>BSQZ01000102.1:1187500-1765737 GCA_033239005.1 Lamellibrachia satsuma
TGAGCAATTCCCATAACCAATTACATTGATGTGACGCAGTGGATCCACTGAAAGGCTGCAGTGATCCGGTATATTGAAGTACATATTGAGTAGTATTAAATATAGATTTTTTTCGGCGATGCCCTTCGGACGTGAGTCTTTAATCTCTAGAGAGACTAGCCGTGTTTCGGTATATTGTAGATTATTGTAATGCTAGCGTGTCGCCTTAAACCAAGAAACCACTGCTGTTTCAGAGGCAAGAAACGAGAAGCCTACGCCAACGATATCAACCGAGTCCTCGTCGACGGTGGTCGGATTAGTCTAAGTAAGTAATTATGATATAACAATTCAATCAAATATAGTACTTATCATTGCTATTATTCAGATTATTATTATGTAATATTAATTATTCACGCCAAACCTTGTGACAAATGAAATTTCCAACATGTTAATTTCTAGAACGTTAATAACGCTTTCTATGCAAATGTGTTTGTTATCCATAATATTTGCAATAATAATGCATAGGCAGTATGTTCAAATATTTATATATAATATATGTGAATGATTATATATATATATATATATATATATATATATATATATATATATATATATATATATATATATATATATATATATATATATATATATATATATATACAGTGAAAATACACTACCTTTGTAATAATAATAATAATAATAATAATACATATTTTTTATTTCTAATTAAAACTGCAGAATCAGACTACGACGCTGTGCAATTGTTACAATCACCTGACGCCGTTCAGTGCGTGCGTCGCCGAGACCCTACAACGGTCTCAGGCGCCTGCTAAGTAACGCAGCTGCGTAACCTTCCAGGCCATGTGTCACGACTTAATTACTGTCTTAATTACGGCCGATCTCGGACAGGTCATTAGGACAGGCCGTGTGATCGGCGAAGACAACGGAAGTCGTAAAGAAACAATTCCCAGCTGCATCAGAACTTACACAGGGATGAGAAGACTTGCATGTCACGTGACATGTGTCCGTGACAAATATTACGGTAAAGGACAACTGAAATATTAGCAGCAGCAGTAGAGTGGTACCACTCGACACATTCGACCTTTCACCGTTGACAAACGTATTCATTTCACCAACTCGGTTTCTCTTGGAAGTATTCAGCAAAGCTGCAATTACTGCACGAAGGCTATTATTTCATGCATATAAACGCACACACCCGCGCGCACGCGCACCCACACGCACACACACACACGCACACGCACACGCACACGCACACGCACACGCACACACACACACACACACACACACACACACAACTGTGTGTAGCCATATTTACTGCTGAGTGAATTAAGACAACGTGGAGTGAACGAAATAATCCAAGCTCCCAATCGGCAACAAGTGGGTTCGAACCCCCATTCCCTTTCGGTTGAGTCCGACATTTCATCCACTGTGCGCCCTTCACTCTAAACGATGGGGCATGTCTGTTGTTTTTGATTGTCTGTCGCTTAGACGGGGGTCACAAGAAGAACGCCTGACTGGATAACATAAAAGAGCCAAAGTTTCTCGACCCTGCTACGCACAGCGGAAGACAGACCTGGCTGGCGAAGACTCAGTGGAAATGTCTCGCCTTCAATCATCCTAGTGAAGGGATGAAGACGAAGACGAGATCGCCTGTAGTGAGGCTGCAACGGTGAATTAGACCGGCACAACACATAGAGCGAAATGATAGGGTCTGAATCAACAGACACATTGTACATATTGTATATTGACCACGGTCACCACTGTTCCCAGGTAGACCGTTTGTCACTGATTGTTAATGTCCGAACACGATATGTCCACTCTTGTGTCTAGCTCAATTTATGCCCAGCCTTTCAAGTGTCCAGTGGGAAAACCACTCGAAGTGATCGTCACTCGCCCACAGACACGCTGCCCGAGTGCTGACCAAACCACTTTAGTTTAACCCGCGTGCTGTTCGCGCGGCACTGATGACAATTAATCATCGTTTGTCAACCGTAAAGTGTGAGCTGCTGTCGTCGTTAAGTACACGGACCAGTCTACGCGCATTGTTTATTCCATTTCTTCGGACAACACTAAAAACAGCAATAGCAACAACAACACTAACAACAGCAATAAAAACAACACTAACAACAGCTATAACAACAACAGCAATAACAACACTAACAACAGCAATAACAACAACACTAACAACAGCTATAACAACAACACTAACAACAGCTATAACAACAACGGCAATAACAACACCTATAACAACAACACTAACAGCAGCAATAACAACAACACTAACAACATCTATAACAACAACATCAATAACAACAGCTATAACAACAACAACACTAACAACAGCAATAACAACAACAACAACACTAACAACATCTATAACAACAACAACAATAACAACAGCTATAACAACAACAACACTAACAACAGCAATAACAACAACAACACTAACAACAGCTGTACCAAAACAGCAATAACAACAGCTATAACAACAACAACACTAACAACAGCAATAACAACAACACTACCAACAGCTGTAACAACAACAGCAATAACAACAGCTATAACATAAACACTAACAACAGCTGTAACAACAACAGCAATAACAACAGCTATAACATCAACACTAACAACAGCAATAACAACAATGACAAAATATACATCAACCGAAGATGAAGACTGTGCTAATTCGTCGACAACAACGATGACGATAACATCAACAGAACACCACCACCACCACCACCACCACCGCCACCGCCACCACAACCACCACCCCCACCACCACCACCACCACCACCCCTCACAAATATCAACAATAACGAAGCACGGTCGACTAATAGTCATTGCCAAGAATGGGGAAAGATTTTTA
The DNA here is from genome assembly GCA_033239005.1 of Lamellibrachia satsuma. Classification (NCBI taxonomy): domain Eukaryota; kingdom Metazoa; phylum Annelida; class Polychaeta; order Sabellida; family Siboglinidae; genus Lamellibrachia; species Lamellibrachia satsuma. The sequence goes on from BSQZ01000102.1 coordinate 1,190,367, forward strand.
TTTTATTTTTTAATGTTTTGACTCATTTTAACGGAATAATCAATAGTAGTATGCAACCGACTGAGTTGAACTCACACACAAACCCACGCACAGACGCACGCACGTACGCACACCACGCATGTCCAGGAGGGCGGCCAACAACGCATTAGTAGTGACAATATATGGGCAACGCAAAAAGCACACCAGACGTGCAGAGGCACGCACGTGTCTGACCACACGACCAGAGTCGCTCCCAGCGCTACTTAACCTTTGAACATTGATGGACATCGCCATTACGCCGCTGTTGGTCCGGGTTTCGATGTAAATGGCTTCATTTATAAAAAATGGACTGACAATCCTATAGTGACTAACGGCAAAGTGTTGCGAACAAAAGTCAAACTAGTGCATTTTTGTCTGAAAAAAGAGTACGAAACGTGCAATTCAAATACGATAAAGTTAGAGAAGGCAATAACACTGTGTTATAGCTTGACCACTGTTATTGGGAGTGCGTGCGTGCGTGCGTGCGTGCGTGCGTGCGTGCGTATGTTTGTCTAAGCCAATCTATGTCAGCTGGCCTACTATACGCAGGACTGTTTGAATAATTGTAAATGTTTCGCTGGGGTAGAGAAACTGAGTGAACTATGGACACTGTGTGTGCTCTTCCTCCTTGTTCCCTGTTGCACGGGGGTGAGGGTCAGGTACAGTCTCTTCCTCCTTGTTTCCTGTTGCACAGGGGTGAGGGTCAGGTACAGTCTCTTCCTCCTTGTTCCATGTTGCACAGGGGTGAGGGTCAGGTACAGTCTCTTTCTCCTTGTTTCCTGTTGCACAGGGGTGAGGGTCAGGTACAGTCTCCTCCTTGTTCCCTGTTGCACAGGGGTGAGGGTCAGGTACAGTCTCTTCCTCCTTGTTCCCTGCTGTACAGGGGTGAGGGTCAGGTACAGTCTCTTCCTCCTTGTTCCCTGTTGCACAGGGGTGAGGGTCAGGTACAGTCTCTTCCTCCTTGTTCCCTGTTGCACAGGGGTGAGGGTCAGGTACAGTCTCTTCCTCCTTGTTCCCTGTTGCACAGTGGTGAGGGTCAGGTACAGTCTCTTCCTCCTTGTTCCCTGTTGCACAGGGGTGAGGGTCAGGTACAGTCTCTTCCTCCTTGTTCCCTGTTGCACAGGGGTGAGGGTCAGGTACAGTCTCTTCCTCCTTGTTCCCTGTTGCACAGGGGTGATGGTCAGGTACAGTCTCTTCCTCCTTGTTCCCTGTTGCACAGGGGTGAGGGTCAGGTACAGTCTCTTCCTCCTTGTTCCCAATTGCACAGGGGTGAGGGTCAGGTATAGTTACAATATTGTCGAGCCACTCTGCCCCAACCATATTATATTCAAATCTTGTGGCGAGTTGCCTGTTACAATGTTAACAAGAACAACGTTTAAGATTGCCATACAACACAAAGGTCAAGATGACAAGTGGTCAAGGAAGCCATAGGCGTATCGAGAGTCCAACAATTTGTGTAATCTACGCGTCTGAGATACTTGTCAAATGTCAAAACTGGCGGCGTACATGTACACGTCTGCATGGAGAACAAATGGCTACATCACATCTTTTATTTTTAATGTGTTTTTATCTACGTGAACAAGAACTTGACATGGCCAGACAATGTAAGCAACCGCATTATCTGGGAAAGGACAAAAAACACTCCCGTGGAGAAGGGAATTAAGAGGAAAAAATAGATGGATTGGGCACACCCTCGGAAAACCTCCTTCCATCTTCACAAGGCAATCCCTCACCTGGAACCCACAGGGGAAGAGGACGGGCTGTAAACACCTGGCGGCAGGACTTTGAAGCTAAAATGAATAAGACGGCGCAACATGTCTGATCAATGGCTCGCTGTTAATAAATCGTGGTCTGGCACCAAAGGCTATGACGTTAGTGGTCTGCACCACCACTTAGTGGGCGGCCATCTGGTTTTCAGCATCGCCATCTGTATTATTTTGTAATACATATTTAAACCCATCTTCTATATCAATGTCCATGCCTATTTGATAAATATGTGTCGTTTCTCGTTAAATGAGATGTCATTAGCTCGTGAAACCACTTTTTGGAAATCTGGCTTAATTTATCTGCGAGACCACCTACACGGTGTACTGTTTCGATTGATCCAAAATATACACAGGGGCCTTTGGAAAAACACTGCTCAAAATACTTGATGACATATACTTTTATATACAAAAAAAAATTTCATTCTTGTAACGACTGAATAATTATAGAATTAAATGTATTCTAACTTAATATATTAATCGACAATGGTTGTTAACTAAAAAGGAAAACATGACGACAAATACGCGAAGGGTATTTTAAGATGTTGCCATTGGCAACACGGAACATAGCTGGTCAAAGTCCTTACTCGCAGGATGAAAATGCAGAAAGAGTTCTGGTTGTAAAACACAGAAGATTATGCGTATAATGTGGACGGCTAGAAATCGCATTTCAATTAGACGCACCACTACGAGGCCATGTTAATGCCAGTTTACATGAGCGATTTAAAACAAAATGTCGGCCGACACGGCGTTTTTGCGGTGAAAGAATCGTGTACGATTTTGTCGTGGAGAGTTGGGACTGGTTCTTATATCCAACCCTACAGCGAATGTTGCTCTCCTCTTTAAGTCCGGATGAGGCTGGAACCGATACCGGTTGTTCCCCTCATACCGAGCCAATGTTCAAAAGTCTTACATTACTAAACGTAGAAAATATTGTAAAATAGACATATTGCATGATGACGTCTGAATTACAAGCGCGGTGCGTGGTGCACCGTGTGCATAATTAGAAGTCCCGTGTTGCCGTCTGAGCAGTAACGCACACCTCGGTAATTTGATTAGCACACAACACCATGACAGAAACGTTAGTTTTGTTTCGCGAAAATTACATCAAGGTTGCGATTTTTTTCGGAATAAGTTGTCGACAAGAACACAGTAAGTCGGACTACAGACCTCGCCTCACGACCATCGAAACTCGTTGGACGAGTAGTACTCGGTCGTCGGTCCGCGGGTCTTTCAGCTTTCACAACAGTCAACAGAGAACGGAGGCAAATTAGCTTGATTCACAAATGATTCACCTACATTTTGAAAATGTTAAAATGTATGCAACTATATGTATAGTTGCGGCTCCCATTAACTGGCTTGTACCAGTAACTATCGTCGTTTCGTCCCTCGATATATATATATATATATATATATATATATATATATATATATATATATATATATATATATATATATATATATATATATATATATATATATATATATATATATATATATATATATATATATATATATATATATATATATATATATGTATATATATATGTATATATATATATATATATATATATATATATATATATATATATATATATATATATATATATATATATATATATATATATATATATATATATATATATATATATATATATATATATATATATATATATATATATATATATATATATATATATATATATATATATATATATATATATGTATATATATGTATGTATATATATATATATATATATATATACGTATATATATATATATATATATATATATATATATATATATATATATATATATATATATATTTATGTGTGTGTGTTACTGTTATAATTATTATTTGCATCAAGTGTTTGCAAGAGCCTACAAAAGGTGGCGAAGAAGACAAGAGCCTACAAAAGGTGGTGAAAAAGACAAGAGCCTACAAAAGGTGGCGAAGAAGACAAGAGCCTACAAAAGGTGGTGAAAAAGACAAGAGCCTACAAAAGGTGGCGAAAAAGACAAGAGCCTACAAAAGGTGGCGAAAAAGACAAGAGCCTACAAAAGTTGGCGAAAAAGACAAGAGCCTACAAAAGGTGGCGAAAAAGACAAGAGTCTACAAAAGGTGGCGAAGAAGACAAGAGCCTACAAAAGGTGGCGAAGAAGACAAGAGCCTACAAAAGGTGGCGAAGAAGACAAGAGCCTACAAAAGGTGGCGAAAAAGACAAGAGCCTACAAAAGGTGGCGAAAAAGACAAGAGACTACAAAAGGTGGCGAAAAAGACAAGAGCCTACAAAAGGTGGCGAAAAAGACAAGAGCCTACAAAAGGTGGCGAAAAAGACAAGAGCCTACAAAAGGTGGCGAAAAAGACAAGAGCCTACAAAAGGTGGCGAAAAAGACAAGAGCCTACAAAAGGTGGCGAAAAAGACAAGAGCCTACAAAAGGTGGCGAAGAAGACAAGAGCCTACAAAAGGTGGCGAAGAAGACAAGAGCCTACAAAAGGTGGCGAAGAAGACAAGAGCCTACAAAAGGTGGCGAAAAAGACAAGAGCCTACAAAAGGTGGCGAAGAAGACAAGAGCCTACAAAAGGTGGCGAAGAAGACAAGAGCCTACAAAAGGTGGCGAAGAAGACAAGAGCCTACAAAAGGTGGCGAAGAAGACAAGAGCCTACAAAAGGTGGCGAAGAAGACAAGAGCCTACAAAAGGTGGCAAAGAAGACAAGAGCCTACAAAAGGTGGCGAAGAAGACAAGAGCCTACAAAAGGTGGCGAAAAAGACAAGAGCCTACAAAAGGTGGCGAAGAAGACAAGAGACTACAAAAGGTGGCGAAGAAGACAAGAGCCTACAAAAGGTGGCGAAGAAGACAAGAGCCTACAAAAGGTGGCGAAGAAGACAAGAGCCTACAAAAGGTGGCGAAGAAGACAAGAGCCTACAAAAGGTGGCGAAAAAGACAAGAGCCTACAAAAGGTGGCGAAAAAGACAAGAGCCTACAAAAGGTGGCGAAAAAGACAAGAGCCTACAAAAGCTGGCGAAAAAGACAAGAGCCTACAAAAGGTGGCGAAAAAGACAAGAGCCTACAAAAGGTGGCGAAAAAGACAAGAGCCTACAAAAGGTGGCGAAAAAGACAAGAGCCTACAAAAGGTGGCGAAAAAGACAAGAGCCTACAAAAGGTGGCGAAAAGACAAGAGCCTACAAAAGGTGGCGAAAAAGACAAGAGCCTACTAAAGGTGGCGAAAAAGACAAGAGCCTACAAAAGGTGGCGAAAAAGACAAGAGCCTACAAAAGGTGGCGAAACAGACAAGAGCCTACACAAGGTGGCGAAAAAGACAAGAGCCTACAAAAGGTGGCGAAGAAGACAAGAGCCTACAAAAGGTGGCGAAAAAGACAAGAGCCTACAAAAGGTGGCAAAAAAGACAAGAGCCTACAAAAGGTGGCGAAAAGACAAGAGCCTACAAAAGGTGGCGAAAAGACAAGAGCCTACAAAAGGTGGCGAAAAAGACAAGAGCCTACAAAAGGTGGCGAAAAAGACAAGAGCCTACAAAAGGTGGCGAAAAAGACAAGAGCCTACAAAAGGTGGCGAAAAAGACAAGAGCCTACAAAAGCTGGCGAAAAAGACAAGAGCCTACAAAAGGTGGCGAAAAAGACAAGAGCCTACAAAAGGTGGTGAAAAAGACAAGAGCCTACAAAAGGTGGCGAAAAAGACAAGAGCCTACAAAAGGTGGCGAAACAGACAAGAGCCTACACAAGGTGGCGAAAAAGACAAGAGCCTACAAAAGGTGGCGAAGAAGACAAGAGCCTACAAAAGGTGGCGAAAAAGACAAGAGCCTACAAAAGGTGGCGAAGAAGACAAGAGCCTACAAAAGGTGGCGAAGAAGACAAGAGCCTACAAAAGGTGGCGAAGAAGACAAGAGCCTACAAAAGGTGGCGAAGAAGACAAGAGCCTACAAAAGGTGGCGAAGAAGACAAGAGCCTACAAAAGGTGGCGAAGAAGACAAGAGCCTACAAAAGGTGGCGAAAAAGACAAGAGCCTACAAAAGGTGGCGAATAAGACAAGAGCCTACAAAAGGTGGCGAAGAAGACAAGAGCCTACAAAAGGTGGCGAAAGACAAGAGCCTACAAAAAGGTGGCGAAGAAGACAAGAGCCTACAAAAGGTGGCGAAAAGACAAGAGCCTACAAAAGGTGGCGAAAAGACAAGAGCCTACAAAAGGTGGCGAAAAGACAAGAGCCTACAAAAGGTGGCGAAAAGACAAGAGCCTACAAAAGGTGGCGAAAAGACAAGAGCCTACAAAAGGTGGCGAAAAAGACAAGAGCCTACAAAGGTGGCGAAAAAGACAAGAGCCTACAAAAGGTGGCGAAAAAGACAAGAGCCTACAAAAGGTGGCGAAAAAGACAAGAGCCTACAAAAGGTGGCGAAGAAGACAAGAGCCTACAAAAGGTGGCGAAAAAGACAAGAGCCTACAAAAGGTGGCGAAAAAGACAAGAGCCTACAAAAGGTGGCGAAGAAGACAAGAGCCTACAAAAGGTGGCGAAAAAGACAACAGCCTACAAAAGGTGGCGAAGAAGACAAGAGACTACAAAAGGTGGCGAAAAAGACAAGAGCCTACAAAAGGTGGCGAAAAAGACAAGAGCCTACTAAAGGTGGCGAAGAAGACAAGAGCCTACAAAAGGTGGCGAAAAAGACAAGAGCCTACAAAAGGTGGCGAAAAAGACAAGAGCCTACAAAAGGTGGCGAAAAAGACAAGAGCCTACAAAAGGTGGCGAAAAAGACAAGAGTCTACAAAAGGTGGCGAAGAAGACAACAGACTTTAAACACATATCCTCGTCGACCGTGGATGGTGTGAAATCCCGGGGGGGGGGTACTCCCTATACTGAGGTATACATGTATGTGCCGCGCAAATGCCCCTGTTTTTGGCCATTTTTCTCTCTCTGTTCGAAGAAATTTTTTTAATTTTCTCTCTTTTTGCCCCAATTAAACTTGATAATTCTCTCTTTCATCGCAGAGGAAATTTCCCAATGAAAACGTTCCGCCCGGGCTTACCTTACACATAAAAATATTAGATAAATTGTTCAATAATTCTCTTTTAAATTTCTTTATTTCTCTCTCTCTCTCTCTCTCTCTCTCAATGTGTTCTTTGAGGCTCCGGCGGCCCACCCCCACCGCTTCAGTATGGCAGTACCCCCCCGGCAATTAGTATTTTTCCACTGAAAATGTTGACTGGGGACCGTATTCAGTCGTGGCAACTGTCCCCGCGCGTGAAAAACGTACCCCCTTCATGCGAATGTTTGGCATGATGAATATCATGCACTTAATGTGATATTAAGTTTTGTAACAAGGATATAATAAGCACTTTGATTAGGGACATTAGTTTTGTAATTCCGCAAATTTAATGTGATATTACGTTTTATGATAAGGACATTAAAAGCACTGACATTACAGACATTAGTTTTGTAATTCCAAGAACTTAATGTGATATTAAGTTTTATGATCAGCACTTACCAAACAATGACATCGTGACTGAAGCTAAGATAATAACATCTTATTTCATCTGCACGAAAACAGATTTGGCGGAGTGGAAGTGGAGAACGAGAGCGAGTGGAAGTGGAGAACGAGAGCGAGTGGAAGTGGAGAACGAGAGCGAGTGGCAGTGGAGAACGAGAGCGAGTGGAAGTGGAGAACGAGAGCGAGTGGAAGTGGACACGAGAGCGAGCGGAAGTGGAGAACGAGAGCGAGAGGAAGTGGAGAATGAGAGCGAGTGGATGCGGAGAACGAGAGCGTGTGGAAGTGGAGAACGAGAGCGAGTGGAAGTGGAGAACGAGAGCGAGTGGAAGTGGAGAACGAGAGCGAGTGGAAGTGGAGAACGAGAGCGAGTGGAAGTGGAGAACGAGAGCGAGTGGAAGTGGACACGAGAGCGAGTGGAAGTGGAGAATGAGAGCGAGAGGAAGTGGAGAACGAGAGCGAGTGGACGCGGAGAACGAATGCAAGTGGACGCGGAGAACGAGAGCGAGTGGAAGTGGAGAACGAGTGCGAGTGGAAGTGGAGAACGAGAGTGAGTGGAAGTGGAGAACGAGAGTGAGTGGAAGAGGAGAAAGAGAGTGAGTGGAAGAGGAGAACGAGAGCGAGTGGAAGTGGAGAACGAGAGCGAGTGGAAGTGGAGAACGAGAGTGAGTGGAAGAGGAGAACGAGAGTGAGTGGAAGAGGAGAACGAGAGTGAGTGGAAGTGGAGAACGAGAGCGAGTGGAAGTGGAGAATGAGAGCGAGTGGAAGTGGAGAACGAGAGCGAGTGGAAGTGGACACGAGAGCGAGTGGAAGTGGAGAATGAGAGCGAGTGGAAGTGGAGAACGAGAGCGAGTGGAAGTGGACACGAGAGCGAGTGGAAGTGGAGAATGAGAGCGAGAGGAAGTGGAGAACGAGAGCGAGTGGACGCGGAGAACGAGTGCAAGTGGACGCAGAGAACGAGAGCGAGTGGAAGTGGAGAACAAGTGCGAGTGGAAGTGGAGAACGAGAGTGAGTGGAAGTGGAGAACGAGAGTGAGTGGAAGAGGAGAACGAGAGTGAGTGGAAGAGGAGAACGAGAGCGAGTGGAAGTGGAGAACGAGAGCGAGTGGAAGTGGAGAACGAGAGTGAGTGGAAGAGGAGAACGAGAGTGAGTGGAAGAGGAGAACGAGAGTGAGTGGAAGTGGAGAACGAGAGCGAGTGGAAGTGGAGAACGAGAGCGAGTGGAAATGGAGAACGAGAGTGAGTGGAAGTGGAGAACGAGAGCGAGTGGAAGTGGAGAACGAGAGCGAGTGGAAGTGGAGAACGAGAGCGAGTGGAAGTGGAGAACGAGTGCGAGTGGAAATGGAGAACGAGAGCGAGTGGAAGTGGAGAACGAGAGCGAGTGGAAGTGGAGAACGAGTGCGAGTGGAAGTGGAGAACGAGAGCGATTGGAAGTGGAGAACGAGTGCGAGTGGAAGTGGAGAACAAGAGCGAGTGGAAGTGGAGAACGAGAGCGAGTGGAAGTGGAGAACGAGTGCGAGTGGAAGAGGAGAACGAGAGCGAGGGATGTGGTGAGTGGAGACGGCAGTGAAACGGGATCAGGAATAGAAAAGGAAATATGTATTTGCCCAAAAACATAACAAAACAGAATATTCAATAGAGAAGCCATGCAATGTTACGTTAAGGTCGACAAGAAAAAAGAAGTGGTAAGAATATAATGCACGGCCCGAAGATAATGTCATAAAAGGAAGGGAGGGAAGATAAGATACTAGGGATAAGGGATCAGATGCGTTTAATGGGGTGAGATATTCGTAACGCATGAAGGGAAGAGGAAGGTGGATTTGTGGGGGTGTTTTGTTGGGAGGGCTGGTATGTACCTGAGGAAGAGTTTCATCTTAGTGGAAAGAATGTAGCAATGTTTGCTGATGAACAGTCGACACACACACATATATATATATAAATGTGGGCGAGAGACCCTGATGACTTGGCCGCTATTTTTACGAGTTGGTCGTTTTAAGCCTGTTTTAGGTATAACATACGTAGTGGGTGTTCATTTTTTAATTATTACAAGTACGCACGTCACATCCACATATGGACGAGTTTTTCATTGTTATAAAGCATAATTAGTAATCGATTGCACTTGACAACCGGTACCGGAAAGCGACCATTTCCCCTACATATCTGGCGAATGCATACACGATATCCACACTTGAACGAGTTTTTCGTTGGAATAAACAATTGATTGCACTTGACAACCGGCACCGGAAAACAAAGACTTGGCATATATATTTGGCGATGGACATCAGCTGACGAACTATGGCCAAGAGGCATACGGCACTGCAGGCTAGCCAGGAGACTGGACGTCGCCGTATCTGTAGCCAGTGCCTCGGGCCACGGCCATGTTAGAGAACCAGCACGCTACTGGGGCCGACAACATGACCGAACACACATCTATACGCTGTCTCTCTCTCTCTCTCTCTCTCTCTCTCTCTCTCTCTCTCTCTCTCTCTCTCTCTCTCTCTCTCTCTCTCTCTCTCTCTCTCTCTCTCTCTCTCTCTCTCTCTCTCTCTCTCTCTCTCTCTCTCTCTCTCTCTCTCTCTCTCTCTCTCTCTCTCTCTCTCTCTCTCTCTCTCTCTCTCTCTCTCTCTCTCTCTCTCTCTCTCTCTCTCTCTCTCTCTCTCTCTCTCTCTCTCTCTCTCTCTCTCTCTCTCTCTCTCTCTCTCTCTCTCTCTCTCTCTCTCTCTCTCTCTCTCTCTCTCTCTCTCTCTCTCTCTCTCTCTCTCTCTCTCTCTCTCTCTCTCTCTCTCTCTCTCCCTCCCTCCCACTCCCCTCCCCTCCCATTCACCCCTCCCCTCCCCCTCCGTCTCTCCGTCTCTCCCTCTCTCCCTCTCTCCCTCCCCCCTCTCTCTGTTTGAACTTCCTGTTTATTGTTTCACGAATATAGGGCGTATTAAATTGTGCTATGTGAAATTACGACATTCACATAACATGACATAAGTGTAACCGAGCAAGCATATTCACATATTTGTTTATTGAAGTTATTGGCTATATGAATTAATGCATTTTGGCGAGTGTATGAATTTACACTCTAATAATGCATTGGTAAGACCTGAACCATGAACAAATAATAATAAAGATCTTGTTCAAACATAACTCATAATTACTCACTTTTGACAAGTTGGTAATGCAAAAATAAATTATATGGTATATACCATATCGAAGGCGTATCGCGATACGTATTGCGCAGAAAAAATACCGCGATATACCGGTAATATCTGTCAGCAAAACTACTGTCGAGTAGCCAAAAAATAACGTGATCAACGACCGACCGACAGCGGACATGTAGTATTTTCGGCGCCCTTGTTCAATTTGAACTATATCGAGTTCGGCTTTTAAGCGAGAAATGCCAGCCAGTTAATCGTCGCTCGCGGCTGATAAGTAAGAAATTAGAAGTCCGTGTTGTTATCCGTGCATGACTTGCGAGTAACAAAACAGTCTGCGCCAAGTGTCTGGCGATTTGGCGCCGTTTTCCGGTTCAGTTGGTACGCGTGTGTAATGGTAGATGGTTATTATCATTGCTATAGACGCTGCTTGGAGGGCAAACGTTTTCAGCGCCTGGATATAATTCAGCACGGGGCTTGTACTTGCTACATATAAGCAATTCCAAGGTGACTTCCGTGACAAAAGTTACTCAAATTTTAATGATGTTCTTCTACTGCTTCCAAATTCCTTAACAAAGTTGAAATGTTGTAGTTATTCCATAGACCTTAAACAACTCTTAGATTAGCCAAGCAATTTTTCAATTCAGTAACATTTTCATGGAAAACGTAAGAGGAGAAAAACGTGACTTCCGTCACAGTTACTATCCCAACTATATTGAGTGAGTAGATGTTTCACCCAGTTAGTAGCCTCCTAGGAGCGATCAATAATTTTGTCTCACACAACAGACTACAAGGAAGTTTGAAGATTCCTAAATTAGACAAGCTATCAGAAATTAGTAAACTTGTATTTCTAGAGAGCATTGTAAGTGCGTGACTTCTGTGACAGAAAAAAACCTGACTCTCGTGACGAGCAGCTCCACTATAGTATAAAACGAAGTAAAATCTTTTAATTTTTTTATTTTCATAAACTCGCAAAACACAAACCACAAATAAAGTCCAAAGTACAACTTGAATGAATTAAGGTCCAACTGTGGAGAAGGTTCAGTTATACTTGTGACTACTTCTGGTAAACATTTTTGATTTCTGGCGTGTTCAGAGCTAGGTGCCTGGCTTCCCTAAGACTGTTGGATGGAAAGGTAGGTTAACCCCTATTGTTAACTACATCTGGGGTCGGCATTGGAAGTATAATATCCTCGACGGGTTGTCAGGGGTGGTCCTAGTCAGATGTGGTTGTCAGGGGTGGTCCTAGTCAGATGGCCAATTGTAGAGGTTACCACTTATGTTCAAGAAACAGACAAACATCCTTGTCAGCTGCAGCACCTGGAAGAAAGCCAAAGAAACACTTAATTTAATACAAGAATTTCACATGAACCGAGTCAATAATTGTACATATACAGTGTAGTGATGGTTAAGATAGTAAATTTGTACTGAATAATGTACATTATAAACTTATTGTTTATTACATACTATTTTATTGTATTACTATTATTATATTACTTCCATATTTTGAAACATGAATGTAAATTTGTGTAATCACGGCAAAAAAGGCAATCTCTCATATATGTTGCGTACGCAACATCATGGCACTTACTAGGGATCCTAGCGGCAACAATCTGACCTTGATGTAGATCATTACTGTGGGAATCGTCCATGACAAGAGGTTCGTCTTCTACAGAACTTCTGTTGGTCCTGTTTCTGCAGCAGTGTACCTCTTGCTGATATAGTCAGCTCCTACCAGCTCAATGCTCTTGCTGATATAGTCAGCTCCTACCAGCTCAATGCTCTTGCTGATATAGTCAGCTCCTACCAGCTCAATGCTCTTGCTGATGTAGTCAGCTCCTACCAGCTCAATGCTCTTGCTGATGTAGTCAGCTCCTACCAGCTCAATGCTCTTGCTGATATAGTCAGCTCCTACCAGCTCAATGCTCTTGCTGATGTAGTCAGCTCCTACCAGCTCAATGCTCTTGCTGATATAGTCAGCTCCTACCAGCTCAATGCTCTTGCTGATATAGTCAGCTCCTACCAGCTCAATGCTCTTGCTGATGTAGTCAGCTCCTACCAGCTCAATGCTCTTGCTGATATAGTCAGCTCCTACCAGCTCAATGCTCTTGCTGATATAGTCAGCTCCTACCAGCTCAATGCTCTTGCTGATATAGTCAGGTCCTACCAGCTCAATGCTCTTGCTGATATAGTCAGCTCCTACCAGCTCAATGCACCGTAAACCAGAGATTCCCGAGATCGACGCTGCTTCTTCAAATACCTTCTCCAAGTTTAGTGTCTCGCTCTCCGACAGATTCGGAGATTCAGCCGATGCCAGAATGACCTTTACTGTTGACTGTTGACTTGCTTGATAAAAGTCAGCAGCACCATTGATGATGCACTTCCTTGTTTTCACCTTATCTGTAGCAGAGCGTTTCAGTGCTGCACCTAACCCATCCACAGACATTTTGCTGTGACTTGTAGCACTGAAGTTCCAGGTAAGGTTTGACGCCATGTCGTTCAAAGGGTAGCTTCGTAGCAGCCATTACAAACTTGTTCTTAAACTGACTGGCAGGTCCACCCGTCCAAACTGTGACCTCATCAACACCCTCTGGTTTTGATGACAGGATCTCATCCATGAAGGCTATGCATCCAGTTTTATCGTGTTGCATAAATATAATCACTGTGCATGCTAGTCCACCAGTGGGGGGCGGTGTTGAAGGTTTTGGACATTTTCTCTGTCTCTACATTTCCGCTGTCGGAGTCTTCTCCAAACGTTCTAACTGTTCTTCTTCTGTCAACTTAACAAATTCCCTTCTTTGCTTCTCTCGAAATTTTGTTTTGTATTTCCTGCAACAAACTTTATACTCAGCAGACCCCCAGTTGATTTACTTTCCTCCCTCCTCCTATTCTGCCTTCATGCAGGTGTGAGTGGCATTCTATTTCAACTCTAGTAAGGTAAATAATAGAAAATATAACAATCCATCACAAATGCTTATGTTATGTTATGCGTTGTGAACGGCGTGACTTCCGTGACAAGTCAGCGTGACTTCCGTGACAGACTTTGATGTACATTTGCCAGTACAATGAAGCACTTACGTCACACATTAGGCCAACTTTAGTTAGTTTAATTACAGGAGATTTACAAACATAAATGATTTCGTTTTAAACTAGGTCTTTCGTAGGAAATAGAAACAAAATACTTACTTTTGTGACTTCCGTAACGTCTAAATGAGGTTGAATTTATCGTCTCAGCTCACGAAACAGTGAGCACCTGGCAGACCAAATGCACTCTGCGTTAATAACATTGCCAGTGGGCCATTTTTAGCTGCCCATATCAGCCTGGCCTGATCAAGCTTTCCATTGAAAATTCCACAGTCCAAAAAAACTACAGCATTGGCTCTACCGGAGGACACTCCAAGGGGTGTGTCTTCCCGGACCATGGTCGTACTGGAGGGCACTCCAAGAGGTGTGTCTTCCCCGACCACGGCCGTACAGGAGGACACTCCAAGGGGTGTGTCTTCCCCGACCATGGTCGTACTGGAGGGCACTCCAAGGGGTGTGTCTTCCCTGACCATAGCCGTACAGGAGGACACTCCAAGGGGTGTGTCTTTCCCGACCATGGTCGTACAGGAGGACACTCCAAGGGGTGTGTCTTCCCGGACCATGGCCGTACAGGAGGACACTCCAAGAGGTGTGTCTTCCCTGACCATAGCCGTACAGGAGGACACTCCAAAGGGTGTGTCTTCCCCAACCATGGTCGTACTGGAGGACACTCCAAGGGGTGTGTCTTCCCTGACCATAGCCGTACAGGAGGACACTCCAAGGGGTGTGTCTTCCCCAACCATGGTGGTACTGGAGGACACTCCAAGGGGTGTGTCTTCCCTGACCATAGCCGTACAGGAGGACACTCCAAAGGGTGTGTCTTCCCCAACCATGGTCGTACTGGAGGACACTCCAAGGGGTGTGTCTTCCCTGACCATAGCCGTACAGGAGGACACTCCAAAGGGTGTGTCTTCCCTGACCATAGCCGTACAGGAGGACACTCCAAAGGTGTGTCTTCCCCAACCATGGTCGTACTGGAGGACACTCCAAGGGGTGCGTCTTCCCGGACCATGACCGTACTGGAGGACACTCCAAAGGGTGTGTCTTCTCCGCCCATGGCGATAGTAAAGGAGTGACCTATCCTTGGTATATTTCATATTTATTAGCCACAGATATATATATATATATATATATATATATATATATATATATATATATATATATATATATATATATATATCTTTGTAAAAAGTCGTCGTTTTCAACTCCTGGCGATGTTTGAAAAACATTAGTATGACGTGTAGGTTGGCTTGGAGTGATCTTGGATTTGGATGAATTTGTTTTCTATTAGGCTGATGTTTTCTATTAGGCTGATGGGGAACATTTGCTCCATTTGCTTAGATGCAGCGTCGTTATTGTGAGACAAGTACATTTTCCGTTTATATTCGTGAAAACGATATATTAATCAAAGGAGTGAGCAACAATTCTCATTGGATAGTCTGTTAATAATTGCTGAAAAGCGATTTTTATATGTCGTAAATTTTTTTATTTAATTTCATCGCCAAATCGTATCTGCTCGACGAAAATATTAACACACGATAGATCGCGGTATTAACACGTTTTGCATAGACATTATGTTTCATCCAACCGATGTGTTATAATTTTTTATGTTTTAAACAATTCCTCACGGTAAGTCTACGCCAGCAACAAATATTAAAACACGAGGTGTATCATTGCTATTTTATGTGTTCTTCTGAGATAGAAAGTTTCAGAAATTTTGCAATTTTAATTATACGAAACCCCGACTGGCTTTGCATCAGTTAACCAACTGGAATAGCTGCACACTCCCTTTAAAAATTGCTGACACTTCACTCGTGGAGTAATATTCACACATATCTGCATTCCCGATGCTTTTATTCGCTCACGGTTAACTGTGTGCTTCTTCGCATAAGAAGCTCATTTCAGGAGTGAATTGCCTATCAAGTAGACGGTTATTTAGAAGCGTTGCCGTTGTCATCTCTGTAGCCTCGGGGCTTACGTCTCAACACAATGATCGATGTGACGAGGACATCCAGAATAAAACGTCGCTGAAAGACGTCCCAGATGTCGAAATGAACTGATATGCCGCTCGAATCGTTAAGCATCGGTCGTCGCCGACACTCGGGCGTCCAGAGACCGGTCGCGATTACTGTTGTGACAGACGACCGTTATAGGACAGGCCTTCGGTTAGTTGGCACATTTTATCGGTGATTTGTTACGCGTCACTTCTTGCCTTATTGCCGGGCGCCACCGGTTTCTCAGCGAGATTACGCCCGACCAATGGTCAACAGGCAAATATTGATTATCTGTGTTGGTACAGTCTGACCGGTTATGTCGTAAAACCATGTTGTAGAATGTAACCTGCTTACATCTGTTCCATCACCTGGACAACCCAAATGTGTTTAATGACCTAGAATGTTTTCTTCATTTTGTTTAATTTTAAAGTTTCGCCCCGAACATCATGTTTACATTGTATGCACAACAGCACAATTCATGAACGTGACCTTTAACTGGCACATTACAAACATCAGGCAAAAATCATTCTTTTCGATGTCAATTTTATACATGAAACATCTGGTCTCCTCAAAGACAATATGTGGTGTTTATAAAGACTTCCCTTGATTTTATGATTGCTTTTATATACGACCCGTGGGTGGAAATAGGGGTTGTGCGTGGGAGAATTCCCTAGACAAGTGTAACAATTGTTATTTGGTTTTCGCAAATCCAACAATACGTTATTTGTTAATAGACAGTCAGGTCACGTTGGCGTCTTCACAAATTCGTCCGAACTAGCAAAATAGATCTTGCACGGTAATCGTACACATAGTGTCAGTTCAATACGGATCGATCCATTTACAGCACAAATCCCGAGTGTGCGTTCAGACGAGTTCGGTCACAGTTTTTATACGTAGGGACACTTAGTTTGGTTACGCGAATTTGACGATAGCTTTGCGCCGGCTAAACTTGCTAAAGAGATAAGAGTTAACGAGAAGACGAGCGTTCCTGGAACTATCGAGCAGGCAGCGCGAGATTAGACATAGACGCTCGTCACCTGTCATTCGAACCAGTTTTATAGGTCACCGTGGGAGGTGTGCATAAGCCAAGACTAGTGATCGATTAAAGATCCCTCCTCAATTAAATTTCTCGTTCGTCTAGATTCAAGTTCATTTCGCGAAAAATCGAACCTGTCTAATATCGACTACAACGCTGCTAATTTTTTATTTAGTTAATGTTAATGAAATCGTCGGACACTCTATCAAATTAATTTCGGATTGGCGGAACCGAAAAAAAGCACATTTTTTTTGGCGGTCTCATTGCGGCTCATCCATCTCGCAAGTTACCCGATATAACGGTCAATGTCAATATTTTTTGGCGGTCTCATTGAGGCTCATCCATCTCGCAAGTTACCCGATATAACGGTCAATGTCAATACTTTTTGGCGGTCTCATTGCGGCTCATCCATCTCGCAAGTTACCCGATATAACGATCAATGTCAATACTTTTTGGCGGTCTCATTGAGGCTCATCCATCTCGCAAGTTACCCGATATAACGATCAATGTCAATACTTTTTGGCGGTCTCATTGAGGCTCATCCATCTCGCAAGTTACCCGATATAACGATCAATGTCAATACTTTCGATGATTTTAGCAAAAATAGGAGAAGTCACCTCACTTTGTTTTTATTAATATTGTTTAAAAACACACTGTTAAAAAATAACGGTTGTTTTATTAGTCAACGCGGATACACAAATTCAGCATTTTGTACAGATGTCAGCTCATAATAAAAAAATTAAAAGCGCGCCTATATATTTTTTCAGATTCAGACGGTTTATTGCCAAGTAACATTAAACAAATTTATGTGATGGTTATAATCGCAGACAAAAATATATTTAACATTTAGCATTTAACATTTAGCTGTAATTAAAGGGGCAAGAGGGAGGGAGGGAGGGAGGGAGGGAGGGAGGGAGGGAGGGACGGACGGACGGACGGACGGACGGACGGACGGACGGACGGAGAGAGAAAGAGAGCGTACCATAGTATTAAGGTTATCGCTCAAAGGAAAAGAGTAACAGGTTCACGAACATAAACAGAGACTTAAATGCATTAAGGATAACTTAAAATAAATGACTCGCACGCCCAGCTAGACACGGCACCCGAAGGTAGTTACACAATGCAACCATTATTTAGAACACACAGCACACATACGTCGCCATGGGCACAGCAAATAGTGTCACGTTAGCTACACCTTGGCACCTGCCGCTGGAACAGCGTAAGACGCAATCCCGTTCGTAACGCCATTAGTTGTCTCTAGGTTCCGCTTTGCTGGGGACCGTGAGATGCCATCGAGTCTTAAATACAACGGGATCGTATTTGTGCCGCATCTCGGCACACACCTGCGAACACACACAGTGTAGCACCGGCAGCGACAACTGATATTTGAGTCTCGCGTGAACACGGTTTATTCGATTGCCTGTGTGTCAGATCAAAGGAACTGGGCTTGTTGTAATTGACATGTCCCACAGCGGTGTGAATAATGTGGCATCGTGTCATTCATGTACAGGGAGTGGTGTGAATATATAATACTGTTCGCCGCCATTATGATAATGCTGTTGTCACTGGCCACAAGCAGCCCCATGCATTGGTCAGCTTGTGTGAATTTGCCTCTTTCTGCATGGCACGGGCTACGCCGTATCCAATAAGTCAAAACTCACATATGCAGCAACAACAACGCTGTCCAATTGGCATGTTATTCCAGGTGATCATGCTTGCCAACTCTGTTGACTCACTGTGTGAACGTGTCTCACATGCAATCAGTCAAACATACTTACCTGTGGCATTTCTGAGTAGGGCATAAGCTTTTCAAAGTCTCGTTAAATTCTACCAATCTTACCAAGTGGCTGATGTTATTTAGCTCGTTCGAGGAGACATTATATGCTGCGCATTTAGTATTATCATTGAATACAGATTTACATTCGATCTTGCCACAGGCAGAATCAGGGAAGTTAGGGCGGAAGTTGCGTCATGTTACAGTGACGTCACCCGTTCAACCCGTGCGTTTACACGTAAAAAGTAGTCTCGCTTGTCCGACGCTCGCTCGGCTTCATGAATCCGCCGAGAAGAGAGTCTGGCAGCAGAGGCGTGGTCTCGTTGTTACCCACTGTCACCACTCCATTTTGTGTTCCCCTGAAGCGCCAGTAACCAATCAGCGTCATTATTGAGATGCTACACTAAATATTTGCTTGCCTTATATAACTTTTCAGTCGCACAGTTGTGTCAATATAATCTTAGTTTAAAGTTACTTCGAATTGCATCGTATAAAATGATAAAAGTTAACTCTTATTTTATGAATTAACCAAATGCCCGGATGACATCGTAATTAGCTAATTATGCATGCGCCCAGAAGTTTGGTGAATACATAATTTCCCTCACAATGAAAAGTAGGCTCTGCATCTAGGCGATGATGTGTGCAGCAAACACTGGCGCCACAGCGCGGAGCCTGGATAGTCGAGGCTACGTAAAACGGCGCATCCGCGAGTGTCAATGTCGCCACCTATCGGACATTTATGTAAAACTTATTGACTTATCCGACAGATGGCGTAAGTTCTGTATTCGCGGAACGGCGTCGCTCCAAGTGTTCCCCCATTCAAGACGCATGATTCGGCGAACCAATGTGTAAATAATATATAATAAAAAAGTAAACATAACGCAGGCACATAATGCGCATGCGGGATGAGACGTGGGGTGGCAATAAGTGGTTGTTCCTAAAATGTTGGGAGGTTGACTACCAAAACAGGTGGGATATTGGAGGTTGTATGCAGAGTCAACCGGCCCAGGCCAAGTACTTCCACCTGCTCTCCATCAAACTCCTGTTGCTGGTGCGCGACTCTTTGGCGAACATTCCACGATACACACCGACACGCTTTGAGGCAAAGCACGTGAGGTGCAGAGCTGCCAGTCTTTGGCCGTTCATGGTGTTTGGGTTTTGACGAGCCTCTGAAACATAAACCTCGGCCAATGTAACAGCTTGCTGGATCCTTGGCTATTTAGTCGGACTGAAGCCCTCTGATCTCATAAGCTTACTGACTCGCTGTATCGCGCGGCGACAAACTTCTGTTGTCTTGTTTGTTTTCTGCAACTCTTTTCGGTGGCGCCACACGTTTTGTTGCATGTCCTCTAAGGCGGTATCGATAATACGCAGGGAGTTTGTTGTTGCTGCATGCGCAGGACTGACCGTGGGGCACCTCTCTGTTCAGCTTTACTCTCCTGAGAAAAATCAAAGTTTGTTTAATATTCTCGGATGCAATTTGTTTCAATAACACATGGTATTTTAAAATACTAATTACCTTTATTGCACGAATTTTAATGTTCTGATAGTGAATTAATTAATGCAATTGTATAAGGTAGATTAAATACGTCATGATATCAACGTACATAATCGAGTCTACTGACGTGGGGTGGGCCTTTGCTTCA
Organism: Lamellibrachia satsuma; assembly: GCA_033239005.1. Taxonomy (NCBI): domain Eukaryota; kingdom Metazoa; phylum Annelida; class Polychaeta; order Sabellida; family Siboglinidae; genus Lamellibrachia; species Lamellibrachia satsuma. The sequence goes on from BSQZ01000102.1 coordinate 1,210,315, forward strand.
TGGGTCTTCGGGCTCAGCCATGGGTCATTTGGGGTCTGCAGCCTCCTCCGGTGGATCCCCGGATTCGTGTAGCTGTAATTAAATTGTAATTAAACTCCGCCATGGACGGTCCCAAGCCCGGCTGAGAAAGGAGGAGGGTTGGGCGTGGGGCTAGCACCCCCACCCTGTAAAGAAACCCAACGCTACAAAAACATTCACAACAAATAAAACTACGACGTCTGTCCTGGAAGAGGTAGGGCCTGGTTTACCAGGGCGCATGAAGTGTTGCGGTCAAAGCCGAAAGGAAGCCACAATGCTGACTACTCTTCTTTCGACCAGGAAAAAGTTAAACATCGGCACATGGAATGTGCGAACAATGTACGAGGCGGGGAAAGCTGCCCAAGTGGCAGCAGAAATGCGGAGATTCAACCTCGCTCTACTCGAGCTCTGCGAAACCCGATGGACCCAGTCAGGACGACTGCGACTAACAACAGGAGAGATTATACTATACTCCGGACACGAGGAAGATGATGCCCCTCACTCAGAGGGGGTTGCCCTCTTATTGGGGAAGGAGGCACAGAGAGCACTTATTGGCTGGGAAGCCAGAGGACCGAGGTGCATAACAGCATCCTTTAGAACAAAGAACAAAAGGATTAAAAAGAACAGTGCAGTGCTACGCCCCAACCAACGACAAGACTGACGAAACCAAAGATGAATTCTACAACCATTCCTTGATATCATGAGCAATTTAGGGGATAAAAACATCAACCTGATTATGGGGGATTTCAATGCAAAGATTGGATCGGACAACCAAGGATATGAAAATGTGATGGGGGTTCAGGGGCTGGGTGTGATGAATGACAATGGGGAGCGGTTTGTGAATGCTTGTGCAATAAACAACATTGTGATTGGGGGAAGCGTGTTCACACACAAAAGAATACATAAGGCGACATGGGTATCTCCTGACCAAGTCACTGAAAATCAGATAGACCACATCGGCATAAACAAAATGTTTAGAAGATCACTACAAGACGTGCGTGTGAAGAGAGGTGCTGACGTTGCGTCTGATCACTACTTAGTAACAGCCAGCCTGTAGAACACCTTGTAGAGTAATGTCTTGCATTAGCAATGACATTTTGTAGTCATTGTCGTGGCATGCGTACTTCAGTTAGAGCTCAGAAAGTAGTGTCAGTTGAGAGAAACCATTGAATCTGGATTATGGTTACCTACCTTCTGCCTGGGAGCCATCAGCGCGTTGGTTACCTACCTTCTGCCTGGAAGCCATCAGCGCGTTGGTTACCTACCTTCTGCCTGGGAGCCATCAGCGCGTTGGTTACCTACCTTCTGCCTGGGAGCCATCAGTGTTGCTTGGTGTGTGTACTTCACGCGACACGTCGCCACCAGATATGCTGGCTCCAAGCAAGTGCAATCGCGCGGTTCTGGTCGTTTCTCTAAAGGTTTTTTTTGTAATACTGTCTCTGAAAATTACATGCGAAATCATATTTCTACCAAAGGTGCACTCCAAAATAATTTTCCTGATTTCATAACATGCCACATATAAAATGTTTTGATTTTCTCACATATATGTATTTATGCAGAACAACAACGCAAGTCAGGTATAGATTGAAGTAGGCCAACTTAATGACATGTAGTTTTATTAATAGTAATCGTGTAAACATCAATAATCAAGTGACAAATAACCACAGCAATCATGCCGGCCCCAGACTGCTAATTTCACATAATAGATATAATTCGACAACGTATTAAGTGCGTCAACCATTTGTAACAATATTATGACTACTAAATAAGCCACTACAAGCTAATCTGTTCATTTTACCATGTGGGTGGGGGTCACTCCGTCCCCCCACACGTAGCTTAAAACTAGACAATACTGAAGAACGTCCATTCCATCTATCAAAGGGAGGGAGGGTGGGCAAATTGTTTAAGAACTCAGATTAAACCAAAACTGAATCAATATACGCACAAGACTAAATTAACATCAACTAACACTACACAGTAATACGCAAATCAAAAATTACAACAATTCAAACAAAGCAACGATTTCTCGTGTACACTCTACGCAATTCCGAAGAAAGAGAGGACGGCATCATGGCCATTGGTAACAATATTATGACTACTAAATAAATCACTAAAAGCTAATATGTTTTTTTAACCATGTGGGTGGAGGTCACTCCGCCACCAGGTCACCCAAAATTACAATGTGACCGACCGCCACCAACAATTATTAGTGCCGGAACGATACGTATCGCGATACAGAGGTCACGATACGATACATATCGTGATACAGACTACTCTGACAAGAATTATACAACAACAGTAAAACACAAGTGTATTTATCACGTGGACAAGACAACGCTACAGCAGACGTCACGTAGTCAATCATATGAGATCCAAATTGCTAGCACGCATTGAAAAACATAATAGTGTAAAGATTTACAAAGATTATAGTTAGATATACATGTGGAAAACGTACTACGTGTTCTATTTCGCTATTTTATTGATACACAGGCAGGTGTGGTTCGCGTTGAACGTTTATTGCTTCACAAATGTGACGCGAATAATGTTCTGCCTACCGGTATCGCATATCGTAGTGTACCGCGATACGGATATTGTGTATTGGACCGTTCGGTGTGGATCGCGATGCACCGGTGTATCGTTCCGGCCTTAAGTATTTATATACTACACATTTCACTATTTGTTTATTTAATACATATTTATTCATATTTATTAAATGAGCATATATTACATGTTTTACTGTTGGTTCTTATCGTTTCAAAGATTATGGCGTAATTGTTTTGGGTTCTTATCTGAGGTACTATGGTAGGAATTTTTTCAAGCAATAACTATGAACCATGTGTACATGGAAAGACATCAATATATATTTATTTGTGAATATAAATATCCATTTTCAATTAGTGAAAACATTAATTAATTCGGGGAAAGGCCAGTTTACCATTAATTAGGCATATTCAGTGTCATATTTTAGTCAAAGGTCAACAATGGCATATTAATGTATACATTTTCTAAAAGGTATTTTTGAGCGGAATCTACTGGTGCCTATCTTAACTGAATTGGAGTTCATTTGACGATTTTATGCTAAGTGGAAAATGTTGGGATACTGGTTCACTTTTCGGGAGAAGGACCCTACCTATTTTATTTCAATGTTTATGTTTGCTTCTTGAAGTCAGAGCGGAGGTCAGGGGTCATTCTCCTTCACGCGTAGCCCCGTTCTATTCGCACAACACTAGTACCTACTGAACATACCCCCTCAAAAAAGACCCTCTGAAAAGTAGCGGACCTGACACGTCAAGAGGTCCGACAGGCGTTGAATGTCGAACGGCCCGGATGGCTGGTGGATTTACGACACTTATGTGTGTGAGTGCGTTTCTTTCGACTTCTTCTTCCAAAATGTTGCCTCAACATGCTGATGATGCTGGCAGACTAACACGTGAACACAAAAATAATAGTTTATATACAGCGACATTTTTTTTATAAATATAAAGTCTAGGAAAAAAGCATTAAATGCATCCAGACTGTTTAGAGTAACACTGTGTTGAGGGAGGGAGTTCCAAAGTCGTACAGTACTGGGGAAAAAAGAACATAAGTGGTAACTGCATCTGGAGTCAGGGATATGATAGGCTAAGGGATGTTGTCTCTTGTTGAGAACATTCACAGGAACAAGGTATTGATTTAAAGGTATTCTGAGTAGACCAGTAACTATTTTGTACGTCATGCATCTGCCCTGTGGTATCCCAGCGGCCTCGATGTCTGTAGCATGTCTGTCACATCAGAAACATTGCGATGATGATGCAAGACATACCAGGCTGCACGACGTTGAATCATTTCTAAATTATATATTCGTGTCTGTGCATAGGGAACCCTCGAGTCTCAAGTAGTTATGCTCCAAACAGCCCAATCTTGAGCTAACGCAGGAGTTTGGACCAACGGCTTTTAGTGTCTCTTCCGAAAGAAACGGGCAACGTGGAGTGAACGAAATTGCCCAAGCTTCGAAACGGCGGAGGTGGAATCGAACCACCGTCCTCTCGATCGACAGGCGGGTGCCCTAACCATTAGACCACCGCTCCTCACAAGAACCCAAAAGTACTGCTGTTCTCGAGAAGGGGCCTGACAAGGACAAAGGATGCCTTAGTTTTTATTTTAATTGATGGAACTTGTAAGTTTCTGCGAAGGAAGCATAACGATTTATTTGCTTTTGATGAGACGTTATCAGCAAAAAACAAACTCACCTGTAGCATTTCTGAGTATGGCAAAGTCATGTTAGATTCTACCAATCTTGCCAAGTTGCTGATGTTCTTTAGTTCTTTCGAGAATCTACGACGCACATTTAGCGCCATCACTGAATGAAGCGTTACACTCCAACCTTGACACAGGCGGAACCAGGGAGGACGGATGTTACGTTATGTTACAGTGACGTTACCCGTTCAAACTGCGCGTCTACTACCCTCGATTATCCAGGCTCCGCGCTGTAGCGCCACGATTTGCTGCACACATCTTCGCTTGGATGCAGAGTGGGGTTTCCACTGTGACGGAAATTATGTATACGCCAAGATTCCTGGGCCCATACACAATTAGCTAATTACGATGTCATCCGGGCATTTGACTAATTCATAAAATAAGAGTTAACTTTTATCATTTCATACGATGCAATTCGAATTAACTTTAAACTTTGATTAAATTGACACAACTCTCCGACTGAAAAGTTAAACCAAACAAACAATTGTTTTAGTGTAGCATCTCGATAATGACGCTGATTGGCTGCTGGCGCTTCACGTGAACGCCTACACGGAATGGAGTGGTGACAGTGGATAACAACGAGACCACGCCTCTGTTTCTAGACTCTTTTCTCGGCGGATTCACGAAGCCGAGCGAGAGTCAGATAAGCGAGACTACGCGTCTACGTAAAACGGTGGTTTCCGCGAGTGTCAACGTTGCCAACTATCGGACATTTCTGTAAAATGTGTCAACTTATCCGATAGATGGCGTAAGTTCTGATTTGGCGGAACAGCCTCACTCCAAGTGTTCCGTCACTCAAGACTGTTTCGGTGAACCAATGTGCAAATAATATATGATAAAAAAGGTAGCATAGCATATGCTAACATGGCATAGCATGTTTTCCCCATTGTTATGAACGTGTACATGGAGAACTTGGAACAAAACAGCACTGCCACGGCTCTAGATTACTGCAAACCAAGGAACTGGAAGCGGTATGTGGAAGATGTTATTTGCATAGACATAGTACACACAGGCAAAGCAAAAGAACTACAACAACATGTGAACAATGTCGACCCCACAGACAGCATGAGATTCACACAAAAAGATAGATATAGTAACAGCATGTAATTCCCTAGGCTAATGGGAAGTTTAACAGAAAGGACGATGGCAGTGTGGAGTCCATCACTCCATGGTATACAGAAAGAAAACCCACACTGACCAATATCTGACCTTTGCGTCCCACCACCCCAGGCACCAGAAGTTAGGAGTAGTCACAACCATTATGAACGGGTGTGAGACGATAAAAAGTAGAACCAAAAGAACAGTGAATTAGTGCACCAAATCCTATGTAAGAGTTGTGGCGTAGCCGATGTAGGAGAGATTGTTTTAAGATAAGACTAGATGAACACAAGAAAGATGTGGAGAATGCATCAAGGGAACAATACACGAGGAGCGGTCACAGTCCACCACCAACAAGACCACCCTCACAGTCTACCACCAACAAGTCCACCCTCACAGTCCACCACCAACAAGTCCACCCTCACAGTCCACCACCAACAAGTCCACCATCACAGTCCACCACCAACAAGTCCGCCCACACAGCCACCGAGAACCATAAGGAATAAAAGTGGTAGACACATAAGGAGAAGACACAGTTTAGTTATTGAGCATCTAGAGTCGAGGGGTGGCAGTAAGTCGGGGTAAGACTAATTTACACTTTAACTATCTAGAGTCAAGGGGTGGCAGTAAGTGGGGGTAATACTAATTTACATCTTAAGTATCTGGTGTTCGTTTTTAAATAAAAGGAAATGCATTACGATCGAGCTCACCAAAATGTTTATACAACTTGTCACCCCGTCATAGTGCAAATGGTATGTTTGATTTCCTGTTATCAAAACGACCCATCGAGTTGTGATCATTCCGTTTATTCTCCACGTGTGGAAGCATCCGCTATTCCTGATGCCTGGCGCTGTCGTTAGACATTCATCTGGTATTCACAAGTTGTAACTGCAAGTTAACTAACACCAGCAAAAGCATAACGGCAGGTAGGATTCACCCAAACATGCTCTTCTCTTTGAAAATAACACGATATTAGTGTTCACATGCCATTACAAGCTGGTGTACATGAATGTGCAGAGGAAATCAATGGTTCTCCGATGACATCGGAACTGGACAATGATCACAATAAAAACTACTACACCATACACATCCTTAAGATGAATATGTCCAGAACAGTGACGTGTTTATGGTTGGGGGCGTTGGGCCATGGCGTCCCTTTGGCTTAAATATGTGACTTTTTCCGTGTGTAAACTGTTACACCACTACATGGTAGCATGGTAAACTAATGAGTTTCTAAGCTTGCCCCCCCTCACTGCGAGATACTAGATACACCACTGGTTCAATATGTGTGTGCACTGGTGTGAAATGTAGGTTTCGGTTATGCGTTCACATTCTAGATCCATAATATGTATACTAACATGTACTGTGTCAAATGCATACATATATATTATATATAAAATAAATAAATAATTTATGATTTAAGCTTTCACAGTATACGTTCCAACAAAGAATGCAGGTGTTGTCATTCTCAACGTTTGCTTAGTATGACAAGTTTGTTATCACAGTCACTGTTATCACAGTCACTGTTATCAGGTTACTTTACAAAACATTTCATATATGCTCACATTATAGATGGAACAAAGCGACACTGCTGTAATATATGTATTCCCCCACGCACACACGCATATATAGTACTGTGGATATATGTAGATCATATATATATATATATATATATATGTTTGTATTATATATATATATATATATGTATATATATATATATATATATATGTATATATATATATATATATATATATATATATATATATATATATATATATATATATATATATATATATATATATATATATATATATATATATATATATATATATATATATATATATATATATATATATACATACATACAGTGGAACCTCAATATTACAGTCATCCTCGGGACTAGGCCAAAGTGACCTGAATAGCGAGGTGACTGTATTCTTTATAGGAATGTTCTATACCTTACTGCTGTGGAAATAATATGGGCCTGTCCCAGGGTGACCATAATGGCAAGGTGGCTGTATTACTGAGGTGACTGTAAAGCAAGGTTCAACTGTATATATATATATATATATGTATATATATATATATATATATATACATATACATATATATATATATATACATATACATAGATACAGAGATACGTACACACATTTGCACCACATACGTACGTACAGATCGATCCCCTCTTGACACAACCAATAGTGTTGAGTCTTAACTTGTGTCTCTGTATGATATACAGTGTTCTTTTATTGCGCAGACACGACACTAAACACTGCTTCATGCCTACATCTTAAATGCATCTGTCCTGAAAATGTACATCTCAGCTATGGTACACATCACAGTGATTTCCACTACACGGTCCCAATAGTGACCTAATGACCTGACATTCTGGCTGTCATCAAATGATCGCTGCTAAAGAAGTGGGTCAGTACCATTCCAGTCCACTTCTGCATCTTTCCATCTAAAACAGGCAAGATGTATCACTATCAACCAAAGATTCATTATGGGGCTGTCCACGATTATTGTCGACATTAACCTATTCATAGAAAGTGTACTAATTCTCAGAACCACCTCGATGAATGATGTTGATAATTTTCTAGACTGAAAAACACATCAGTGTAATTACACAGTGCATCACGTACAGCCAAAACATTGACAACCACAATATGTTTACAAACATTTATCTTGGATAATTAATTAAAGCATCTGTCTTTGTAAAGTTGTGAATTTCCAATATGTTGGACTGTATTCAGCACTGTGTGGTGAACGGTAACACAGTTTTTAAAAATTGTAGTTCTGTAACAGTTCATCGTACAGCACTGCATGTGGTCATATTTCATATGAAACATTTTAACATTTAGTATGTAAGTTTTTCCCTTTTGTGCGAATAGGTAAATGTGAACAATTGACCTACTCTACGAAGTTCACAACTCAAGCTTGCATAAGATATATTACAATCTACACCAAGAATTTTTTTCATTATATCTTGAATTGATTTATTCAATATCATAATTCACATAAATCACATGTGAGTCTAAAGTACACAAAAAAGTGCTAACACTTATTCCCACTGTGGTCATTACATTTAATAGTGAATAGATATATAAACATAAAAATTCGAATTAATAAATAAACAATGGCGAATCAGATTTGTTATATGAAAGCATAACAATAAAAATATCAGTTGGGAATATATATATATATATATATATGTGTATATATATATATATATATATATATATATATATATGGGAAATAATATGACCTGAATGTTATGCACAAAGAAAAAATATTTTACTGTGTGGTGATTGATAACGTTTTAACACATTTGAAACTCCAACGCAGTTACTTAAAGGTATTTTATCTGTCAAGACTTCAATGAGTTCCTGCTATAGCCACTCACTTTGTTCGAATGCACATATCCAGGGGTGGAACAAGTTCGTTATCAGACGGCGGCTGGAAGAATCGATTTGTCGTATCTGAAGAAAAAACCATACAAACTAAATTTAGAAATAAAATTTACAAGCCGTCCACTTTTGATCATCTAGATAGTAGGCTGAGAAGTAGGACTTTGGGGGACGAATCCTCTTGCTGCCGTCCACTTTTGATCATCTAGATAGTAGGTTGAGAAGTAGGACTTTGGGGGACGAATCCTCTTGCTGCCGTCCACTTTTGATCATCTAGATAGTAGGCTGAGAAGTAGGACTTTGGGGGACGAATCCTCTTGCTGCCGTCCACTTTTGATCATCTAGATAGTAGGCTGAGAAGTAGGACTTTGGGGGACGAATCCTCTTGCTGCCGTCCACTTTTGATCATCTAGATAGTAGGCTGAGAAGTAGGACTTTGGGGGACGAATCCTCTTGCTGCCGTCCACTTTTGATCATCTAGATAGTAGGCTGAGAAGTAGGACTTTGGGGGACGAATCCTCTTGCTGCCGTCCACTTTTGATCATCTAGATAGTAGGCTGAGAAGTAGGACTTTGGGGGACGAATCCTCTTGTTGCCGTCCACTTTTGATCATCTAGATAGTAGGCTGAGAAGTAGGACTTTGGGGGACGAATCCTCTTGCTGCTGTTTCGAAGCTTTGGCAATTTCGGTCATTCCACATTGCCTCAGTTCACTCAACTGTATAAATGAGTACCTGGCTGTAGACAGAGGTGGATATAATTTATGTGAATGAATAGTCTTTTCGAAGTCATTACAGTGTGGCTGAATTCTTCCTAGAGAAGTCAACTTGGTGTTGGAATGAACAGGTCTGCCAGGGGTTGAAGTGTAAAGCGATTTGACCAGTCCTAAGGTTTGGATACTGTGCTAAATAAAAACATCTCTATCTTCTTCTTTTATCCACAACATTGAATAATGATAAGATCTTCCTTATGTAAGAAATATGGTAGTGTTGTTGGTGCTACAAATCAACAAATTGCACCAATGATAATAATAAATACAATTATATAGTGCCATATATCTGGATTGTCCATTCAATGGCACTTAAAATATATAGGTGATAAAATTAATTAGTTTTAAATAAATTATAATAAATTAAACATATAACAAATTATGCACAAATAAAAATATGTAAATATAGCATTAATTAGCTAAATAAAGAATAATACTAAATTAGCTAAAACAAGATATATATATATATATATTATATATAAATATATATATATTATATATAATATATATATATTATATATAATATATACATATATATACATATATATATATATATATATATACATACACCCACGCATGAATGCATGCACGCATGCACACACAAACACAAACGTGCATAGTAAAATATTTTTTTTTTAATTTAGGAAAGAGTTAAATAGATATTAATAAAATAGTAAAAACATGGGAAGATTGCACTGAGGAAGGCCTTGCGTGGGCTGCCGCATACAAGATAAAGAAAATATGGAAATCAAATATCTCAAAGAACCTCAAGGAACGTCTCTTTGTGGACAATGAGGAATCAGTACTCCTGTATGGATAGGAAGTCTGGACACTGACCAAATCTCTGGAAAAGCAACTGAATGGCTGCTACACTAGACTACTGCGAATGGTGTTCAATGTTCACTGGAAAGAGCATGTGACTAATGAAGAGCTGTGTGGAACAATGATGAGGGTAACAGACAAGATCCTGGAGCGCAGGATGTGGTTTGCTGGGCACAACATAAGGCAAGTGCGGACACCATTGTCAAAATTAACACTCTGGGAGCTACAAGGGGACGGCCCGCTTCAAGGGGACGGCCCGCTTCAAGGGGATGGCCCGCTCACAGCTACATCGGGGTCCTAAAATCGGATGCTGGTGTGACAGATACTGAGGGGTTAACTGCATGCGTGAAGGATCGACCTGATAAGCCAACAAATCCTGAAATCTTGTGACCAGATTGCTAGATAGATAAAACATGTTAAAACACCAACCTATGGACAACTTGATTTCCTGGTCCTGTCGAGCCAGACCATCGTAGTAATACAGCTCAAAGCGTCGCTCGGCCTTCCAGTCATTCATCAGCTCCCTCTTGAGGCAGAACAGCACACTGAAGTGGCTCTCGCTGCAGACTACCCATATCGGAAACTTTGGCGTCTTCATATATGTTCCCACCTGTCACAGGAAGAACAAATGATGAAGCTGTGAATTGGTGAACCATCACAGAAATGTTGTAATAACCAGAAAAAAATTGTGTTGGAATGAAGACGTGCTTTGGTAGTAGCATCAACATTGGTAGTGGCATCAACATTGGTAGTGGCATCAACATTGGTAGTGGCATCAACATTGCTAGTGGCATCAACATTGCTAGTGGCATAAACATTGCTAGTGGCATAAACATTGGTAGTGGCATCAACATTGCTAGTGGCATCAACATTGCTAGTGGCATCAACATTGGGAAAACATTGATGAGATGCCTATACATGACTCCCTACATAAACAAAAGGAACGTTTTCATAATTTAAGTAGGGTTGACTATCGGGTGATAGTTTTACTATTGCGATAATATCACGATAGTTGCATAACTATTGCAATACTACTGTGATAGTTTCATAAGTATCATGATAGCATTGTGATAGTATCAAGGAATAGCGAATAGCCAGGAAAGCTGTCCCAAGCCGTAATTGACGGGTGGGGCTAGCCTTAGATGCTGTTGATTAAGAATGCTGAAACGATGAATGAGACTGCTTTAATCGACAATTGTTGATATTATGTTGACAAATAAATCAATTTATCCACTCGCTATAGTTGACAAACATGTTTATTTCTATTATTACGTTGACACAAGTGGCCCTGCTGAATTGTTTTGTCAACTATTGTTACCATTGATAGTTCAATTTACCATAGATAGTATTGCACTGTCACATCGACGATTGCGATGCATCGACAGTTTGGAACTAGGGCCTGTGACTAGCAACACAGTTTTTTTTTCTGTATTGATGCAATTGAAAAAAAAAACATTTTTTGTAAAGCAAAACTGACAAATATCGCAGGAGGGTGGGCTACATATATATGAAAAAATTTTGGACTCTCCATAAGCCAATGGTTTCTTTGTCCACTAGCCACCTCGGCTTTTACCTTGGAAGGCAATCTTGTTAAATCTTGTTAAACTCACCTGACATGACTGGTAATGTTCAAAGAGAGACAGGAATCCAATGCTCTGGCGACAGTCAATCCCCTTCAGCACCAACGCTGGACCTGTGTCATTCTCCAGCTCCATCACATCGTTGAAGACGTTTGACCGAGCCTTCCCAGTCAGGAACAAGTTGACCATTTCCTGCAAGTTATGAAGCTATGTTAGTAAATTAAAACTGTGGACAGTTGACTATGTTCATCTATTAATCTCTTAATAATTTTTCACAGTAAATTTTTACTTTTTTCGTTGTTATATTTCTAGTGGTTGCTAGTCTGTTGAAGGCAATTGAAAACTGTTGAAACATCACAACAAATAAATTTTCAAGTCATTTAAAAATGATGGCATTCATTTCTCAGCAAAGTGTAGCGTCAGTTGTTATGTTAGAGATGGCACATTTAACAGGTTTAGCAACGGCTGCAAAAATCCACCAAGAAATATAATTTTTCTACTATGTTCAGAATGTAATGAATGCAGCCTTAATTATTCAACAATACTGTCTATCAGCCTTGCACAACTTTCATGGCTTACTCCATAATTCTCATCATTTAAAATTCGACAGTCTTATAGACATAGGAGATATTCACGGCATTAGCAATACATAGTTTTTGATGTCCTACAACTGTGGTTTCATTCTTAGCCAACATGTGTCGTACGTGTTATAGATAATGTCTATTGTACGACAGCAGGTAATAAAACTGACTATGCATTTACCTAAAACAACTGCTTTCAGAAATTATAATAAAGAAGTGTTATGATCAATTTCGAAATCTACCTGTTTTAGGCACTGCAGTGACGTCACAAACATATGATATTGCAATGACATCACAAACATACTGCATTGATGTCACAAACGTATTGCAACGATTTTACAAACATATGGCAATGAAGACACAAACATATGGTAATGACGTCACAAACATATTGCAATGACACCCCAAACATACGACAATGACGTCACAAACGTTTTGCTATGACGTCAAAAACACGACCCGCTACCATAGTTTTATTCTTACCAGACAGGTGTTATAGGTGTTGTAAATACCGTCTATTCTGTAGGATTTTGTGCATTTTGAACAAGGCTTGTTGCTATCATAGGATACAGCTCGTGTTTTTTCCTAACACATTCAAAGACCGACTCTTGTGAAAATGTTTTACTTCAGATGCGCCAAAGTTACACGAGATCCAATTAATATATCCCAATTTGCATAGCGAGCTCCTATTTTAGCAAGCGTCGCAAACCAGCAGATAATGTTATGGGTTCATTTGCGGGTCTTATGGACTTATGCTACTATTCTTACAGGTGTGCAACACTCATGGTTGGTGAGTGTGATTTCCCGTATACAATACAGATTTCTGAGAGGAATACACCTGTATCCTGTTTTAATACGAATTTGCGTGAAACTGAAAAATTGTGACAAAGTGCGCATTTTCTTTTGCTCATCGCAACTATAAAATCAGATGACAAACTTCAAAGACGACATATGCTTAGTGCTAGGCAGATTTCCAACAACACTTATCAGATTTAGCACATATATTTTGTAGCCTGACAGATGTACTGACCCATGGGCGTCTGCAGGGGGGTAAGGGGGGGCACCTGCCTCTGAATCTTGATTTTTTTTCGGACATATATTTGTGAGCTCAAAGTATATGTTAACTTTACATCTTTTTATATATATATATATATATATATATATATATATATATATATATATATATATATATATATTATTTCTTGCCCCTCCCTGGAAAAATTCCTGCAGATGCCCCTGCATTGACCTCTATGAATTTATTTATAGAGGTCAGAAGACAGATGGCAGTACTGGACTGGAATAGGTTAAGCAATGAAAAATGCTATACAGATTTATGCAGCTTTATACGGATTTTCAAGTTAAAATTATGGATTCCATTGTAAAAAATGGTTTCATCATTTTCTAAAACGTGCTCCTTAATTAAGTTTTTTTTTCTTCTTGGTTCAAATTCATTTTGCAAAAAAAATTAAACCAACCTAGCATCCACTATGACATGATAGCTCATTAGTGGAACTTTCTTATATAGTTTTTTTGTGAAATCATCAGGCAAACTATTAAATTATTTGATGTTTGGCCAGACATTAATTGAAGTGAAATTGGAAATGCTCAAGTCTGAATGTCAGCTACATACTGAGTTTACCAGTATGTTTCCTTTGACGATTTTAACAAAAGTGCACACCTTTTTTATTAAAACACCTGTGGATATTACTAGAAGTTTTCACACTCTACATCAAAGAACCGGATTCACTGTGGGCTAAATCAGTTTAGAATGGAGTCCTAACTGGCTGCCCATCTGAGTACAGTACCCGTGGGCCCCCATCAACATGCTGTTCACCTGTGTACAGTACCTGTGGGCCCCCATCAACTTGCTGCTCACCTGTGTACATTACCCATGGGCCCCCATCAACTTGCTGCTCATCTGTGTACATTACCCATGGGCCCCCATCAACATGCTGTTCACCTGTGTACAGTACCTGTGGGCCCCCATCAATTTGCTGCTCACCTGTGTACATTACCCATGGGCCCCCATCAACTTGCTGCTCACCTGTGTACAGTACCCATGGGCCCCCATCAACTTGCTGCTCACCTGTGTACATTACCCATGGGCTCCCATCAACATGCTGTTCACCTGTGTACAGTACCCGTGGGCCCCCATCAACTTGCTGCTCACCTGTGTACACTACCCATGGACCCCCATCAACTTGCTGCTCACCTGTGTACATTACCAGTGGGCCCCATCAACTTGCTGCTCACCTGTGTACATTACCCATGGGCCCCCATCAACTTGCTGCTCACTTGTGTACAGTACCCGTGGGCCCCATCAACTTGCTGCTCACCTATGTACAGTACCCGTGGGCCCCCATCACCTTGCTGCTCACCTGAGTACAGTACCCGTGGGCCCCCATCAACTTGCTGCTCACCTGTGTACAGTACCCGTGGGCCCCCATCAACTTGCTGCTCACCTGAGTACAGTACCCGTGGGCCCCCATCAACTTGCTGCTCACTTGTGTACAGTACCCGTGGGCCCCATCAACTTGCTGCTCACCTATGTACAGTACCCGTGGGCCCCCATCAACTTGCTGCTCACCTGAGTACAGTACCCATGGGCCCCCATCAACTTGCTGCTCACCTGTGTACAGTACCCGTGGGCCCCCATCAACTTGCTGCTCACCTGAGTACAGTACCCGTGGGCCCCCATCAACTTGCTGCTCACCTGATTACAGTACCCGTGAGCCCCCATCAACTTGCTGCTCACCTGTGTACAGTACCCGTGGGCCCCCATCAACTTGCTGCTTGGCTCATCCATGTCGCTCTTCACCCTGCAAGCACACAACATGTCAGATCATGTATGCATTGGCATTCTGGTGAGAAACCTCTAGAAATGATGTGTGCCAACTCTAACGGTTTATCCAGAACTCTTACAGATTTTCTGAACTTTGATGGTCTTATGGGCATAGGAGAGTGGCAGGATTTTCAACCTCCATATCTTTTGGGGGTAACTTCCCACCGATTTTGAGAGTCCATCTCCCACCTCCCACCAAACACACCTCCCACCAAACACACCTCCCACCTATTTTTGAGCATAACCTCCCACCTCCCAAGTGATGCAAAGAACAGATAATCATTTTGAAACCTGTCCGAAGAGAGCTTTCATGAATATTTTAGCAGTGCACAGTCAGTTGCGCCAAATTCTTGTGACACGCAGTCAATATATCCCAGTTTGCGCGGCAAGCTCCTCTTGAACATGAGCGGTAAACCAGCAGACATAGATAATCATACAGGTTCACTTGTGAGTCTTGCAGATTTCTGTTGTCTTACAAACATCGACGGACTGAGAAGGGAGGGTTGCAAAAGAGGGATTTGGCGGGAGTGGGAGGGGAGTGGAGAATGAGAGCGAGGGATGGGGTGGAGTGGAGACGGGTGGTGGAGATTGGAGTGAATCGAGTTCAGTGACGAAGAAGATGGAAACCAAAAATCAATCACTGGTATCGGTAATAGCCTCATCCCGGACTTCAGGGATAAAAAGGAGAGCAAAACAATGTACAGGTGTGCAAGACTCACTTTATGACAAATGAATAGGAGATCTACATATTTGGTACTATAACTATTGCCACACATTTTGTTAACATTCACCAAAAAATTCAGCAAATTACAAATAACCTTTGATACTACTCAGAACTCACTTCAATCATTGTTGGTATCATTTTATAAACACTCACTGTTCGACTGTACAAGAGAGAATGGCAGAATACAGTGCCAAAACCACACCGCTGCTGCCATCTAGCTCAAACTGAAACAAATTGTAAAGAAACTACACATCAATTTAATTAAATTTTTTTTCATCATGTAATTAAACAAACGCAGTCATATTAAATATAAGAGAATCATATAAGGCAACAAATATTGAATGGTTATGAAGATATCGACAGAAATATTTTTTTAAAATGAAAAATATATATAGTACAACTAGAGAGGGCACAACTTAGCATTGGTAAACGAATAGTGAAGGTTGGATACGAGAAAGTAGTCACCCTTACAAAGGATGATGAATGAATGTTAGCAGTGTGAATACATTTAAAAATAAAATTGACACATTTAATAAGGGCGGGCTACACACAGGTGAACAACTTTTGCACTCTCGATAAGCCAGCGGCTTCCTTGTCCACTTGTCTGGTGATTGTAAATCAGGAGGAGAAATGGAACCTGAAAATACTAAGAGAGTCCAGTTGCATGTCACTTACCTGTCTGATGTTCATCTGGACAAATGCTAACAACTCGTCATAGTTAGTGAACGTACTCAGCATCAACTGTAAGTAAATAACACACAGGTAACATAAGAAAATTGTGTGTTTACAGTGACAATAAAAAATGTATTTTAAATATTTGTTTGTAACAAACCACAAACTGCACAAAAACTAATGCAACGTGGTAAATGTGAAATAATGTATAATCATAATTTCAGAACTTTGTATAGCACATTTTAAAATAAAAAAATAAAAGTAAAAAATCTTAACAAAAATGTTTCATAAAATCCTAATAAACGATATCTGTTCTAACATACTGACTGGCCAAAAGTGTTTTAATGAACCAATATTTTTTCATATAATTTGACAGTTATCTATTTAATTTGAATGTTTCAACTCGAATATCATGTTTGCATTTCAAGCTGAATGGCAAAATCGCTATTCATAAACAGATAACGATCAGATAAAATTTAAAAACTGTAGTTTAGAATACATATGGTTTATGCTACACAACATGACTTTATGATAACCAACGATCAGTCATGTCATATGTAAAAAATTTAAAAAGCTTTGCAACTTCTGTTACAGTATGTCTTTAAATCTTAAATTAGCACATATCACTGAGTACACTGTGAGCCTTTTCATGAGATAATATTTCTATTATGTCTTACAAACATCTACTGGCAAAAGCCTCACCGTTTCTGTTAGTCCATCAGTCTTACACCTGGTGGTGTTGGTGTAGTAACTTTGCATGCTGGGACTGAAAACATACAAAAGATTGCAAAGAAACTAGACCACTGGACAATAAAATGTCAATACAATGAGTCACTGTGTCACAATGGACATTATGTCACAGTGACACAGCAGGACGGTATTTAACAATCTTACTACAATTCAAAGTTGTTATAGCATCAGACTAGCAACCCAGAACTGACATTCAAATCCTCTTGCTTCCTTTCAAAGCCTGAGCAATTTGTTTCACTTAACTCATTACCTCAGTTCACTCAATTGTTTACTGAATATATGGTGTTTGTCTCTGAAGGGGAAGCCAGGGAGACACAGACATCATACCTGAGGGATAAATACTCATAACACATGTTTACCTTAATCTTCCTATTTCACTTGGAATAAATCAGGATACTTCCCTACTTTTGTGCGTTCAACGTGTAAACTCTGAAGCATTACATTAACAGCTGTTCAGTTCACAGCCTAAAAAGTGTCGATCAGTTCCGCCCACCTTTGTTCTCGTGTTCCTGTGTAACTGACTGCCTAATATAGATGGATTTATAAGAATTAATCATTCTGACACAGCCATTTTAGAATAGCTAAACAATTCCTCGAGAATTTGAGTTGTTTACGTGAGCATGATGGGGCGAAATGCAAAATACATTGAAAGATGATCCTAAGGCATGTGTTATTTAAGAGCACACTTTAAAAATTATAGTAGCACCATAACGTAATTCTGTATGAATTTGGCTGCAATTACAAGTCAAGGCATTGCCCAATTTAATTTTATCTCACATTGCAAAATAAAATTTCATTGATAGTACAATTTGTTTTTTTATTTTTTAATAGGATGCATATTAATAGACGATAACCAAAACTGTGTAGACATTTGACAATCACCAGATGGTTGTCTCTATACATACATGACAACGGTCGCCTTGCAATTTTGTCCAGCTTTCCAGAAGATATTGGCCAGTGCTTTTGCCAAAACCTCACTCCGTTGTTGTCTACTTGGTGACAAGCTGAAATGTTCCAAACACAGACAGTTAGCTGTGTACTTACTATCATTAAATATACTGAAATCCTACATGCATTAAACCCAAGTAAAATTGTCAGATTGTGTAATTTTGCACATATAAATCCACCATAGGTCACCACTATCTGTATGCAATTGTTTAATGAAATGTTCTCTGTTTGAACTAATTTGCAGCCTAATAATAATGACTATATACATTAATGTAAGGTGGATGATTTTTAAGTGTTATACTTTATTAGTATTAATATTTTTTGGTTCTTGACATTTTAAGTCAATAATTACAAATCAAGGTACTTGACACTTTGTTGATTAGTAAATGTTTTAATAACCATAATGTGAAATCGTTTCATATTAAACAGTTAAAAACACAACTATTATCTCCCTCAAATGTATCTATTCAATAATTAAACTTTTTTTCAAAATCATTGGCTCCTATAGTTAGTGAATATTGCACTTGCTGAATTAATTACTCTGAAATAGTGTTATTTCGATGTGTTTACAGTTCACTTTATTTAAATTTGGACATTAAATAAAATGATGAGAGAAAACATACAGACACTTGAAATGAAATTCTGTCGCAAACTATTGAGAATATCTTACACTAACATGTCACTATCAAAGTGCTTAAAAATAACAGAACACAGTAAACAATAAAACCTGCTGACTTTTGTAAAGTGACAACAGCTAAGATGGTGCAAACATATTGTTAGACATTCAAATCACCTCTCTTATTAAGGTTCACTGGGATTAGCAATCTGCAGATGCACCACTCACCGTTTGTGTAGTGTAAGACTGTCTTGCTCCAGAAAGACAAGATGCAGTATGATATGAGCCTGCACACTTGCCATGATGCCACAGGAACCACCCTGCAAAGTAGGATAATTTCTTCGGTCAGGTACTATTTCTACCAAATCAACTAGCTGCAAAAGCAACATGAAGACACGTGGTACAAAACAAGATGGTGGCCGAGATGGTAGATCGATGGTGTTACACAAGAACACACAAGGTCACACCTGTCCAGACCTCCCACATTGCTGTTGAGTGAAGGTTACACCTCCCGGCGATGCTTCGTGGCAACAACGGATGAATAAAGTAAAATAAAGGAAAGTATTCTTTCTATCTACAAACTCTGAGGGACTTGTTCAGGCAAACAAGGTAGTATTACATAGTATATTACCAATCATTAAAAACTATAAGAAAATCAAAGATGATAGCTTAAAGGCAGTCAAGGTGAGTCATAACTGTCAAGAATCATAATAGTACTAAACTTTATCATTAACTGTAACATGACATATGATATGTAAGTGGTACAATCTACAACCTTATATTTTAGTGCTATCTTCTTAATGACTTAAAGTAATCCGTAAAGGAAATATAAACAAGATAGCATTTCTGATACAGGAGATTTATTTAATACTGAAGGACGAATGACTTGAGTGAAGAGATTGGACTGCAGATTAGCTTAATGGGAAGAAAAGTAAGAAGCTGGATGAGGTGAGCAGGTCACTTGATGCAGATGGAACCTCGAGACATCAAGAAAGGTACAGGTACGTTGTTATATAGTGCAGTATCCAGCCCTTGAGACTGTTCAAAGTGCTTTACACTTCACCCCTGGCAGACCTGTTCATTCCAGTGCCATCTCAACTTCTCTGGGAAACATTCGCCCACATTGCAATTCATGTGTGAAGACTATTTGTTCAGATATCCACCTCTGTCTATAACCAGGTACTCATTTATACAGCTGAGTGAACTGTGGCAAAATGGGGCGAATGAAATGGCAGCAAGATGATTTGAACCCGGGTTCCCTCGACTGAGGGCCCGACGTTCTAACTGCTATGCTACCGCGCCCTGAAAAGGGGCAGATTGCAAATAAGATGGGGAAGACTACATTAAGAGGAATCTAAGCAAACAATAGGAGGATGAAAAGTGGAGGGACATAAATAGCATCAGAGAGCAGTGGAGACGAACAACATCAGTTAGCATCGTCCGTTTCTAAATGGAACTTTGAAGAAGACCATGGATGGTATACACACCTTCTTCTGAATGAGTCCGTACTGGAGACCTGGGATGTCGCAGAAGGTGAAGGCCTGCTGCTGCCACTCATTGTTAAACTTCTGGTTCGCGCTGCCAAACAGCAGCTTCTTGAGGTCCTGGGAATTGGGCAGATTTAAACTTCACAAAGACATTCTGTTGCTTAGTGACATATTTAAATAGTTAATGCAATAATTAAGTGAAAATCTGTTCTCCTTCTTCAAGGTAATGGCATTGTAAGCACTGATACTATAAGCACAAACTTCAAACTGATATATAATATATCATTCTTGAAACATGTATGTATATTTGAAATTATTATATATATTTAAATGATTAAGACAATGATCCGTACCACAAGATTTCAATACAACAATGTGCATAGCACCCCTGTATTGCACCCCGGTATCGCACCCCTGTATCGCAAGGCTAATGGCATGTGTGTAATAAAGCAATGTATTATTTCTCCACAATGAGTAGGTTTTTCATCCTAATCGTTGAAAATGATGAGAGAAAAGTTGGCAATGGGTGATAATGTAAGCTTGAGCCATAATACAGTAGGTTATATAATACGGCAATTGTTCATACACATCCTTGGGGTTTAAACTCCCATCTTAAAGAAAATCAAGGTTATTTGAAGCATAAAAGTTATTAGAGGGAAGCAACGTCGCAGGTTTATAATCAAAAGGAAATAAAGCACATATTGAATTAAAATCAATTCAAAAACAAAGCCCTTTGTAATCTATGTTGATGAAACATTGAAAGTCACTCACCACTGCTGTCTGTACATCGATAGCCTTTGAGTCCACACGAAACATTGACTGCTTAACAGCAGGTGCCATGGTCACGTGACCTTCAAGATCAGGATCACCCACCTCAAGGTCATCATCAATATCACCAAACTCTACGTCGCCGATGGTAACAGACTTTTTTGCCCTTGAGTCAAATTTTGCAGCAGAATTTGACGACATCCTGAGATTGACATCGGAGTGTTTCGATGAACTCGGCCTTATGGGTAATTTTTCGCTTGATATGCTTGATCGTTGGACATCATATCTGCAGTTGGCAATTTCCTCATCTTCGTCTTTCTCGCTGGAATGTCGCGAGAGCCTGGCGGATCCCGACGGCCGCCGAGTGCGATCAACCGATAAAATGTCAATGATCTCTTCGCCACTACACTTGGCAGAGAGAGATAATCCTGATCCACCACTGCCTCGGGAACCTGATGCTAACCCAGCAGGGGAGAATTTGCTTGGCTTTGCATCTGACAGGGAGGCATGTCGGCCGAGAAGCTCAACGGGATCTGGGACGGTGGTTGGGTAGAACGTGGTGGTGGGAAATGGGTCAGTGCCATTAGTGTTTGATGATGGGGCATCTTGTTGCAAAGTCAGCCTCTCTGGTGTTGCATTGAAACGTCGCCGTCTGTCTGTGTCCTGTGATGAAATACGCTAAAAAAATTATCTGGTTAGTTTGTTTGATGGTACAACATATTTATTCACACATGTTAATTTTCTTAAATGTTGTGGACATTTTTATGCAATACAAAACTGCGCCCATCAGCCATCGGGGACAGGATTTTACTAGGTGAATAGCAAAAAAACAACAAATAAATATGGATAATAATAAAATAATTTTTTGGAGAAACAGAAAAGTTTTCTAAAAGGGGAAGAAGCTTGAACATGGAAGATTTCAACTAATACACATGACATGCAGGAGTCTCCTGCAAGAAATGACAAACGTCACAGGCCTGTATTTAGTATCGGTAATCAACTATGAGCAAAATATACTCATAGACATTATATAATCTTGGTTACAATAAATGCAAATGCAAAAGTGCAGTAACAGCTCATTATTAGGACATGCGCAGGAAATTGAGAAAGAATATCCTAACTTTATTAAAAGCGTCACTAACTACAATCCTTACAGTTACACAGCACTGTGCATCATGTGATAGCGACAACAATTATTCATTGACATTAATTAATTAAAATACATAATTAATTAACTCACCACAGCCGACACTGCCCCTGACATTCCTCGGATCCGCAGTGGCTTCTTCCGACCAGTCATCTCCATGGGTTTTGGGATGATCCCTGCTTTTCCCTGTCCTAGTGTCGTTTCCCCGTCATCCATGGCATCTTCCAGGATCAGGCTGTCATGTCCATTTCTGCCTTCTGGGGAAGAGAAAATTTTATAAAATAGAAATATTCGTGAAATTGTTCATCAGATTGGTAGACAATATTGAAGCAACGATTTCTTTCCAATCACATTAACTTTCTCAACATCTCGGCTACTGACTCAGTCTCATATAGGACAGCCGGCTTGCACTGCCAACTGGTGAGCAGAAGAAGAACTAGTCATCCCAAAATTCATTTGATTAGAAGAAAATCATTACTTCAAAATTTTAATATTTATTACTTAATTTGAAATGACGTATGTACTAAGTCTGTCGCTGAGACAAGTATAATGTTTATGGTATAATGATAACAGTGAGCTGTGTGTAGCAGTGTTCATTAAAGCCATTCTTTGCATGACCAGGAATAAGAGATTGCTGAATACAGTAAACTTAGCCATAACGGACAATTGTCCATAATGGATATTTATCCACAAATGATAATTATCTGCAACAGACAATTATGGACAAGATATGGACAACAGGAGATAATGGACCATCCTAGGCAAATATCTATAATAGATTGGTCTTAACAAAGAGATTTATGGCTATAACAAACAACTGGCTATAATGAGCAACTGGTCATATATATATATATATATATATATATATATATATATATATATGACACATGGCCTTAAACAATAGACCATTATGGACAACAAGCCATTGCTGGTAACTGGTCATAATTTACACCTCAATGCAATGATCATGTCTGACATCTGCATTACCCATAAACTCGACTACAAAACCAGTCCTTAACTGATACATTTACCCAGCTGAAATACAAATGGTTCAAGTAAGAGAACACGAAAGCAATATGAGAGACCTCACCACTAACAGTGAACTGGAACAGTATTCAACGACAATATATATGACAATATATATTTTTTTAAAGCACAGCAAGAAAATCAATTGGCAGTCTGCTGTAACGCGCACCAGAAAGAAGAGACTTGTGTTGGTACGAATCGTATGATTTAGTCTTTCTCATCCAAAAACAGACCAGTAAATCAACACAAGCCTACAAAGACACACCTAATCTGTTCACAAGAAAAGTATCAAAATTATGTGCAATTCTGTATAAACCTCACCGCAAGAGTATCCATCAATGTCGACTGCGCCGCTCATCTAGCCAGGGGGAAATTGATTAAGTTCCCATTAACAGCAGCCAGTGCTGGCGAATGTATAAATTATTCACATAACTTTGTAAGGGACAGCTACCATAAGGATCCTAAAATAGAAACCTGTTATACAGCAGCAGCAGGGGAAATATCCAAGATTTAACGGTAGGAGTTTGTGTAGACCCTAAAAGAAGACTATGGTAGACGTCTGCTCTCTAAGGGTGCTTTTTACTAGTAAAATTTTTACCTATGATGTTTCTGATAAACAGAAAAATTCAAAGTCAATTTCTAGGGTGTTTGTGAATAGTTCAGTGGGGGCTTGACAGAAATCAACAGTTCAGAGTTATGTACACAGTCCATACTAATCATGAGCTGCCAGAGTGTGTGTTAGTTCAACCAGGATGCAGGGACATTTTCATACACAAATTCATCCTTGGGGAGAACTACATTACATCAATCCCAATTCCACACCAATTCCACCTAAAAGTACCAATTCCAAAATATCAATTCCATATCAAAATAACAATATATGAACAGACATACTCAATGCAAAAAAACAACATATATTATAGAACGTCTTTCTTTAACTTCTGCATATCATGGCATTACAATAGCAAACAAATAAAATAAACGCAGCATATATTATATTAAAATTTCCTTGATTATTGGTAGTTCATATTTTTGGTTAAAATGCTATATGATATAATTGAAAAAGTTACTGAAACTACCAATTACCTTTTCACCAAAGAAACACAAATTCCAGAATTGCAAATACAATGTAACTGACCCCAAAGTATGCATACAATCACAGTTACTCACAGTCAGAAGCTATTCCACACAAAATTCTCACTAAATGTTGACTAAATAGTACTACAGCTACCCACATTATTCCCTGTGGTTTGTTAGATTGGAAAGAGGCTAACATTAGGAGGGGGTGTCTAATGTAAATGTGGGCACTCCAAAGGGCTTGCACTGCCACCCCACCCAGCCAGACTGTGCATGCTTTGTTACAATGGCTGGTGATAGAAAGGTGTTAATCTGTAGTAAAACATAAATAACATTTTTAATGTATTACCAATATTTTTTATTTTATTTCTGAATAAAATTATTTTCAGTTAAATTCTTCTATTCTTCCTGTATTGACACAACTAAAATGACCGTTCTTTGTAAAAATGGTCACAAAGCAGTGATATGCTGAGCACATATATGACAAGAATGGTCAAAAACTGAGCACATATATGACAAGAATGGTCAAAAACAATCAACTTAAACAATAATCCAATTAATACTCCATTCATGAGTGATTTTTTAATCATGTATTAACATCGAAAGATTCATGGACATTTCTGATTAGAGGCATGGTCAGTAATGCAAACGGGATGTGCAGACATCAAAGACTGAGAAAAGTTTCCAGTGGACAATAACTTGGGAAATTTTAGTTATTACAATAAATCACACAAAAGCTTTATAAGTTTATGCCTGCATACATTTGAAAAACACTATTTAGAAAAGAACCCCTACAAAAAGGGATTATTCTTAATTCCCAGTAGACATGCCTTGAATGTGAAACTTGTTCGTCATTGTGACAAAAATGTTCTAATGCAGAAAAAAAGATTAAATTAAAACAACAGAATAAAACAAGATTCACCTTTAGATCGAGATGACTTTATTCTCGATGGTGCTGAGAGATTTCGTCCATTATCCTTGGATGAAAGATCACAAACTCGATCACCATCCCTAGAAGAAGGCACCGGTTGCCGAGTGCCACCCCTAGATGGTGTAACTGGACGAGTTGCTTCCCTCTCTGACTTACCCCCAGGGGCACTGCGGTTCTCCATGAAGTTACGAGTCATAACTTCGAGGATTGTCCGATGTGGTAGCGCCTGCTCCTACCAAAGGCACAATCAACAGTTTTACATGTATTAACAATAGATGTCCATCACATGATCCCATGACCCCAATAAACATTTGATCCCTTGACCCCAATAAACCTTTGATCCCTTGACCCCAATAAACGTTTGATCCCTTGACCCCAATAAACCTTTGATCCCTCGACCCCAATAAACCTTTACCACAGTTATTGGAAACTGAAGAAGATACTCTATTGTGATGACCTAGCAGTGGTGGGAGACAGAACTAGAGAAGACATTGCAAGAACGGAGTAACATCTTCAGAAAAAACAGCCTCCGAATGAATCTGAATGAAGCAGAATAGACTAATGCTGCATTCCGGTGCGCTTGTGTTTTCCAATTAACAACATATAAATAGACTTCACGACCCCAATGAACATGTAATTACGAGTCGACAACTGGGGGCTCCTTTTTAAATTTTTAGTTCTCGACTGGCAATTACAAGTTGATGGTGGTCATGAACTCTATTTACATGTCGTAAACTTGCATTCAACGGAAGTACAAGCGCATTCGAATGTGGCCCCCACCACGCTAGAGACCAGGAAGAAGACACTGTCGACAACTATTCGTGAATGTACAAGAATTATATAGAAAACAATTGTGGTTCATTAAACATTGGGTCAGAAATGTTAGAAAAGTTACTGTTCATACTTTTAGTGTATAACATGATTTCACGATGATAAAATAATTAGTGTTTAATATTACCTTCCAACACTGTTTCCGCATAATAATGACATGTGCCAAAAAGAAGATTTTGTAACAATAAAGTCTGGAATTTGGACACAATTAAATGTGTTTGCTAAATTCATACTGCACATTCTAATAACGTTCAGGTGTGAAACAGTCAAAACCTTTAAATATATAGTTATTTATTCATAATTTTATATTTTAATAACTTATGGATATCATAATTAAAAACTGGGGCAGTCGCACAACAGTGTATATCATACACAGAATTGCTTCTTGAAACCGCAATTACCGGTATTAAACTGGATATTATATCATAAGATTTGTTGTAACATGAGTTTTTCAGCTGCACACTGTCTCAATAAGAAAATAATAATAATAATAATACAGGTTGTAATACTTTATTAGTAAAGTGCTAATTCTTATTTTGTAGATCTATCAATGTGCAAAGAATAGCACATGCCAGGGTTGGATTCAACTGTCAATTTTGTGTAATTGATAATTAATTACAATTACAGTGCATGTGATTGTTTTTTCGAAACATGAAGTATGAAAATTTTAAGCTTTTATGATTATATTTAATTGTAACTGACATTACAACTGAAGCCAACCTTGGCTACAAAATACATGAATTTACCTAAAACCCCTTTTTCAAATGAGTAATAACGTAATCTTTTCTTATAAAAACAATGCAGTTGTGCTCACTGGTCTCAACCTATTGTAGCTGACCCTACTGAAACATTTTAATCAATTTGTGTAAGCGCAGTAATTGATCTTCAGTGAACTAACGTCATTGTAATTTATATTTTATGATGCTATGTAATTTAATTGTAGTTGTAATTGACCATTGTACTTGAACCCAGCCAAGGCACACACCAGTTCAATAATTCAAGATCAATAGGTAAACATGCAAATAAAATGCACTCAATAATGTACTGAATAAACTGTTGAAGACATGACCTCTGACCCTAGTTGACTCCTGACCCTACCTTATTTCTCTTTACCAGATGTTCCACATGTAACCTGTTCATCAGATCCTGTCTGTTGCTGACACTGTTCTCCGTCCGCGGCATTTCTTCATCAAGGAATGTAAGAGTTGTTCTAAGGCCCTGAAAGTATGTATTGTTTCTTGTGAACCAAGTGAGGGTACATTGCACTCTTATCACACATTGTGGATCAATTGAATATACAACTGAATGATATCTCATTTGCTTCATAGTCATAAACCAATAAGAATTATTTTAATGTGGATTATTTCAGACAAATATTATTTGTTTTGATTTGTTTTAATGGAAGGTCTACATATTTGTTGCTTAGTAAAATAACATCTTATATATTCCCAATATCTGAAAAAAATGCACGTACTAGACTTCAAGCCCTGTTTGAAAATTAAACATTGGCAGTCAATTTTACAGAAAAATAGTCATGTCAAAAATAGGAATTCTGGTTCAGGGGATGAATGAATATTGTTAATAATTTGTAGGCATTAGCAGTTGATAATAAGTCAAGAGTTAGACGTTTTGAATGCTGTGTATTGTGTGCAGTATATGACGAAGCATTTGTACCATATTGAGGAACTGATGCGGACATTTGACAAAGATTATGTAACTCTGAACAATCTTGTGAATTGAGAACCTTCGGCTATGTATGTTTCGTGCAATAAAGATGCATGTAAGCTGTATGACAGTATTACCCATAAATACGTTATATCTAATGTAATTGACGTGTGAATTAACAATAAACAAAGGCAAAGACCAAAATATGGCTATTTGAGGGAACATTTTATAATATTAATAATAATATATAAAATACTTCCACTGCGCTAAAATCGCTGATTTCATAATAGTCATTTATTTCAGCCACGTTTGGCACATATATGAATGGCGATAGACATATTTACTCTACTATTTGTTGCCAATATTCTGCTTTATTGGGAATTATGCGGCAGTTTTTCTGTTCGTTTACGTGAACGATAATAGGGAAGTATGCCTAAAATAATACATTAGTTACCTTCCTGCTTAAATATTCTCTCACTAATGATGCCGCGATGCATTCAACATCGTTCGTTTCCATAATGTGTGCTATATCCTAGGATCTAATAATGTAAATACAATCGCAAAACGCGCTACGATTCCAGTAGCAACGGAATCGATTTCAGTAGCAACCATGAGAATCTGCAGATAGCCCGCTTTGTTCGTAAGTCATGTCTCCTGACGCATCGCGACATGACGGGACTTGTCGATCTACGGTTAACAAGTGTCCCCATCTACCGGAGAACAAATAATTTTTTTTTAGGAAGCATTAACGCTTGAATTTTCACCTTGTAACGCACTACATTTGTTTTCAGTTATATACTTTAGTTTCGACATGCACAGATACAGATTACATTACAACGACCCCTTGATTACAAAAAACAAGTACAGACACAACGTCAATTAAAGAAAAAAATCCACATGAAATAACGTCCATGCAACCCTTAGGATGTGTGATGTGAATAACATGATGCAAGTGAGCATGCGGCGGTACGTGCGTGCGTACGTCGTATAATATTATTATATATGTATGTTTGATGTACACTGCACTGATCTATGATGTGGGAATTAGCAGTAAATAAATATTGTATTATTGGAACTGCTCGTACTGACGGTTTTTTAATCCGCCCATGATTTGAAATAACAGTTTTATTTTCCGCTAAGTCAACTGCCTGCCGTGGCTGATGCGTTTGATCTCCCCAGGTTTGGAATTAGAGATTTAACAAGAGATTTAACAAGATTGCCATCTCGAACAACAAGTTCCAGATGGCAAGTGGACAAGGAAGCCATTGGCTTATCGAGAGTCCAACAATTTTCTCATCTATGTGTAGCCCGCCCTTATCAGATATCTGTCAATTCTATTTTTAAACATATTCACACTACTAGCATTAACACAATCGTTTGGCAGTTTGTTCCATTCATTTATCACCCTCTGTGAGAATGAGTACTTTCTCATGTCCAACCTACACTGCTCCTTAACTAATGCTGCTTTGTGTCCTCTGGTTCTACTGCCTTCTTTAAGTTTGAAGAACATATTCCTATCAACATCCTCATAACCGTTCACTATTTTAAACACTTCTATTTGGTCTCCTCTTAGTCTCCTGGTCTCTAGTGTTTTCAAACCACATTGTAATAAGCGACTTTCGTAACTAAGGTCTCTTAATTCTGGAATCATCTTAGTTGCTCTTCGTTGTATTCTTTCTAGCTTATCTATGTCTTTTTTACGATATGGCCTCCATGCTTGAATACAATATTCCAAATGTGGTCTAACTATTGCTTTGTACAGGGGTACAATTAGATGTTTCTCCTTATACGTGATAGTTCTCCTAATTAGGCCTAGAATTTGATTTCCTTTCGAAGCAGCAATCCCACATTGCTCTGAAACTTTCATGTCAGCATTAAATGTTACTCCTAAATCCTTTTCTTGTGTGGTTCTACCTAGTACAGCGTCCCCCATTTTATATTCCTCGTCCATATTTCCATGTCCTATGTGTATACATTTACACTTCCCAAAATTGAATAACATTTGCCATTTTTCTGACCATTTAAATAATTTTTCTAGATCATCCTGTAAACTTTGTTTATCTGTATCATTAGTAACCCTTCTGAATACTTTTGTGTCATCTGCAAATTTGAGTACTTTGCTAGATATGTCATCCTCCAAATCATTTATATATATTAAAAACAGTATAGGGCCTAACACTGATCCCTGTGGTACCCCACTCAAAACAGATTTCCAGTTTGAAATCTTACCATCTACTATTACTCTCTGTCTTCTGTGTGTAAGCCACTTTTCTATCCAGTTGATTACATCATTGCCTATACCATGGGCTTTTAGTTTAAGTAACAATCTTAAGTGACGTATTTAGGAGAGTGGGCATTGGGCGATTGCTCCTTTGGCTTACTTTTCTGTATGCAACTTGCATTAATGGACCTCTTTGGTCTCCCTGCGAGGTCCTAGATACGACACTATTTGTTTGGACTCAAAATTGTGTGTGTGTGTGTGTGTGTGTGTGTGTGTGTGTGTGTGTGTGTGTGTGTGTGTGTGTGTGTGTGTGTGTGTGTGTGTGTGTGTGTGTGTGTGTGTGTGTGTGTGTGTGTGTGCAGCAGTTGAAAGGTTGTTGAAAGTCCACCAGAGGACACATTGTCAACAATTCGAGAGTTAAGAAGACGAAGTTAACGAGGTGTGTTCAAACACTGCTTTTTAACCACCGAAAACGTTGTGTGCTGTGCGCACTTAATATCATCTCACGCAGCCACTTTTAATGTTTTATGAATTAAACCAGCTGATGCTAACTTCTATCTGACACCCACCTAAAAGCTCAGCATCGTAATTAAATCAGTATGCTTTTAAACTTTCATATGCACTATTGTATGCCCTGATCTAATATTTTACCAATAATAAAATGGTGAAACCCACTATATAACGATGTGAATCATGGACTTAATTGGTGACATGATAATGTTATTAATCAGTTAACATGTCAAGCAACACAAAATTGGCAATAGTATGTCGTGTTTTGTATATATCGTGTTAAGACACACGTTGTGTTTGTTGGGCCAGATGGTCCATATGCATGTGGGGCAAGACGGTCCCTATGTCTTATCCCACACGCGTATGGTCACAATTTATCAAATGTATTACACATGGCCAATTATGTTTAACTAACAAATGTAATATAATGTGAACATTGCAAAACCTACGTTCTGCTAGTCCATAATATGTGATTATGATGGAATATTACTAAACCATTATTATTATTATTATTAACTGCAAGGTATGTATTATACGTTAACTCCGAGTTAAATTTAATAACCATAATGACCTGATATATATATATATACATATACATATACATATATACATATACATATATATATATATACATATATATACATATATATACATATATCCTCTTGGAACCCCAGCAATAAAAAAGTTTCAGAAATGGTTCAAATTTTGAACATATGTTACTTGATTAGCTATAATATGGAAAGTAATTTTTATTTATTTTTCTCTCTCGTGATTGGTCAGTTATGGAGTGTCCCCATACGGGGACATCGGGTCTCGGCCATTAAAAAAACACAAGTATAACAGTCAACTGAAAAGTGCTTTAATAACACACTAAAATGCCTTGCTGCAGCCCATTTGACGTTGTTTACATAAACAAGACTCCGTGCCTCGATGTAGCTTGCTTCAGTCTAGTTCACTTTGAGTGAAAGTCACGGAAGCAGTTTCTTGCAGATGTCAGGCAGAGAAAAACATTGCATTTGTCGCATTTGATTCGAGTCTTGCCCTTGCAATTCTCGAGTCTGCATCGAGCAGAATTCTTTAAGTCGTACGCGACTGCCAGGTGCTTAGCTGCCTGAACGCGGGATGCAAGATCGGGCAGAGCTGATACACGTCGTCGTTGCCCCTGTTCAGCCTCTGATGAAGTGTCACTGTCACACGATGATTCTGGTTCAGCATTCATGAGGGCAAGAGCAACTGTGCTTCGAAAATCGTAAAGCTGCATCGTTGACTGTGAATCGATGCGATGCTCGATCCAGCAGTTGCTCAGTACCATGTCGATGAAATGTGAAATGACACGGAGATTCCACCTTTTAGTGCGAGCTTCCATGCGGTGGTATGATATCATACGATCACACAGATCAACTCCACCCATGTTCTTATTATACTGGGTGATGACGTTCGGACGACGGACCTGAACATGTGCCCTGTCCTTCTTGGACCATCGACGACAGTCGTCTTCGGGCTCTACGCCATAGATTGATGACGCCATCAGGATCGATTTATTGTCAAACCATTTGACCAAGGATACAGCTGAGTTACCGCTGACATACTGCTCGTATGTTCCCCGTCCTTTCTTTGACATTGCCACGTCAGCTGTGAAAGGCACGGGCAGCTTTCGTTTTGTGATTGTTCCTGTCATATATATCTGTTTCTCTAAAAGGTGACAAATTAGCGGTAGTGTGGTAAAAAATCTGTCACAGAACAGGTGATGTCCGTTGGTCAGCGTCTCTGTGAGACGCAGCACTGCACCTGTTCCTGGCCTGCCTTCTTACCGTCCAGCTCATACTGATCAAATGTTCCTGCCCCCTGGTATAGCTCAAAGTCCAACACCAAGCCAGAAGCCCCAGCCAGAACAAAGTTCTTCAGCCCAGTTGGACTCGGCTTCCGCGGCACATACTGGCGAGAAGGACAGCGGCCAGTAAACGAGATCATTTGTTCATCAATTGAAACGTTGGTTTCTCGAGGCAGTCCAACACACACTCGCTGTATGCGGTCTACAAATGGGCGCACCTTCCACAACCGGTCAGCAGCCATCTGTTCGTTGGTAACATCCAAATTGTCGACAACCGTAAAGTGATTTCGCAGTTTTGAGTAGCGATCTCGAGGCATGCAGTTGGCGATTACTGGTATGCGGGTTGCTCGCTGCCAGTATGATCTAATACGTTTCATGCTGAGGCATCCCATCATGATGGACATGCCGATGAACTGTTTCATCTCTGTCGACGATGTCTGAATGTTCCTTCCTGTGGCCTGCATGTAGTGACGACCAGTCATGTCCGACATCTCCGCATATGTGGCATCATTCAGGTACATACCGAAATAATCAGCTGGTGACCACGCCTGACGATCTCCTGAGTAGTCGTGTCGCAGAGGTGCGGAACAACTGCTGGGTCAAACGTTGCCGTCTTCCTCCAGATGGTTCTTCTCTTGCGAGGTGTTGGCACCACAGCTTCCTCGTCAGATGGAGCATAATCGCTGTATAGGACAGTATCATCATCGCTGCTGTCAAGGTTGCTATCATAGCCGTCACGTTCCATCTCAGCAAGGTTGGTTTCATCGTCAGACAAATCTATATCTGAATTGTCCATCAGCTCGAGAATGTCTTCCGCAGTCAAACGGTGATGACATGATCTTTCTGAAATAGAAGAAGGATACATAATAAGTATACTTATTACAAGTAGTGACAGATACTCACTAACAATCATACATATAGCCTAGGGTAGTACAATGTTTATTATACCTAAGTGTTACGAAAATGCTCTTATTATCGCTCACCCTTTGCTGCACCACATTTGAGTGATTCAGACCCAGTGTCCACGTAGAGGGACATATACATTACTAGGTCGTTCATTCAGTTAATTTAAGCAATCAGCTAATTCTGGTTACATTAATTTGAACACAAGCATGATATGGTAAATGTAGTAGATCAACAATTTAATTAAATAAATATAAATTAGATTGTTGAGGCAACATACCTTGTCGGGGTACACGTGCTCTGCTTGAACTGGAGTCGGCCATTTTGGAGTAGGTCATATAAATAGATATCATTTTCCAATTGCATAAGCAGTCACCAGGAGGCAGCACGTGTGTGTCCCTTCACAGGGACAACAGGTTTTAAAACTTAGAAGTAAATATTTACAAAGATAACAATTTTAAACTGCAAGTCCCCGTACGGGGACATGTGGAGCCAGGAGGATATAAATATAATTATAATTATATATAATATATATATATATATATATATATATATATATATATATATATATATATATATATATATATATATATATATATATATATATATATATATTTATATATATATATATATATATATATATATATATATATATATATAATGTGTATATATATATTGGAATTCGGGGAATGGGTCCCCTTGGGTAAGTAAACAAACTTAATATAAGAAGCTGTGAACACCTTCATTATTATGCGTACTGTGTATGTGATGTATAAGTCAAATAATGTAATTATAGTAACATGTATGAGTGACCCTTGCTTTGCGGTGCACACGTTCTTTGCTGTAACAACGTGCGCCGTACGATACAGTCCGCTTACAGAACTAGTTACAGTCAAACGCACTTGGGAAACTTTACAGATCTACCTAACTATAATGTGGAGTATCATGGATGCGATGCATTTTATTAATGTTTGTATTAATGTATACGTCGCAATAAATAATGCATCTGGCATAATTTTCACAAAAGGTTAAGTTAACTGAAAATTGCAACGGTCTTCCGCATGTACCCGCAGATGAGGCTTGGGCACTCGTATCCCCTTTCACCCCTGTGAGGGAGCTAGCTGGCGACTGCAGCCGAAGACAAGAGGGTGAAGCGCAAACACCACAAATGAAGGGATGATCACTACAGGGGATGATCACTACAGGGGATGGTCACTACAGTGCACCACTACACGTACACATAGACTTGTGTTCCACTGGGATACAACACTGCAAGGAAGTCGACACAATAATGCATATAACACATCATTTATTTATGCACCATAATATGTTCAGATTCAAATCACTAAAACTGATCAAACGTAATGTTTACAACATTCATGCAACACACAATTTCTTTTCAGCGTTGTCGTTAATCGAAGCCACTAACATTTTTAACGACCAATATATATGCCATGTACACTGTCGGTCATAATGACTAACTGAATGGGACGAGAACTCGTTGATAGAAAATAATAGCGTTCACTGTGAATATCCGTTATTAGGCGAGTCCAAACGACATACTATATACAATGAACTCCGCTTAATTGAATCACTTCGGGCCAGAATAAGGTGATTCTACTAAGCGGCTGATTCGCTTAAGCGGCGCATTTAGATACAATAGGAATAGGGAATGAGTTCGTCCCACGCCACTTATTTGATTATTTACAAAACGGCTGATTCTGCCAAGTCCACCGAGTCCGCCGAGTCCACCAAATCCACCGAGTTCACCGAGTCCACCGAGTCCACCAAGTCCACCGAGTCCGCCGAGTCCACCAAGTCCGCCGAGTCCATCGAGTCTACCGCGTCCGCCGAGTCCACCAAGTCCACCGAGTCCACCACTAATTCCGGTTTCGCAGTTCGTTCTGAAAGTGAATACTTTGGTATCCATCGGTCGTGCTACCGGTGCTGATACCAGTGGGCGTATTTTTTTTTTGGGGGGGGGGGCATTGGCTCATGGCCCCCTTTGGCTTAATTGTTTTTATTTTGTACGGTACATTTCAGTTGCTCCGCTACATGGTAGCATGGGTGACTAGGATTGCGCCCCCTCCCCCGGTCCCCCCTCCCCCGGTTTCCCCCTTCCCCAACTTTCTGGGTGCTCTGGCGGGCTTGATTGTGATGTATGACGCCGAGACGACGGCGTATTTGGTGAACAGTTGTCTCATGGGAACGTCGAACTCGGGTACGGCCGTTCTGGCCGTCAGTCCGGCGTCGTTGAGCAGTGTCGGGTCGGCGCCAGACAACAGCAACTTCTCGACCACCTTGTAGTACTGGTTTCTCGCCGCCAGGTGGAGCGCCGTGTCGCCGCGCACGTTCTGCTGGTTAACATTGACGCACTTCCGGATGAGAAGGTCAGCCAGGAGGTTGTAGTCGTCCTTGCGGCGCATGCTCCGAGAGCTGTGGCGCACTGCGACTGCGCACTGAAGCGCCGTCTGTCCGTCCGAGTCGAGAGCGGTGACGTCCGCCCGGAAGCGCTCCAAGAGGAAGTTGGCCGTCTCGACAAGTCCGCGCTCTGCCGCTAGGTGGAGTGGTGTTTTCTCCTTGACCTTGGTGTCATCTCCGCTGATGTCCTTCGTGTTGACGTCGACAAAGTTCAAGAACATATCGATGAGAGGCACGTGACCCTCCATGGCGGCGATGTGCAGGGAACTGGGTCCTGTCTGTCCCTCGTGGAAGATGCTCGCGTCGTGCTCAATGAGCATGCGCACAAGCTCCACGTGACCGTACTTGGCAGCCATCTGCAACGGAACCTTGCCGTGCTTGTCCGGCACGTCCGCGCGTGCGCCGCGACCGAGCAACATCCGGGCGACTCGACAATCGGCATTTTTAATCGCCAGGTGGAGCGGTCGTCGGCCGTCACTGTCGGCGGCGTTTACGTTGGCGTTGGCTTCGAGTAGCACCGCCACTAACTCGTGGCGCCCTCTCTCTACCGCTACGTGCAGCGGACTTCTGGACGTCGGCTTGAAGTCACACGACAGAGCGCACGTGGCGTTGACGTCGAAGCTCTTCTGGATCATATACTTGAGTATGGTGGCGTCCTCTAGTGCCGCCGCCGCCAACATCAAGCTGTGGTACTCGCGTCCAGGCGCATCATCAGTGAAGACGCCGCACCTGAACGGTGACGCCCACTCTTGGCGGCGTATTCGCGCCTCCCACAATGACTTCACCTCAGTCACGTTGTTGTCGCTGATGGCGCTCAAGATCTTGTTCAAGTACTGCGCCTCTTTCAGCATCTTCACCAGCTGGAAACAGCTGCAACACAGGAAGAAGGACTACATTATTTTATTGCTGAGTATGGTTTCCACATGAACCAGATGACACGAAGACTAAGCAGCGCCGAAGGTGCATCCTCTAATGGACGGTCGTTATTGTTTTTGCGTGGTGACCACTGGACACGTCGCTGTATCACATTCACATTCGTTGTTGATTACACCAGCGTGGAGAGCCATACGGAGGCATTAATTAATTACTTACTTAATAGTTTGACCGTAGTGAATTCATCGGACACGATAAATAATAACTGAATATCTTGTCTCGTTCATTGGTAACTATGTATTCAACAACGTTTACAAACAGAAGACGGCAGGTTGTAACGACGTCATCGGACACGATACATAATAACTGAATATCTTGTCTCGTTCGTTATAACTATGTATTCAACAACGTTTACAAATAGAAGACGGCAGGTTGGTTACAACGCTGTAACGAACGACGTCATCGGACACGATACATAATAACTGAATATCTTGTCTCGTTCGTTATAACTATGTATTCAACAACGTTTACAAATAGAAGACGGCAGGTTGGTTACAACGCTGTAACGACGTCATCGGACACGATACATAATAACTGAATATCTTGTCTCGTTCGTTATAACTATGTATTCAACAACGTTTACAAATAGAAGACGGCAGGTTGGTTACAACGCTGTAACGACGTCATCGGACACGATACATAATAACTGAATATCTTGTCTCGTTCGTTATAACTATGTATTCAACAACGTTTACAAATAGAAGACGGCAGGTTGGTTACAACGCTGTAACGACGTCATCGGACACGATAAATAATAACTGAATATCTCGCCTCGTTCATTATAACTATGTATTCAACAACGTTTACAAATAGAAGATGGCAGGTTGGTTACAACGCTGTAACGACGTCATCGGACACGATGTATAATAACTGAATATCTTGTTTCGTTCATTATAACTATGTATTCAACAACGTTTACAAATAGAAGACGGCAGGTTGATTACAACGCTGTAACGACGTCATGGTGAAATTGTTTTGTCGTTGCTTGCCCCAAACAAAGCAGAGTTGTAGTTGTTAATAGCTGAGGGGAAACACGACTAGCAGACGGTCGACCTCTAAAGCAGTCATAACAACGAATGTCATTAAGACATCATTATTGATTTGGTTTCAGATGTTTCTCTATTCCACGTTGTTTGTAAACTGAGAAAAAAAAACTATTTAAAATAATTTTGCGAGATTCTAAAAACAATGTGATAGTTTTTATATAGGGAGTACTATGCCTTCATACCTCATACAATATTGAGGATTAATGAATAATCAATCCAACATATCAAGCGGCCCCAGTAACCTGTTTAGTGTTGTGCGAATTTATTCTACAAAGGTTTAGGTGTGTGTACTCGTTTGGTTTCAAATTTAATATCACAATATAGAATATTCGACGTGTAAACATTTCATCAACAAAACAAACCTTTCGCAACAATAAAAAATATATATCTTCTAAAGTGTGACAGAAATGACAAATACTTACTGTTGACGAGTTGGACCAAAGTTCTTTTACTCGACTAAACGTTTTACGAAAGTCTGTGACTCAAATCGTAAGCAGAATAAAATTTGAAGTTACGCCAAAGTCGACTCCAGAGGTTTTCAATGGCATATGACGAAACACAGTCTTAATCACTTTCGGTTCCGTCTCTGTGACACGCTTCTGTTTCAAATGTCGTCTGCCGAAGCGACGCGTTATTTGTACCCGCGAAATGTCCGCGAATCAGCGCAGAGGTCAACGTGCGAAGTCACCGCACCGTCCTGACCCCCTGGCGTTGTCCATTGACACATATCGGTCAGCTAATCTAGGTGTGTCGAGTTGCCCGCCTGGACAGCGGACATCGTCTTACACACACACACACACGCACAGGTACGTTTCGAATAATCAATGGATGACGTCAGTTAGGTAATCGTTGGGAAGAATTCACATGTTGCGCAACCATTGCCGAACGTAATTTACCAAGACATCCTATCTGGTGATCTAGTAAGAACAACTCCGTAGCCATGCACTGTCCTAGTGCAGCCATTGCAGGATTTAACCATCCGCTAGACCTTTCTATCTGTCTCTGTCTTTGGCTGACATTGTCCACAGTGCTCCTGCGTTGTTGGCAATGTCGTCGCGCCATCATCTCTCCTGTCTGCCTCTGGCTGTTCCCTTTCCTGGGTTGTGATGATCCATCTGTCATCTTTCATATTTGCTATGGTACCTGAACATTTCCACTTTGTTTTCGTGATATATTTTATCATCTTTCTTACGTTTGTTCCCATGATGACGTCATATTGTGTTTAAATTCTTTTCATTCATGTTCAAGCTATTTTCTTACAATATTTTCTTACAATACGATTATTCTTATTATTTATTGTGATAATTGCCAATGCCTAATAGTGCAGCGGAGGCCAGGATCACCAGCTGGTTTAAGACGAAATAAGGACATTAGGCAAACTGATAAACGGATAATTTTGGGAAAAAGTAAATCCTGGCAGACGATGTGGACTCGAGTGTCTAATTAAAACACGCGGGACTTGTTCTATTTGGCCCAAACTACGCAAGATTTTATAAATATAATATTGATAACACATATTGTTCTATTATGTAAAGCAGAGAAAGGTCAGTGTAATGATATCATAAAAGCAAATTAGGGGCAATAATAAATAATATATATATATATATATATATATATATATATATATATATATATATATATATATATATATATATATATATATATATATATATATATATATATATATATATATATATATATATATATATATATATACACACACACACACACACACACAATAATTCTACTCAAAGTATACAGGAATTAAATAGTTAACATAATAAATTAAATGAAACTCCCTCGCCAAACTGGTTTCTCCTCCTTTAATTATTAGTACATTTGTAGCACGTGTAACACCACTTACGCTTTCACTTTCGAAAAACAAAATCGAAATAATAAAACAATGCGTTTTGTCACTGCGTCCATGTGCTTGCGTGAGTCAACAGCCAGTTGTATGTCTACGTTGACGTAATTTTGGAGCGGATTGTTAATTATGCCAATGACATATCGATCGGTTGAGGGCGAGCCGTCGGTAGTGGAGGTCGTATACACAAGAGGAGGATGTAATCGTTCACACCGCTC
The DNA here is from genome assembly GCA_033239005.1 of Lamellibrachia satsuma. Lineage (NCBI taxonomy): Eukaryota > Metazoa > Annelida > Polychaeta > Sabellida > Siboglinidae > Lamellibrachia > Lamellibrachia satsuma. The sequence continues at coordinate 1,250,259 of BSQZ01000102.1, forward strand.
AACGTCAATGTGATTATCATCAAAGGCTAACCACCGCCGTGGGTTCGTTGACGGAGAACGACGTGTCAAAGACCAACAAGCTTATCTTTGTCACCTGCGGTCAATATCACCGATCTTGCGATATCGCTTGTTTTATGGGAAAAGGACAATATCAAGAGCAGAAGTTAAAAATTTGCGAGGACTACTGGAGATGGAGACTTATAGGTGCAGAGAGGGTGGATACAAGGAGGAAGCATGGCCTGAGGGGAAAGATTGGGGTGCAGTTCAGCCTAACACGAAAGAATAGTAAGGAGCCGGGTGATGGCGGCAGATCACGCGGTACCGTTGGAGGCGGGCCAACTACCGAACAGAACAGAGGCGGCGAAACGACGAGGCCGCAGGTGGAGACCACAAAGACGATGGGAAGACTGCGCAAAGAGGGGAGTGAGAAAGACGGAGGAGGCTGACAGGTTGATGGAGAAGGCTATCGATAGGGAGAAGTGTGAACGGACAACAACCAAAGCAGTGACGCAGAACAAGAACCAATCGGCCTCAACCCTTTATAGCGGGAACTACGGGGAAGAACAACACGGACAAGGGAATCATCACCCATTTACAGCGGGAACTACGGGGAAGAACAACACGGACAAGGGAATCATCACCCCTTTACAGCGAGAACTACGGGGAAGAACAACACGGACAAGGGAATCATCACCCCTTTATAGCGGGAACTACGGGGAAGAACAACACGGACAAGGGAATCAACACTCCTTTACAGTGGGAACTACGAGGAAGAACAACATGGACAAGGGAATCAACACTCCTTTATAGCGGGAACTGCGAGGAAGAACAACATGGACAAGGGAATCAACACCCTTTTACAGCGGGAACTATGAGGAAGAACAACATGGACAAGGGAATCAACACCCCTTTACAGCGGGAACTATGAGGAAGAACAACACGGACAAGGGAATCAACACTCCTTTACAGCGGGAACTATGAGGAAGAACAACATGGACAAGGGAATCAACACTCCTTTACATCAGGAACTATGAGGAAGACAACATGGACAAGGGAATCAACACTCCTTTACAGTGGGAACTACGAGGAAGAACAACATGGACAAGGGAATCAACACTCCTTTACATCGGGAACTATGAGGAAGAACAACATGGACAAGGGAATCATCATCGGTGATCCATCGATACGAGGATACAATCTGTCAAGGGTTGAGTGTGGGTCTTCAGTTAACCAAGTAGGCCTAGTCTTATCAGCAGATCTTAGGGCAGTGTGACTGGAGGCAGCAGCGAATCCAGGGGGTCTTAGGGGTCTCAAGATCCCCCTAGGCCACGGAGGGGGTCTTAGACCCCCCAATGTGTCCGTGGGAAGTATTACGGTAAAGGACAACGTACATAAAATTGGCCTTCATCGGAACTAGTGTCACTGTAGATACTGAAATATTAGCAGCCGGCTAATGTTAACCCTTCTGTAAGTAGAACGACACACATGTTCGCCCCCTCCCCCGGTTCTTAAGTAGAAAGACATATGACTACGACTGACTGATCCCCCCGCCAACAAGCCTAGATCCGCCCCTGGGAGGGTCCGATTGGAAGTGAGAATTGGCGATATTTTCTTCTCAGCCGCTTCTCCGCGTTATTGAGAAGTAGGTATGTTTCGAAGTTGGCGCTGTTGGACGGTGGATCGTGCGAGGACAACCGACGGCCGGGTCCCGTTGGACGGTGGATCGTGCGAGGACAACCGACGGCCGGGTCCCGTTGGACGGTGGATCGTGCGAGGACAACCGACGGCCGGGTCCCGTTGGACGGTGGATCGTGCGAGGACAACCGACGGCCGGGTCCCGTTGGACGGTGGATCGTGCGAGGACAACCGACGGCCGGGTCCCGTTAGACGGTGGATCGTGCGAGGACAACCGACGGCCGGGTCCCGTTGGACGGTGGATCGTGCGAGGACAACCGACGGCCGGGTCCTGTTGGACGGTGGATCGTGTGAGGACAACCGACGGCCGGGTCCCGTTGGACGGTGGATCGTGCGAGGACAACAGACGGCCGGGTCCCGTTGGACGGTGGATCGTGTGAGGACAACAGACGGCCGGGTCCCGTTGGACGGTGGATCGTGCGAGGACAACCGACGGCCGGGTCCCGTTGGACGGTGGATCGTGCGAGGACAACCGACGGCCGGGTCCTGTTGGACGGTAGATCGCGTGAGGACAACCGACGGCCGGGTCCCGTTGGACGGTGGATCGTGCGAGGACAACCGACGGCCGGGTCCCGTTGGACGGTGGATCGTGCGAGGACAACAGACGGCCGGGTCCCGTTGGACGGTGGATCGTGTGAGGACAACCGACGGCCGGGTCCCGTTGGACGGTGGATCGCGTGAGGACAACCGACGGCCGGGTCCCGTTGGACGGTGGATCGTGCGAGGACAACAGACGGCCGGGTCCCGTTGGACGGTGGATCGTGCGAGGACAACCGACGGCCGGGTCCCGTTGGACGGTGGATCGTGCGAAGACAACCGACGGCCGGGTCCCGTTGGACGGTGGATCGTGCGAGGACAACCGACGGCCGGGTCCTGTTGGACGGTGGATCGTGTGAGGACAACCGACGGCCGGGTCCTGTTGGACGGTAGATCGCGTGAGGACAACCGACGGCCGGGTCCCGTTGGACGGTGGATCGTGCGAGGACAACCGACGGCCGGGTCCCGCTGGACGGTGGATCGTGTGAGGACAACAGACGGCCGGGTCCCGTTGGACGGTGGATCGTGTGAGGACAACCGACGGCCGGGTCCTGTTGGACGGTAGATCGCGTGAGGACAACCGACGGCCGGGTCCCGTTGGACGGTGGATCGTGCGAGGACAACAGACGGCCGGGTCCCGTTGGACGGTGGATCGTGCGAGGACAACAGACTGCCGGGTCCCGTTGGACGGTGGATCGTGCGAGGACAACCGACGGCCGGGTCGTGCCAGTTTGCGGTGTATATCAAGCGTGTTTAGGATGTCTTCGGTGTGTCTCTGATGCGTTTTCTCTGGTCACCTCGTGGTGTTTGCTGTTAATAGGCAAATTATAAAATAATGATACATTTTTAGACTCTCGATACACCTGGAGCTTCTTGGTGTGGATTGCAATCTTGTTCAATCCTGTCGAAAAGGTCATTGCCATTTTCCAATTCAGCACTAATTCCGGAATAGACATGACCAAAAGCGGCTTGCAACCATCACTTTCAACTCAAACTGAAACAGGTTGTGCAACTGTTATCTATTTTCTATCACATTGCAACGCGTGTTCATTAATAAAACGTAATTTAAGTGGCTGAAAGCTAACATTTATTATTTGTTGTATCCGTTGTTGTACACGATGTTGTACACGATGGCGTTAACGACAACTCTCGCTGGTGACTTTTATTCCGGGTTAATGTAGACGGGGTTAATGTAGACGGGGGTTAATGTAGACGGGGTTAATGTAGACGGGGGTTAATGTAGACGGGGGTTAATGTAGACATGGTGTTAATGTAGACGGGGGTTAATGTAGACATGTTGTTAATGTATACGGGGGTTAATGTTGACGGGGGTTAATGTAGACATGGTGTTAATGTAGACGGGGGTTAATGTAGACGGGGGTTAATGTAGACATGGTGTTAATGTAGACGGGGGTTAATGTAGACGGGGGTTAATGTAGACATGGTGTTAATGTAAACGGTGGTTAATGTAGACATGGTGTTAATGTAGACGGGGGTTAATGTAGACAGGGGTTAATGTAGACATGGTGTTAATGTAGACGGGGTTAATGTAGACGGGGGTTAATGTAGACGGGGGTTAATGTACACATGGTGTTAATGTATACGGGGGTTAATGTTGACGGGGGTTAATGTAGACATGGTGTTAATGTAGACGGGGGTTAATGTAGACGGGGGTTAATGTAGACATGGTGTTAATGTAGATGGGGGTTAATGTAGACGGGGGTTAATGTAGAAATGGTGTTAATGTAAACGGTGGTTAATGTAGACATGGTGTTAATGTAGACGGGGGTTAATGTAGACAGGTGTTAATGTAGACGGGGGTTAATGTAGACATGGTGTTAATGTAGACGGGGGTTAATGTAGACGGGGGTTAATGTAGACGGGGGTTAATGTACACATGGTGTTAATGTGGACAGGGGTTAATGTAGACATGTTGTTAATGTACACGGGGGTTAATGTAGACGGGGGTTAATGTAGACATGGTGTTAATGTAGACGGGGTTAATGTAGACGGGGGTTAATGTAGACATGGTGTTAATGTAGAAGGGGGTTAATATAGACGGGGGTTAATGTAGACATGGTGTTAATGTAGACGGGGGTTAATGTAGAAGGGGATTAATGTAGACATGGTGTTAATGTAGACGGGGGTTAATGCAGACGGGGGTTAATGTAGACAGGGGGTTAATGTAGACGGGGGTTAATGTGGACATAAGCAGTTGTTAGTTGGAGGATGAGGTCGTGGTTCGTACCATCTAGCCTCTGTTCTTTGTCTGAACAATATCACATAGTCCATATTGCCTCCCAATACTAACCTGAATAAATGATTACCTGGAATCACACAATAATAGAACAGTATAGAGCATTAGATTGCTTCTTAGAAAGCGAAATACGATAGTGAAGTGTCAGCAGTTATTTATAGTGGATATCGTACTATGCAAACACCTTTGACGTTTTACTCCAAACAGCCCGTAAAATGTTCGTGCAATATGGAACCGCTCGTGATTTCCCGCGGACAGTTCTTTGTTCTTGCACGGGTCGATATGTTTTATTAATCGGCTTGCTCTGGGAGCTAATTAACGGACACGGTGACAGTTAAAGGTGTGGTACCAGAAGCGTCACAGGGCCACGAATGGACCGTCCCATTTTTCATTCGAGGGGATCATTGCTAACACTGTATCAAATGTCAAAATCACAACGAAACTCCATTAAAATCCCTGGCGACGTTTTGTTCGAATCGCACGCAGGAAAACCCTCATCAGAAAAAAGGAAAATGCGTTTATGCTTAACCGCTGTTTAATAAACTTGACATTGGACAATATTATAATGTGCGACTCATTCAATCATGAGAATAGCCTCATCCGCGTTTTGACAAAAGGATCTGATTCGGACTTGGTGAACTGTGTAGATCAATGGACGTTGATAAGGACCGTTGACGGGCGACTCGCTATCTGGAGACAACCGCTCAACTTGGGCAACATACCTGCAGTGGCCATTACTGTAAGTAGTGAAATTATCATTCAATATGTTATTTAAAAAACTCACTAAAGAGTTCTGATTTGTACACAAAGCACGAGTTGTAACAATATAGCTCACTGTATTGTTTTGATCGTCGTGATATTAGACGAAGCCATGATCACGTGGATAAGTAACATGTGGTAGCGTGGTATGTCGGATTCTCAGTCGAGAGGACTAGGGTTGAATCGTCTTGCTACCGTTTGGAAGCTACGCCAACTTCATGCACTCCGCGCTGTCTTGGTTCACTAAGCTATGTAAATGAGTCCATGGCAAGGGACAATGTTGGATATGTGAACAAATAGCCTTCGCACAGTAATTACAACGTGGCTGAATGCTTCCCAGAGAAGTCGAGTTGACGTTGGAATGAACAAGTCTACCTGGGGTGAAGTGTAACGCGCCTTGAGCGGTATGGATTCCGCGCCATATAAGAACGTACTTTTTTTCGTACAACATGACTGTTTGGCTCATAGTACCTGTGAACAAAAAGGTCGAAGATCATATGCTCCAATGCCCTCAAATATGCCGCTGACCAGTTTGAATTATATTAATGCTATAAAACTTAACTTAGGAAAAATCCCACTAAATACAAAATTAGTAAGTAAATATATTATTAATGTGAATTCTGTATCATAACTATTGATGTTTCGGTTTTTACCTGTATAATAATTGTTAAAAAATTATTGCGTAATTTTAATGTTATTGTTTTAATAGTCTTATTTTTGTCTATTGTATTATCAGCATATCTCTGACTGGTGAGTCACCAAAATTATTGACTATATCTCTGAAATGTGACAATTCCTAATTTTTCTACGAGATACCTCATACTGATTTTTACAGGAAATGTATGTTGATACATGGGTTAGCAAAGCCTGCGAACACTAGAAATGTTGCACACTATTTTAATTTCCCGAACTATCGATGTATGCGGAGATAAATACTAAACGCGTGAGTCAGATGTCGTCTCGGTAATTCGGAGCGTGTCCCTTTCAACGCTGGTATCGTCTGCTACAGGCGGGTGTGGCTGGCCTCGTCACACTTCACTGCACACGCCTCGCCGCCTGTTCGCGGACACTGTCATTAATTTTAACCGTTGCCACGGCAAAGTATTTAATTAATACCTCCACAGTTCTTTGAACAATGGCCTTTAATTCTGCCTAGAGCGTGTTCCTGCTGCCCTGGAACGTGTGCGTGCGAAGGGCGGGTTTGCATGTGCGAGTGCGTTTGCATGTTCTCGTGAGACAGCCTACCTGTATACAACAACAGCAATTTATAAAACAATAGGTGACTCACTTGTGGATATTTGATAACCAGACGGCACTAGTGAAGATTGTACTAACTCCTGACCGGAAGGGTGCAAACCCAGGCATGCGCAAGACGGTGTTAAGATATATTATTTAGTTACATTATCACTGTATAAAAAAACTGTAATATGTGAACACAGAGAAAAACACTATTATCACCATCGTCACCGGAATCATTGTACGGCGTTGGAAATATGTCACAATAGTAAACGAACCATAGTGTGATAAAAAAAAAAAAAGTTAAGAGTGTGAGATCAAAGGAAAATTTCCATTTTATGTGAAACACTGGACAATAAAGGTTTTTTAATTATATTCAATTCAATGTGGTTGGACATTGTCGATATTCTCCCAAACAGTTGAAACAAATGTTCGAAATGTGCGTGTGTGTTTGTGTGTGTGCGTTCGTGCTTTCGCGCGCGCGTGCCTATGCTTGTGGCATACACACGCACGCACGCACACAAGCACATACGCACGTACACAAGCGCACGCACGCACACACGCATGCACGCACACACATATATTAAATTAATTAAATAATTAACTAGATTATGCGTAACACATAAGCATCATATGCAGCTCCGCGTGGCTGTTTCAGAATTTAAATTTTTTAGCTGTATAGCCATATAGGGGTGGGCGTTATGCCCCAAAACCGAGTGTTATGCCCTTCTTATTATATAGTTCCTCATGTTAAACTCTAACTTTTTTAATCTCGCTTGTAAATCTGAACACGTCATCTCGGCCCGGATATTATCAGGCCGGTTTGTCTCGGCACCGTGCGCATCGCTGAATGGTCCATGAACTAAACGGGCAACACGGAGAGACCAGTTTCAGTATCCCGTACTTAGATCGGACTCACGAGCTGATCATTACCGCCTTAGTCGATGTAAACGTTCTTGATACACAGGTCATGCTGACACACAACACTCCAGACAGCGCTGATTCGTGATGTCGCTTTATCGATTTGTGATTGTTATTATTTTGTCGACTCTCGCCGCTAGGCAATAATCTGCTAATGCACGTCATCTCGACACTAACATTTCGCCACTGTCACAACTAACATTTCACCACTATCACGACTAACATTTCATGTGCAGATTCTGCACATCTTTATTTCATTTGGTAAAGTCAAGAGATCTCTCAATTTCAATTGCATACTTCATTTGAGGACTGTCTACACGGAGAAACATTACGAGTGACATTGTTAACATCTGGAAATACGTATATGCCTAAAGAAGATATGTGTAAACTAACTTGTCTGAAGCGTTGCTCTGTAGGGCAGTGAGTCCTGGACCCTGAAGAAAGAAGATGCGAAACGCGTACATGCATTCGAGATGTGGGTGTGGCTCAGAACCCTCAGGATAAGCTCGACACAGGGAAATACAAACATCTGGGTCAGAGGTCAAGGAGGGGTTAAGGAAGAAGAAGGTTTGCTGTGTTTCATTTACAGAAAAAATCTGGCTACGTTCAACCGGATCGGGCAGGATTGGCAACACGAAACACTGGACAGATGGTGGACTCGAAGCGGTTGGATTGACAACACGAAGCACTGGACAGATGGTGGACTCGAAGCGGCTGGATTGACAACACGAAGACTGGACAGATGGTGGACTCGAAGCGGCTGGACTGGCAACACGAAGACTGGACAGATGGTGGACTCGAAGCGGCTGGATTGACAACACGAAGCACTGGACAGATGGTGGACTCGAAGCGGCTGGATTGACAACACGAAGCACTGGACAGATGGTGGACTCGAAGCGGCTGGATTGACAACACGAAGACTGGACAGATGGTGGACTCGAAGCGGCTGGATTGGCAACACGAAACACTGGACAGATGGTGGACTCGAAGCAGCTGGATTGACAACACGAAGACTCGACAGATGGTGGACTCGAAGCGGCTGGAGAGATTTACAAGGAGACACCAACTGAGGCTATGGCCCAAGAGGCAATTGTTGACAGTGCTTGCATTGAAAATATGTCTAGAAACACAATAGCGTTCGTTTTTGTTTGAAACTATGTTACGTGTATTCAAGAGCACCGTTGCAATGACGTAACAAAGGCGTAAACAACAATAACGTTGCCCTGACAACCAGTCCTCTGTTCCACTCCGCAACGGTGTAGTTTGAATTTATAATCCAGTTGCGGCAGTGATTATATGCTGGGTGGCGCCATTGTCGGGGAGTGGCGCCACTGTCGGGGAGTGTTCACTTGTTCTAACGGGTTCATGTGGTGGGCGCGGTGGCTCGGGGGTCAGAGCGCCGGACTGTCGATCGAGGGGATAGGGTTTGAGTCAAGCAGCTGCCGTTTCGAAACTTGAGCGATTCCGTTCACCCCACGTTGCCCGTGTCTCTCGGCAGAGACGCTAACAGCTGTAGGTCTCTTCTACACGGTGTCTATGCCAGGAAAAGTAAATGCTCCACACATGGAAATGGGAACAACGTGTTGTGCACTCACATAGCCGATGATCTCAAGCTTCAAAAACCCACATCAGCACTGAATCAGCTGCTTCCCAAATACTCGCTTTGATGATGGAAGAAGCACCATGAGCGGTATCCCCCGGACAAAACAAAATCCCCCTAGAATAATATCCCCCCGGACAATACCCCCTGGATAAAATCTCCATAGGCAAATTCTCCAATCAAAGTGCATATAATTTTTATTAATATTATAATTATCTACATAAATGTTAATGCGCAAATTAGTGTTACAATATACTCAGCTCTATTAATTTTTTTTCTTTGACAATATCAATATAAACTTACATGCCCGTCCTCGGTGAATGGGGGGGGTTCAGAAAGCGAACAAACCCCCCTTTTCGAGAGAATATACTGTGACTGTTTAATTTCAGAAATCGTCAAAATCTGGCACAACACAATAATTTTGGGGTCATCTACACTTCTAAATGATGATTTAAAATGCAAATAATGAAGATATCTTCCACTGCGGGCTCCTTGTGATCAGTGCACTCTGAGTGCATTAATGAAAACGTAATAAAATCCGAATTATTTTAGTGCATCAATAAGCTTTCTGATGTTCGTCACATCGTCATACAGAAACTTACGTATGTCGGTTGTTCGCCCTTAATAATGGGGCATATCAAAACGTCGATGATTGATGATATAAAATTTAATTATTTTTATTGGAGATAGAGGGGTTAGCAGCTGGTTTAGCATCGTCCAGCGATGTAGTTTTCACACAAAAACATCGTTTGCAAATCAATCACAGTCATACTACTAAACGTGTTAGTAGTATGACTGTGTGGTGTGAGTCGGCAACGGATATCCACAGGTGGATGTAATTAAAAATTTCATGTAGATGGAGGTTAGAGAGGTCAAATCATAATAATTTTGCACAACCGTTGTGTCACCAAACCTCACATGTTTAACCCATGTGCATGGTTGTGTGAAGAAATTATTTCTTCCCCATACAAATATTGACCACTCTAATGGAGAGGTGTCTGAGTAATGTAACTTTTTTTCGCGCAGTGTCACACATTGATTTGTTGAGATGGTCCATAATAATCCGGTCAACTTCGTCCAATCGCTGTGACCATCTGGTCGAATAAAGCCAAAGCCGTTGCACTCAACGAGAACGGATCGATATGCATCTGACGTAATTGAGCATGTTTGCCATCATTACGTCTATGAGGCGTCCTAAATCCTAAATGTCATTGCCTCAATGGACATAATGCACGCACTCACGCCTCCGAATTTATACGTGACGTGATGTATGTTTGTATGTATGTATGCATATATGTATGTATGCATGTATGTATGTATGTATGTATGTATGCATGTATGTATGTATGTATGTATGTATGTATGTATGTATGTTTGTATGTATGTATGTATGTATGTATGTATGTATGTATGCATGTATTCATGCCTATATACATATATATGTATATAGGTACGTTCCATCACATCTTCGTCAATTTCGCGTGTATGGAACTGGCATTGCGTAGACTTGCCCGGGAGTCCACAGTGATGGTTCGTAAATACAAAAAAATATTATAAATTGGTGTGGGGTATCACGTATGTGGACGTTTGATGTAGATTATTTAACTCAGAACAAGAGTTACAAGCAATTGGTAGCAAAGCTATGATTGCGTCTACAATTGTTACGTGATCTGCGTCAAACATCCATCGAATGCTTCGTCAAACAGACAGTTGTACATGATTTTTGGGGCGTGAAGTTGGCATTGCCATTGACACTGCACTAGTAAAAACTGACTGGGTAGTGCAAGAGTCATAAGCTCTTGCAGGGTTCGTCTTTTGTCCCGCACAACGCCGGGCGTCTCGACTAGTAAGTCATAAAATAATGGCTGCTCTGGGTGATAGTAGAGACACACTCTGGACAAATGTATGTCTGTATACAGGCTAGTGTTTGGAATCGTAAACATATTTGTCGTTATAACATTGATATCTCAAATGCAAAATAATGCAGTTATAACAATTTTAGTTGCATTGTATGCAAAAATAAGTCCCTTTCTTCATATAATGATAACTTACCTACTTTTTTATGCCCTCCACTTAATGCTTTAACAGTAGATGAAAACATGATGATGATGATACAATGATAAACATCTTAAATATGAATAATCGTCCTGTGACTAAATCACCCAATTGTTTTATATCACTATACATGTATTGTAATACAGTCTCACGTCATGAGTCAGTATGATTTCCTATGTTTTACTATTCTATGGCCGATGCAACAATGAGATCAAGAGACGAATTGCCGAGGCCATAGCAGCTTTCTAGAATATGATAACACTATCCAACAACTTGAAGTAAGAACATAAATAAAAAAGGTCAATACTTCTATGTGGATTCGAATCATGTTCGATGACTAAACAGTACAGAACACATAAGCAAAAGAAATGTGATTTTGAGACGAATGCTCAGCGTATCGTGGACAGAAAAAAAGCAAAGAAGCAATTGCAAGAAAAACAGGAAAAATGACGACCACAGTTTCTAGGCCATGTGATGAGAAATGAAAACTGGAAAATCTAAAGACAAAGGGACAGATTGAGGAGGAAAGAAACAGAAGTCGGCAAAGAAATAAAATCTAATGACAACGAGAAAGATTGAGGAGGAAAGAAGCAGACTATGGCAAAGAAATAAAATCTAATGACAACGGGAATGATTGAGGAGGAAAGAAGCAGAAGTCGGCAAAGAAATAAAATCTAATGACAACGAGAAAGATTGAGGAGGAAAGAAGCAGAAGTTGGCAAAGAAATAAAATCTAATGACAACGGGAAAGATTGAGGAGGAAAGAAGCAGAAGTCGGCAAAGAAATAAAATCTAATGACAACGAGAAAGATTGAGGAGGAAAGAAGCAGAAGTTGGCAAAGAAATAAAATCTAATGACAACGGGAAAGATTGAGGAGGAAAGAAACAGAAGTCGGCAAAGAAATAAAATCTAATGACAACGAGAAACATTGAGGAGGAAAGAAGCAGACTTTGGCAAAGAAATAAAATCTAATGACAACGGGAAAGATTGAGGAGGAAGGAAACAGAAGTCGGCAAAGAAATAAAATCTAATGACAACGGGAAAGATTGAGGAGGAAAGAAACAGAAGTCGGCAAAGAAATAAAATCTAATGACAACGAGAAAGATTGAGGAGGAAAGAAGCAGACGTTGGCAAAGAAATAAAATCTAATGACAACGGGAAAGATTGAGGAGGAAAGAAACAGAAGTCGGCAAAGAAATAAAATCTAATGACAACGAGAAAGATTGAGGAGGAAGGAAACAGAAGTCGGCAAAGAAATAAAATCTAATGACAACGGGAAAGATTGAGGAGGAAAGAAGCAGAAGTTGGCAAAGAAATAAAATCTAATGACAACGAGAAAGATTGAGGAGGAAATAAGCAGAGGTCGGCAGAGAAATAAAATCTAATGACAACGAGAAAGATTGAGGAGGAAAGAAGCAGAGGTCGGCAGAGAAATAAAATCTAATGACAACGGGAAAGATTGAGGAGGAAAGAAGCAGAGGTCGGCAAAGAAATAAAATCTAATGACAACGGGAAAGATTGAGGAGGAAAGAAGCAGAAGTTGGCAAAGAAATAAAATCTAATGACAACGGGAAAGATTGAGGAGGAAAGAAGCAGAAGTCGGCAAAGAAATAAAATCTAATGACAACGAGAAAGATTGAGGAGGAAAGAAACAGAATTCGGCAAAGAAATAAAATCCTGGCTAGGAAAAAAGACAAACGATCTGCTACAGCACACTGTGATCGTGGAAAATGGAGGTTAATGATAGCCTACGCCTTCAACAAACACGGCTATTATGCCTTTCTGACACCGTTGACCACTGAATCAGTCACCTAGTGAGGTCAACCCGGAAGACGTTCTCGCTTTCTCCGTCGCCACGTCCACTAATGGCGTCTCGTTCTGCATTGACTACAGCTGTTCGACCATCAACCGATGGGACATTTAATAAACGACTTATTGAATCGATGGACTGGTGGTACTGTTATGCATTAGACATCATCGATTGCGCAGCCTACATTCGTTAACTACGGCTCGTGTGTTAGCCCGTTGAAATGCTGTTGACGCCAGGGTTGATGTCTTGCGAGGACCTGACTTATTACATTCATCATTAGCAGGTTGCGACGCGGCTTGTTGCTTGAAGTACAACAAACCCAGTTAGATGCCGCCAGATGGCTGCATTTCTTCGTAGCTTTGGTTTAGGGGAAACAATTTCCACAACAGAGCAATCGCCAACGACATTTTAAGGCTATCCAGTTAACCTTTTCCCAATATATAATTATTTGTCTGTGCTGCCATACAATTAACGTACTTCCTCACTCAGTCCTGTGCCGTCAGCAACATAATCCAGAGAGCAATAGACGCCATCCATTTATACCGGCAGCCATTCTTTGTAGGTCCTGTCTTTTCTTTTCTGGGTATTTTCCTATGTTGCGATGTTTCGTTGGTACGTTTTTTGTTTTGGAGGCCTCTTTTCCTTTTCCCAGTGGCTTCCAGTACCAAGCCTGCTTGGTGGTCTTGTCGCCACTCTAAGGACATGGCCCAATTCTTGACAATATTGTTGATTTGATTGGCTATGCATTTGCATTTTAAGGACTTCTTCGTTCGTGATGAATTCGTTCCATTTGATGCTTAGAAGTCTACAAGAACATCTCTTCTGGAAACTTGCTAATTTTTTTCTCCATTTGTTTTGTTGAGTAGCACGAGAATGACGCTGTTGAAAATTCTTTTTGGGGGTTTGTAGTTATACCTTTTAACCTCCAAATAAGTTTTTGAAATGCCTCCCCTGCCTTTCCAAACCTATTCTTGACGTCAACAGAACATTTTCCATCTTTGGACAATACATCACCAAGCTGGGTGAAACAATTAACATCTGCAAGGGCCTTGTCGCGTGTACGTGCGTGCGTGCGTCTGTGTGTGCGTGCGTGAGTGTGCGTATGCGTGTGTGTGTGTATGTATGTGTGTGTGTGTGTGTGTGTGTGTGTGTGTGTGCGTGTGTGTATGTGTGTGCGTTAGTGCTTGCGCGTATGCGTGTGCTTGTGGTATACACACACATATAGTAAATGAATTAAATAATTAACTAGATTATGCGAAACACATATAAATATGATATGCTGCTCCATGTGGCTGTTTCGGAATTCTTGTTTTTGAGCCGTATAGCCATATAGGGGTGGGCGTTATGCCCCAAAACCGAGGGTTATGCCCCTCTTGTTCTATAATTCCTTATGTTAAAAGGTTACAACCAGCTTTAACTTGTTTAATCTCGCTTGTCAATCTGAACACCCGGCGCGGTCATCTCGGCCCGGTGATTGTCAGGCCGGCTTGTCTCGGCACCGTGCGCTTCGGTGAATCGTCCACGAACTAAACGGACAACACGGAGAGACCAGTTTCAGTATCCCGTACTTAGATCGGACGCACGAGCTGATCAGTATCGCCTTCGTCGATGTAAACGTTGTTGATACACAGGTCATGCTGACACACAACACTCCAGACAGCGCTGTTTCGTGATGTCGCTTTATCGATTTGTGATTATTTTTATTTTGTCGACTCTCGCGTCTGGGCAATAATCTGCAAATGTACGTCATCTCGACACTTGATTGCAGTGGTTGACTCCCCACCACTGGCGCTACTCACCATTTCACCACTGGCGCTACTCACCATTTCACCACTGGCGCTACTCACCATTTCACCACTGGCGCTACTCACCATTTCACCACTGGCGCTACTCACCATTTCACCACTGTCACAACTAACATTTCACCACTGTCACAACTAACATTTCACCACTGTCACAAATAACATTTCACCACTGTCACAACTAACATTTCACCACTGTCACAACTAACATTTCACCACTGTCACAACTAACATTTCACCACTGTCACAAATAACATTTCACCACTGTCACAACTAACATTTCACCACTGTCACAACTAACATTTCACCACTGTCACAAATAACATTTCACCACTGTCACAACTAACATTTCACCACTGTCACAACTAACATTTCACCACTGTCACAACTAACATTTCACCACTGTCACAAATAACATTTCACCACTGTCACAACTAACATTTCACCACTGTCACAACTAACATTTCATCACTGTCACAACTAATATTTCACCACTGTCACAAATAACATTTCACCACTGTCACAACTAACATTTCACCACTGTCACAACTAATATTTCACCACTGTCACAACTAACATTTCACCACTGTCACAACTAACATTTCACCTCTGTCACAACTAACATTTCACCACTGTCACAACTAACATTTCACCACTGTCACAAATAACATTTCACCACTGTCACGACTAACATTTCACCATTGTCACAACTAACATTTCACCACTGTCACGACTAACATTTCACCACTGTCACAAATAACATTTCACCACTGTCACAACTAACATTTCACCACTGTCACAACTAACATTTCATCACTGTCACAACTAATATTTCACCACTGTCACAAATAACATTTCACCACTGTCACAACTAACATTTCACCACTGTCACAACTAACATTTCATCACTGTCACAACTAATATTTCACCACTGTCACAAATAACATTTCACCACTGTCACAACTAACATTTCACCACTGTCACAACTAATATTTCACCACTGTCACAACTAACATTTCACCACTGTCACAACTAACATTTCACCTCTGTCACAACTAACATTTCACCACTGTCACAACTAATATTTCACCACTGTCACAACTAACATTTCACCACTGTCACAACTAACATTTCACCACTGTCACAACTAATATTTCACCACTGTCACAACTAACATTTCATCACTGTCACAACTAACATTTCACCACTGTCACAACTAACATTTTACCACTGTCACAACTAATATTTCACCATTGTCATAACTAACATTTCACCAATGTCGCGACTAACATTTCATGGGCAGATTCTGCACATCTTTATTTCATTTGGGAAAGTCAAGAGATCTCTCAGTGCGTGTGTGCGTGTGTACATGTGTGTATACGTGCGTGCTGGTGCGTGCGTGTGACTGGTGTGTTCGCATATTTATAGAGTGAAGTGCTAATATGTATGTTAATCGGTTCGGAACGAAGACTAACAAGACTGTGCGGCCAACCAGAAGGTGGTTATTTGAGATGACCAGGCCAGCTGAATTACGCACGATATCACTTTAGTGTGTCCTAATGAAACTCGAAACGAATCACGACAAAACAGATGACAGTACTTAATGTTAAACCCAAAGTGATGCATCGTTTCTGTGTACGCCTAAATAAGACAGTTCACGTTCACGTTTCCACAACCACAAAATATTGACACAAAACAACCAATAATAAAACGTTTTGAATTCCCAGAACATAACTAAATTAAAATAACTAAAAAGAACAAAATATATTCTAAATCCCAGATGTGGACAATGTTGATTAGAAGAAATACACCAACACCAAAGTGTTTTCCTTGGAAAGAAGAGCTATTTTCAACTTCGCAACCCATTAGTTATTATAGCCTTCCTAATTTCATAGACAATCCTGTCGTAAAATTAGTGTGACTTGAAACGATATATTCCTCTGCGACGCTACTTGTGATCCTTGCGCTCCTGTTTCATTAATAAGAACGTCATAAAATTATCGTATGTACAATCATAAGCTCTCTGATTTTCGCCACATGTTCAACCATAAACTAACGTACGTTGGTCGTTCGCCTTTGATAATAATTTTGGCGACCTTGTTCAATCAGTGTTAATATCTACGCCGGTTGCGCCATGTCAGTAATCAAAGTAGAACTGGTCGATGTGTAATTGCCGATAATGTCTAACGTCAATGTGTCGATGTAGGCATGCAAAGGTTCGTCGACCGCTGAACAATAGGTACACAAACCCTTTGTGTTTTTCTGTTGTGATATATTCTGTTGACCATGATTATGATAGTTATGTTGCCATCTTAGTTCTGTGTGGCATTCCTCCTAGCATAGGAGAGGGGCGATAGCATGGAGTTAGCACACCCACTTTACATGCAAGGGTTCTTGGTTCAAAGCCCCGACCGGGCACGGTACGTTTGGCAAATACCCCTTGTTCTTAACATCGGGGAATGTGTATCCCTCGTGACTTAGGTGATCTCGTTAATGCCGGTCCCGTCTCGTTAATTGGGGAAGTAAAAGAACCACTGTGTTCGATGGTACTAGCATTGAAGGTCGGCGTGATGACGTAATATTCTTACCAGTTGAATGTGACCTCATAAGATCATCATAAGCTACGTAGAACGTGCCGAGTGATAGATCGAGCGACGAAGTGGCACGCACGGGAAGTCAGACCTACATATGATTTCTATAGGCACCCTTTAGTAGTGTAGTAATGCTAGCTGTCAGCCACCAGATGACTGTAGGTTGTTCTAGTTTCGGACGGTGACAGCCGCCGACGGTACACACCATCTGAGTCCGAGGTCTACAAATATCCACCGTCTCAGCCCACTGCTTTCCCCTGCAGCAAGTGCACCAGGGACTACCTTGTCATAGTGGTGCTGTTGAGCCACACAAAGTGCAATGCCCCCTTTGGCTTAATTTTTATAGTTCCCCCTCATTGTTTCGTTACGATGCTACATGGTAGCATGAGTTACTAGGCTTGCCCCTTGCCCCCCCCGCGATGTCCTAGATGCGCAAATCATTATCTTGTGAGACAAGATTCAGACCAGGAAGATCACCCGTGCCATGCTGTCGGTCGTCACATACCTCTTGTGGATCAACTCAACCAAGGCATTCTCGGTTGGGCGATCTGATATTGCTCCTTACTGAAAAGGATATGACAAAATAAGTGACGTACGTGCGTGTTGCATGATGCAATTGCACATGCACGAATTCAGTTATAGAGGTCAAAAGGGTATTTTTCATGAATTTGTACCATACTCACTAGATCTATTGGGGAAAAACGCTTTGTTATCATGATGATGTACCCTGTAATTAACAGGTAAACTTTTATATTACACAACAACGTATGGCATAATGTAACAAAAAATTAGGTTTTTCAAATTGTGTTGAATATTTTGTTCATCACTCTGAAGGTATATCTATGCATCCAGGTGATGTGCCTAGCCAATTGTGTTGAACATTTTATTCATCACTTTGCGGATATCTGTGCATCCAAGTGATGTGTTTAACCAATTATGTTGAACATTTTGTTCATCACTCTGAGGATATCAATGCATCCAGGTGATGTGTTTAACTAACTGTGTTGACCATTCTGTTCATCACTCTGAGGATATCTATGCATCCAGGTTATGTGTTTAACCAATTGTGTTGAACATTTTATTCATCACTCTGCAGACATATGTGCATCCAGGTGATATAACATGGTCTGTCTAACCAATTGGGTTATAGTCGAAATTGAAGTAGAGTGCCACGTAGATCTGTATAGTCTTTGATCAGCTGGGTAGCACAGAAGTCAATCGCATCACATCAGTGGGCAGGCGTAAGTGCACTTAAAGTTCTTTCTTCTGAAGCAAGGGCATTGGGGTGTACTACACGGTGATTTGCACCCACAACTCACAAGCTCCCAACAGGCATCTGGAATAAGGAGCAGCATTGTCCAGACAGCTCTAGGGCCACCCGACTCCTTCGTCCATGCCGAAATGTCGATGGGAGGTATATTTGTGTTCCTGGTCTGCCTGTAGCCATATCTTTCCATTGTGGTTGTTTGTGTATTCCCGTATGTTCCTGGTCTGCCTGTAGCCATATCTTTCCCTTGTGGTTGTTTTGTGTATTCCCGTATGTTCTTGGTGTCTGTAGCCATATCTTTCCCTTGTGGTTGTTTTGTGTATTCCCGTATGTTCCTGGTCTGCCTGTAGTCATATCTTTCCCTTGTGGTTGTTTTGTGTATTCCCGTATGTTCCTGGTCTGCCTGTAGTCATATCTTTCCCTTGTGGTTGTTTGTGTATTCCGTATGTTCCTGATCTACCTGTAGTCATATCTTTCCCTTGTGGTTGTTTTGTGTATTCCCGTATGTTCCTGATCTACCTGTAGTCATATCTTTCCCTTGTGGTTGTTTTGTGTATTCCCGTATGTTCCTGTATCCATATCTTTCCCTTGTGGTTGTTTTGTGTATTCCCGTATGTTCTTGGTCTACCTGTAGTCATGTCTTTCCCTTGTGGTTGTTTTGTGTATTCCCGTATGTTCCTGGTCTACCTGTAGCCATATCTTTCCCTTGTGGCTGTTTTGTGTATTCCCGTATGTTCCTGGTCTACCTGTAGCCACATCTTTCCCTTGTGGTTGTTTTGTGTATTCCCGTATGTTCCTGGTCTGCCTGTAGCCATATCTTTCCCTTGTGATTGTTTTGTGTATTCCCGTATGTTCCTGGTTTGCATGTAGCCATATCTTTCCCTTGTGGTTGTTTGTGTATTCCCGTATGTTCCTGGTCTACCTGTAGCCATATCTTTCCCTTGTGGTTGTTTGTGTATTCCCGTATGTTCCTGGTCTGCCTGTAGCCATATCTTTCCCTTGTGGTTGTTTTGTGTATTCCCGTATGTTCCTGGTCTGTCTGTAGCCATATCTTTCCATTGTGGTTGTTTTGTGTATTCCCGTATGTTCCTGGTCTGCCTGTAGCCATATCTTTCCCTTGTGGTTGTTTTGTGTATTCCCGTATGTTCCTGGTCTGCCTGCAGCCATATCTTTCCCTTGTGGTTGTTTGTGTATTCCCGTATGTTCCTGGTCTGCCTGTAGCCATATCTTTCCCTTGTGGTTGTTTGTGTATTCCCGTATGTTCCTGGTCTGCCTGTAGCCATATCTTTCCCTTGTGGCTGTTTTGTGTATTCCCGTATGTTCCTGGTCTGCCTGTAGCCATATCTTTCCCTTGTGGCTGTTTTGTGTATTCCCGTATGTTCCTGATCTGCCTGTAGCCATATCTTTCCCTTGTGGTTGTTTGCGTATTCCCGTATGTTCCTGATCTGCCTGTAGCCATATCTTTCCCTTGTGGTTGTTTTGTGTATTCCCGTATGTTCCTGGTCTGCCTGTAGCCATATCTTTCCCTTGTGGTTGTTTGTGTATTCCCGTATGTTCCTGGTCTGCCTGTAGCCATATCTTTCCCTTGTGGTTGTTTGTGTATTCCCGTATGTTCCTGGTCTGCCTGTAGCCATATCTTTCCCTTGTGGTTGTTTTGTGTATTCCCGTATGTTCCTGGTCTGCCTGTAGCCATATCTTTCCCTTGTGGTTGTTTGTGTATTCCCGTATGTTCCTGGTCTGCCTGTAGCCATATCTTTCCCTTGTGGTTGTTTTGTGTATTCCCGTATGTTCCTGGTCTGCCTGTAGCCATATCTTTCCCTTGTGGTTGTTTTGTGTATTCCCGTATGTTCCTGGTCTGCCTGTAGCCATATCTTTCCCTTGTGGTTGTTTTGTGTATTCCCGTATGTTCCTGGTCTACCTGTAGCCATATCTTTCCCTTGTGGTTGTTTTGTGTATTCCCGTATGTTCCTGGTCTGCCTGTAGCCATATATTTCCCCTTTGGTTGTTTTGTGTATTCCCGTATGTTCCTGGTCTGCCTGTAGCCATATCTTCCCTTGTGGTTGTTTGTGTATTCCCGTATGTTCCTGGTCTGCCTGTAGCCATATCTTTCCCTTGTGGTTGTTTTGTGTATTCCCGTATGTTCCTGGTCTGCCTGTAGCCATATCTTTCCCTTGTGGTTGTTTTGTGTATTCCCGTATGTTCCTGGTCTGCCTGTAGCCATATCTTTCCCTTGTGGTTGTTTTGTGTATTCCCGTATGTTCCTGGTCTGCCTGTAGCCATATCTTTCCCTTGTGGTTGTGTTGTGTATTCCCGTATGTTCCTGGTCTGCCTGTAACCATATCTTTCCCTTGTGGTTGTTTTGTGTATTCCCGTATGTTCCTGGTCTGTCTGTAGCCATATCTTTCCCTTGTGGTTGTTTTGTGTATTCCCGTATGTTCCTGGTCTGCCTGTAGCCATATCTTTCCCTTGTGATTGTTTTGTGTATTCCCGTATGTTCCTGGTCTACCTGTAGCCATATCTTTCCCTTGTGGTTGTTTTGTGTATTCCCGTATGTTCCTGGTCTGCCTGTAGCCATATCTTTCCCTTGTGGTTGTTTGCGTATTCCCGTATGTTCCTGGTCTACCTGTAGTCATGTCTTTCCCTTGTGGTTGTTTGTGTATTCCCGTATGTTCCTGGTCTGCCTGTAGCCATATCTTTCCCTTTTGGTTGTTTTGTGTATTCCCGTATGTTTCTGGTCTGCCTGTTGTCATGTCTTTCCCTTGTGGTTGTTTTGTGTATTCCCGTATGTTCCTGGTCTACCTGTAGCCATATCTTTCCCTTGTGGTTGTTTTGTGTATTCCCGTATGTTCCTGGTCTACCTGTAGTCATATCTTTCCCTTGTGGTTGTTTGTGTATTTCCGTATGTTCCTGGTCTACCTGCAGCCATATCTTTCCCTGATGTTTGTTTGTGTACCTCGCTCATAAACTGCATATATTAAATAACATTTCCGCTTCTTTAATGTTCAACGGTCATCCACACATCAGCTGCTTTTGTTGGTTTGAAGTGCACCAGAAGCAACGTGACACCTGTGTCTCTGGGGATGACCAGGACTCTTTCCTATCTTCTGATCTGTCTCAAATGGATGGAATATCAGCCTCGTGTCAACCTATTCATGGTTTCCTCGAAGCCTAGCATTGTACCTCCTACTTCTCTTGTGTTCAATAGAGAACATTCCTCCAGTTTCCAGCTGTTCCAGTAGATCTGGTCTCATCTTCATGAAGACCTCTGATAAAAAAAATGGCCAAGATCGGCCTTTTTCGCGTTTAAGACAATGTATTGTTTTGGCGATGTCATTACACTCATTATCTCATTGCTAGTATCATTATCTTATTACAGTATCATTATCATTATCTTCGCGATTATCACAGGTTTAGTAATACATGCATTAGTAATGAAACACGGAGTACAATCACAATAGAACATGTGAACATGTAAACATGTGAACATGTGAACGTGCACTAACAACATCAGTGAACAAAGAATTTCTCAGATTTTGCTAATGGATTAATTTCCGGCGCAAGGGTGTGCTTACACGAACTCATCGGTCACCGATAATTAGTGACTGCGGACATATCCGTTTGCGCAAATGTCGACACTTGACCGTTGACCGGTTCATATATCACTGCTTGAGGTCAGTTATTGGTTGAGAAACCAATTGGGCCAACGGTGGAGCATATTTTGGAATAACATCGTACTAAATGAGCTATATACCAGTAATATCAGCAACACTTTTTTATATTTGTTTTAGAAAATGCCCATCTGTTTTATTTATCCCTCTTCACTCCTGTTTTTATTTCTAGGCCAATGTTTGAGCACAGCTATGGTTGATTGTTCAAGTTTCCGCCTTGTCCCAATGAATGGATATAGACACATTGATTTGAAACGCAGCATTACCATTTGTCGCTCTTTTATAACCCAAGTAAGATCATTTTAAAAGTGTGCACTTCTTGACGCAGTACAAACTAAACTCCTTCTTCTGAGAAACGGATCTACCAGGTTTATACATTACAATTACAAATCATACTTATTACGTGTTTAATTATACAGTGGTTGCAAGATTGCTAGCATTTTGTATAACTGCAGTTTGTATTCAGAATACGCTTGTTTCTTGTGGAAATGTATAGTGTGCGAAGTTCATAGTAACATGTAATCGGAAACAAAGAATAAAATAAATATAATTATATAGGCACTACACCTTGTAATAAGCGACTTTCGTAACTAAGCTCTCTCAATTCTGGAATCATTTTAGTTGCTCTTCGTTGTATTCTTTCTAACTTGTCTATGTCCTTTTTACGATACAACCTCCATGCTTGAATACAATATTCCAAATGAGGTCTAACTACTGCTTTGTACAAGGGTACAATTAGCTGTTTCTCCTTATACATGATAGTTTTCCTAATTAGCCCTAGAATTTGATTTCCTTTCGAAGCAGCAATCCCACAATGCTTTGAAACTTTCATGTCAGCACTAAATGTTACTCCTAAGTCCTTTTCTTGTGTGGTGCTATCTAGTACAGCATCCACCCATTTTATATTATTCGTCCATGTTTCCATGTCCTAGGTGTATATATTTACACTTCCCAAAATGTAATAACATTTGCCATTTTTCTGATCATTTAACTAATTTATTTAGATCATCCTGTCAACTTTGTTTATCTGTATCATTAGTAACCTTTCTTAATACTTTTGCGTCATCTGCAAATTAGAGTACTTTGCTAGATATGTCATCTTCCAAATCATTTATATATATATTAAAACAGTATAAGGCCTAATACTGATCCCTGTGGTACCCCACTCAAAACCGATTTCCAGCTTGAAATCTCACCATCTACTATTACTCTCTGTCTTCTGTGTAAGCCACTTTTCTATCCAGTTGATTACATCATTACCTATACAATGGGCTTTTAGTTTAAGAGTAAAAATCTTTGATGTGGCACTTTATCGAAAGCTTTCTGAAAATCTAAGTAGACAACATCCACTGGTGACCGATCATCTACCCACTTTGTAATTTCTTCCAAAAAACATAAGAGATTGGTTACACATGACCTTGCTTTTTGGAACCCATGTTGAGATATATTTGTTAATTTGTGTTTCACAAGGAATTCCACCATGTGGTCTCTAATTAATGTTTGGAGTAATTTACATACAACTGATGTTAAACTCACTGGTCTGTAATTCTCTGGCTTGTTCCTCGATCCAGTGGTTCGACCTTATCTCGAACTTTCTGTTTACTCCTTACATAAGCATAGAAACTCTTGCTGTAATTTTTTATATTACCTGCCAATTTTTTCAAAGGTTCTTTTAGATTTTCTAATTTCAGTTGTAGCTAGGTTAAGTGCCTCTTTGTAATTAGCATAGTCTTCATCGTTACTGGTACCCATATAAATCCACCACATAGTTTGCTTAAACACTATTTTTCTAATACCTTCTTTTGACAAGTGTTTCTTTCTAGACCGTTTTCCTTGTTTTTTTTCAAGGGAACAAATGAATCGATGATACTCTCAATTTCATATTTTAGAATATTCCAACATTCAATTGCGGTCTTATTCATCAGCATGTTACTGAAATTTAGTTTTGCTAAGTATTTTCTCATATCTTTAAATTTAGCATTGTGGAAGCTTCTCCTATATATATTTTTTTATTTTTACTTTCTGATTTTACATTGATGTCAAAATGTGTTTGATTGTTGTCACTGTTACCCAGTGGTTCATGTATTTTTACATTGTCCACTAATTCTTTTTGTGATGATAAAACTATATCTAATACATTTTCTCCCTTGGTTGGTTCTAGCACGTGATGAGTATGGAAGCTATCCTGAATTAAAAATACAAATTGTTGGCCCTCACCCCCTGTACTCTCTAGAGATTTCCATTGTCTGTGTCCATGGTTAAAATCTCCCATTATGATACATTCCCCTTTACTAACTTCCTTTATAGCATTTTGTATTTTGTGTTATCCTCTTCGTTTATGTTTGAACTTCGGTAAACTATTCCAATAGTTAATTTTCAATTTCCTGAAACTATTTTGCACCGAACAGCTTCATCGTAATCTGCTTTCCTTTCTAATTTTATTTCATAAGCCTGAATAGATTCTTTAACATATAAAATAGTTCCCCCTCCCCTTCTTCATATTCGATCTTTCCTAAACATTTTGTATCCTGTCAATCCTAATTCAGCATCTGTTATGTCTGTGTTGGCCCATGATACAGTAATACCAATTATGTGAGGGTCAGTATCTTCTACCATAATGTTTAATTCGTTTTTCTTATTTACTATACTCCTAGCATTTAAACACACGCATCTATAACCTGCTTCAGGCACGTTTTTCCGACATTTTGTTATTGGTTGATCTGGACAAGTGGCCTCTTGTCTTGCTTGAGGCATCTCTAAGTAACCCCCCCGCGCTTCTCGTTTAAATAGGGTTTACTACCAACACTATTATTTATGCTACCCATGCCATATTTCTACTGCTGCCGTGAGTCCCTCCGCAAATACTGCTGCCCCCTTTCCACTTAGATGAAGCCCGTCCTTTATGTACATATCCGTCCTTCCAACAAAAACGTCCCCACAAATTCACATTCCTCTTCCCTGCATAGTTTCTCGACTAGCATGTTAATTGCCATCCCCGGCAATTTCGATATATATGAAACCTCCTTCCTATTAGTGGTAAAATCCCTGACAGTATTACCTGCTCAACCCGCGTCTGCTTTAGTGTTCTGAACAAATTCCTGTATTTCCTAACTATGGCAGTTGTACCCTCCCTCTCTACGTTATTTGTCCCTACGTGTACTAAAACAGATCTACCCTTGCCCGAACCCACGATGTTTTCTACCCTCTCAGTTTTCGCCTCTATGTTTGCCTCAGGCAAGCAAACTACCACGTCATCTGCCTTGTTTAAGACTCTGTCGGTCTTTCTAACTATTGAGTCCCCCACAAACACCCTCGTTCTCTTTCTCACCCCATCTATCACTGCCTCGGAATAGCTCTTCCGATGGATCCCCTCCATCACATTCTGTCCTGCAGCCTCGTCTCTTGGTGGCATACTGTCATCAGGCTCTCCCTCACTCATGAACCTGTCACCTTTCCCTCCCGTTGCCTTCCCTCCTGACACCTTCTCTCCCGTCTCCCCCACTCCTATCGCCTTAACTAACGTCTCCTTCCCGCGACTCCTTCGCTACTGTCTCCCCCACTACCATTTCCTTCGATCCATTTGTATTCCCTCCTATTTCTTTCCTTCTCGTCTCCTTTCGTCCTGTCTCCCTACGTCCCGTCTCCTTACGTCCTGTCTCCCTACGACCTGTCACCTTACCTCCTCTCAGCATCCTCCCAGGCTGAGATGAGCTCTCCCTAGCATCTCTCTCGTCGTCTTCCTCCACTATATCTACTGTCCCCCCACCAGAACCACTGGCACAACCCACCTGCTCCCCTCCCACTACTGCCACAGCTTCAGCTGTTCTAACTCCATCTCAAGTTCGGATGCTGTGGGCCAGTCACCGGATGGAGGCAGGCTATCTACCAAAGAGAGCAGAAGCGGTGAAACAACGATCCCGCAGAAAAGGGGTCATACCACAGTCGAGATGGGAAGACTGCGTTAACATGAATGTGAGAATGGAGGGTGAGGGTGTAACGGGGAAGGAAATGACTGCCGATAGGGTGCAATGGAAATGACAACAACCGAAACAGTGCAACAGTACAAGAACTAGTCGGCTACACCCGTTTATAAAGGGAACTTCGATGAAGAACGACAATTAGATTTCTCGAATATTCCTGAATAATCAGAACATTGTCGACGGGTCAGCCATTGGAGTTCTGCTGGCAACAGCATCGCATTCGGTAAAGCTTGCGCGATATTTAGCATCATCACGATTAGCTTGCGCGACATTTAGCATAATCAAGGTAAAGCTTGCGCGACATTTAGCATCATCACGGCAAATCTTGCGCGACATTTAGCATCATCACGGCAAATCTTGCGCGACATTTAGCATCATCACGAATAATTTACTTATCCTCGCGCGCGTATCGTCCATTGATTATTACGTACGTAAGTGCTGGACTGCGGTCATTTCCTCTGTCCACCTCGTCCACCGCACAAAACTGACCGCTAGGTGTCGAAAGACAAAGCCATGGGGTCAGAGCTGTGCGGTGACTTCGCACGTTGACCGCTGCGCTGATTCGCGGACATTTCGCGGGTACAAATAACGCGTCGCTTCGGCAGACGACATTCCAAATCCTAGAGTCTCACAGAGACGGAACTGAAAGTGATTGCTTCAATATTCTGCTTGCGCTTTGCGTCAGATACTATCAAAAATCTCGCGAGTTGTCGACTTTCGCTTGCACTCGATTCAGTGAGTATATTTCATGAGTTCATTTGTTTGTTTAGTAAGGCATGTTGGATTACGGAAAGGTGGAGACATTTAAGAACTACCTAGGGCTTCAGTCATTTCTACATGCCCTATCTGAACGCCTCAAAAATGTGGCAGTGTTTTTGTTAATACTATAAGATTCGATAAAACCCATGAGTTTGTATTACCTTTGAAAGAGCAGAACATTAACGAATGTTTTAACAATGAACTGCATATCAACTGTATTTTCGTATTACCTCTTGGTGAAGTTTCAGCAGAAAAGGTCTCTGAAGTGAACCTGTTATTAATTCGAGTTACACAGACGTGTGCGAAGTACCATATGAGTCCATTGATCAAAGTTTCCATTCCATTCTGGGTGGTTATTTAGAGTAACATAGTGGCTCTTGTTCTGGCTCGCGTGTGGCTGATTATATACGTGGTCCACCACTACGTCATTTCGTGGTCACTGATACACGCACATTATGGTATTGCGCCGGAAGCGTTCCGTGGGAAGGGAGAATCGACCATCAAGTGTGTGCATTGTTAACCTAGCATGAAGGAACCTACGTATGTCGCCCACGGTAGTGCTGACGAATCGATCACATCGATAAGCATCGCGACCATCTGTCAACCTTGTGTACGCCCTATGTTTGCACAATTGATGCGGCTGGCGTAATTCGAAGATCTTTCGTTAGTTTGGACGGTAGTGTTATTGTCTATTGCGGTGGAGGGGAGGGGAGGGGAGGGGGTTTACAGGACTCTCAACCTCCCAACCCCACCTGTTATGAGGCCAACCTCCCATCTCTCTTGATGTCCAAGCAACCGTCGATAAGCAACGTGACCGTCGGTGTGTGTGTGTGTGTGTGTGTGTGTGCGTGCGTGCGTGCGTGCTTGCGTGCGTGCGTGCGTGCGTGCGTGTATGTGTTTGTACAACCGGCGTGGCTGGCGTTGTTCGCATATTACTGTGATATTTCGCTAGTTCTATCCTTGTGTATATATATATTGGTGAACCAGGCGGGATCTTTCTACGGTTATGTAACGGTCGATCGGATGGGGACATGGTACAACGTTTCGATGGGTGATTGGTCTGGTCTAGCGTTCGTAATATTATTAAAATAATGCAATATTTTGTTTGTCAACAAAATTGCAGCGTCACATTCGTTTCCCTGTACATCTATCTACGCAGATAAATAAGTAATTCACCCCTAATCTCATGATGGGATATGCTTAGAAGGGCACCGTGATTAACCAAACCTCTTTACCAAATTTAAAAAAAGATTGACCTTCACGATGCACGAAAACCTTAATTCAGGAACGGATAACAAGAAATCAAATTGAAATCCAATCAGATATTTAAGTTAATTCAATAGCAAACAAACACATCGAACGTACTGTTTATTCAAATTTTAATAACTAAGCGATTACTTATATGACACAACGATGGTTTCAGTGACGACAACACAGAATAATGATGATGTGTCCGATGGACGCCGCTTCTGAACGATTAGCCCTGTTCAGTGGTAAACGTTGTTATTCTGATTGTTTCAGCTGTTTACCGGTGGTAAAGATGCCGAAAGAGGCGCGATGCTTAAATGAGATCTTGAGCGCGATCAGAGACAACAACGTGTCCGAAGTGAAGTCATTGTGGGAGACGCGGATTCGCCGCCACGAGAGGGCGTCACCGTTCAAGTGCGTCGTCGACACTGAAGACAAACCGGGCCGCGAGTACCAGAGAACAGTTTTAGCTGCAGCGGTGCTAGAGGACGCCACCATACTGAAGTACATGATCCAGAAAGGCTTCGACGTCAACGTTACGTGCGCCGTGCCATGTGACGTCACATCGACCATCGCTAGTCCGCTGCATGTGGCGGTGGAGAGAGGGCGCCACGAGTCGGTGGCAGTGCTGCTCGAAGCCAATGCCAACGTGAACGCCGCTGACAGCGACGGCCGACGACCGCTCCATCTGGCGATTAAAAATGCCGACTGTCGAGTCGCCCGGATGTTGCTCGGTCGCGGCGCACGCGCAGACGTGCCGGACAGGCACGGCAAGGTGCCGCTGCAGATTGCTGCCAAGTACGGTCACGTGGAGCTGGTGCGCATGCTCCTTGAGCACGACGCGAGTGTCTTCCACGAGGGACAGACGGGACCCAGTCCCCTGCACATCGCCGCCATGGAGGGTCACGTGCCTCTCATCGATATGTTCCTGAACTTTGTCGATGTCAACACAAATGACATGAGCGGAGATGACGTCAAGGAGAAGACACCGCTCCACCTAGCGGCAGAGCGCGGACTTGTCGAGACGGCCAACTTCCTCTTGGAGCGCTTCCGGGCTGACGTCAACGCGCTTGACTCCGACCGACAGACGGCGTTGCAGTGCGCAGTTGCAGAGCGTCACAGCTCCCGGAGCATGCGCCGCAAGGACGACTACAACCTCCTGGCTGACCTTCTCATCCGGAAGTGCGTCAATGTTAACCAGCAGAACGTGCGCGGCGACACGGCGCTCCACCTGGCGGCGAGAAACCAGTACTACAAGGTGGTCGAGAAGTTGCTGTTGTCTGGCGCCGACCCGACGCTGCTCAACGACGCCGGACTGACGGCCAGAGACGCCGTGCCCGAGTTCGACGTTCCCATGAGACAACTGTTCACCAAATACGCCGTCGTCTCCGCCTCCTACATCACAGTCAGGCCTGCCCCTACTGGCCTCACGCTGCCGGCGCCTGAGGCGCCCAGCGCGTGACGGCGTCTCATCGGACGCCAACCTTCCACTGACGTCTGATTCGTGAATGATCGTAGTTTTGGTATCGAATTCCGTCGTATGGTATTCCTGATGCTATATAAATATTTTACACGAAGACGTTTTAATTTGTATTTGTACGTTCCTTATGTTTCGTCGGTGACCTTGTATATTACAGCAACAATAATGACCTTGTATATTACAGCAACAATAATGACCTTGTATATTACAGCAACAATAATGCCCACTTCTGGAAGTCACAATTGTCAGTTCCAGACGAGGTGACTAGGTCATTGGTTTCTGTAATAATGAAGCTGCGTAAGAGTCAAGCCCTTCGTTCGGTGGCAGGTCACATATGCTTTCGATGCCATTGATGCCAATATAAAATGGATTCCGGTTATTTTCACATGTTTAATGTGTTTGTGTAAATACTACATCAATGGTTGAAGGAAGGTTATTCTTCAGTGCTAAACGACTTTGTGCGTCAAAGAAAGAGTAACATTGTGCTCACTGGTAAATGTAAGTATGTTCGAATTTATATTAGTATCTTTGTATTTAGAAAAACATAATGTTTATGCGTTGATAGTGATCCTATTTCGTTTTTTGCAAAGTTGATATGTTGCAGGATATTACATATTATGCTGTATGTCAACGCTTTTCAGTACAAATAAATTAACGTTATTAATAATACGTATTCAAGTTGATGAGTGATAAATAACACAAATAGGCAGACAACTATCGCGCTACGTTAACCACTGAACTCGCAGGCTTCGTCCAAGCTGTGAACGACGACTGGGCCGCCGATTGTACTGCAGTGTTACAACTTGTGCGTTCTGTATCTGTACTTATGTGTGGTGAAGCGGACGGCCTGGGAAAAGATTTCGTTAGCCGTGTAGTGCAAATGGCCTGAGGGGATAATTTCTATTTTTATTATTTCGTTGTTGCTCTCCTCTTTATCCATGAAATCGGTCGTCGATTTTTTGTTTTTATTCTTCTTCGTCACTGATCCCGTTTCACTGCCGTCTCCCCCCACCCTCTTCACACCGTCCTCCCATTTGTGTCTCGGTCGTTCTCAGTTTCGGTCTTCCTCTTCTCCTTCTACCATCCAATTGGACCCAACCACTACGGTGGCGCCATCTAGTGCACAGTGGAGCACACCGCCTACTATGGCAGCAGATCGTGCAACGGGAGTCACGAATAGTTCTAAGCAACCATTAGCAGACAAGCCGTGTCGTACGGATTACCCGTATATTATACGGATTTGTGGGGGTCTTTGGAGATGGACGACCGTATGTCTTTTGCATATGGATTAGTTTTAAATCTACAGAACCATCACCAGGCTGATTTCCAGCGAAACCTAGTGAATTTCGTTTGATGTAGGTATATTTTTAGTTTGATAGATGGCGACACTCGATAGGAATCTTACTTAGCCTATGTCAAAAGTCATACTGATTTCTACTGTTTTAGACAGAATTATAAGTAAACAAATACGGATTTCAACAACAAAGCAGCAAGTCTACATTCGTGGGGCGTTATAATAAGATACAATATGCCTAATTTTCAGTACTCAGGTGTATTGCCCTGAGTACCAGTTTCCATTGATGGAATCATGGGGGGGCGGAACACGATGCACAATAAGCCAAACATCTCCGCGTCTCCACCATATATACGATATAGCTCGTGTAAGAACGAATAAGTGAACATGAACAACAGTTTGTTTTACAATAATATCTGTGTATTTAATTATTAATACGTAGTATACATGACATACCAATATTACATTGTGTTTTAATATTACCACGAGGATGTTCGCGTTACCAATGTGAAGCACATGTGTTTCGCTTATGCCATTCCCACTTGAATCGCATAATGAACAAATTAGACATTTCTATATAAACAAATTGTATCACATTTAAATAAATTGTTCTGAGGCGTTCAACTCTTACGTCATAGATGTATATATATATATATATATATATATATATATATATATATATATATATATATATATATATATATATATATATATATATATATATATATATATATATATATATATATATCACAAGTCTTCACAGTCATCAAGTGTGTAGTTTACTTTACTTTATGGGAGTCAATGTGCATGATAGATCAGCAACAACAAAAATATATAAAACGAATGCGACGTTTCGACCCATCTAGTGCGGACCTTGTTCATGCACTGGTGATCTATGTTGTGGCTCAGATTCTCGCGGAATAACTAAATTCACCATCGAGCCAGGGAAAGACCAAAAACTACCATTCCTGGATCTCAGCATGCACATTCTCGACGACGCATCCAAGAGGCTTACAAAATATAAGAAGCGTACACGCACCGACCAATATCTGAGTTTCAAATCACATCACCCCTTAATGCACAAAAGATCAGTTGTGCACACACTCACCAACAGGGCACCGCGATACGCCACCACCGCTGTAGACAGAGAAGCAGCCACAAACAATAATAGTTCTAAATCAATGAACACAAACCGACCCATGTTGGGGCTACCACATGTAGCACGGCTATCAGAACAACTCGGATGAGTCTTCAAGTCACACAATGTGCACCTGTACCATAAGCTCTCAAATACCCTTCGTCCATGGTAGTTCACCCGAAAGATAAGATACAGAAAGAACACCAGTGTGAGACTATCTACCACATCACATGTAGCAACAACAGCAGACACACATACATCGGTGAGACTAAACGAACACTGAGCCAGAGGTTCAAGGAACATACGACCCTAGATAAACATACAGGGGTAGGAAACCACTGCTTGGCCAAAGGACACTCAGTGTCCATGGACAACACCAAGATCCTGACCAGGGAACAAAACTAGCACAAGAGAAAAGTGAAGGAGGCAATCTACATCAAGCAAAGAGGCCACTCCATGAATCGACACCAGGGAAACCACCTACCCGCCATCTACAACCAGATTATTCCACCATCTACAACCAGATTATTCCGCCATCTACAACCAGATTATTCCGCCAGAATCTGAGCCACAACACAGGTCATAGGTGCACTAACAATTTCTGTTCCAAAGTAAGTGTAAATTATTACTCTCTAATTGAATCTTGGAGCGACGAACAATATCTTTCGCAACAAATATATAGTTCAGCATCATATAAAATATGTCACGCACAAGACAATACAAACGAAGAGGTGCTACAAAAACAGGACAATTAAAAATGACATTAAGGAGACGACAATTTCTCTGACATATATATAGTCAAATTGAGAAAAGAAAATCACAATTGAAGATTACAGGGAAAGAGGCAGATGAAGACTAAAAGGATCGTTTCAACAATATTAAATGACTAGGGGGACCAGCGAGAGTGAGTTGATAAATGACTAGGGGGACCAGCGAGAGTGAGTTGATAAATGACTAGGGGGACCAGCGAGAGTGAGTTGATAAATGACTAGGGGGACCAGCGAGAGTGAGTTGTTCCCAGTAACCAAGAACAAAGTTGCATGGAAGAGAGCAGCAGCAGACGTTGTTAGGTCTGAAGAATAATGATTACAACGGTTAAAATGCATTTCAATTAAATATATTTACAATTAATACGTGCAAATTATATTTATACAATATATTTACACTTAAAGAATATCGCGGAAATACGCAGTTACCTTTAGTTATTATAGATTAACACTGCAGTCCAGTTATTCTAAATTAAAACTTTTCTGGGGCACGAACTTCCACACTACTGTGTCCTCCTTTTAAATTGCGCAGACTGATTATGAATATCTTGTGAATATATCTTTATATTAAAATTAAGACATTCCGAATATGACACATCGACATTATAACCAAGACATTCCGAGTATGACACATCAACATTATAACCATAAAATCCAGTTTACACGGGCGATTTCTGTTCCTATTTGTCGGGCGATACCGTGCAACTGCGCTTAGACGAACGACATGTCTTGACATTGCAACCTAAATCTTGCCTAGCGTCATTCCCGATTTGAGATTTACTGACAGGTCACGAAGAGTGCGGATATTTACACGACGATCTTTCGGTCGGCCGACAAATTGGACAACCATCGCTCGTGTCAACCGGGCTTTGGCCTTATACATTTAGTAAATCGACAACAATAAAGCAGTATTCAAGCCACATTGTCGTACACACCGGTGTAGATGTTGGGCAGATCCCGTTCTGCATGATTGATAAATGTGTACGCTGGATCTGCGACAAAGGTCGGAGCTGTCGGTGGGGGGCGGGACTCGTCCATCTGAAAGGCGGTGTTGGTATTCGCCGCTGTCTCCGTCGCAGTCGCCTCCGGGTTCGTGGCCGGCTGTGGTGGCACGTTGCGGGCCCGCCGCCACCACCACCAACACCCGACGCCGGCAATGACGAAGACGATGGTCAGTGGAATAAGTATCGCTTGTAATACCGTACTGCTTCCACCTGAGTCATCTACAACAATAAAGTTGCTTCTTTAAAATCTCGCCGTCGTCAGTAGCATGATGCCTAACCAGTTTCAAATCTCGACTAGCATTTCTTTCGAACCTAATTGGAGTACCTCATGCAGACGAACATGGCGGCGCCGGCGGCCGCGGTGCGTGTGTGTGTGTGTGTGTGTGTGTGTGTGTGTGTGTGTGTGTGTGTGTGCGTGCGTGCGTGCGTGCGTGCGTGTGTGCGTGTGTGCGTGTGTGCGTGTGTGCGTGTGTGCGTGTGTGCGTGTGTGCGTGTGTGCGTGTGTGCGTGTGTGCGTGTGTGCGTGTGTGCGTGTGTGCGTGTGTGCGTGTGTGCGTGTGTGCGTGTGTGCGTGTGTGCGTGTGTGCGTGTGTGTGTGTGTGTGTGTGTGTGTGTGTGTGTGTGTGTGTGTGTGTGTGTGTGTGTGTGTGTGTGTGTGTGTGTGTGTGTGTGTGTGTGTGTGTGTGTGTGTGTGTGTGTGTGTGTGTGTGTGTGTGTGTGTGTGTGTGTGTGTGTGTGTGTGTGTGTGTGTTTGGCTGTTTATCCGTGTGTTTGTGTACATATGAATGGTGTTTGTGTATGCCCATGTTGAAACCACACATTGGCGGCAGAACACTGTGTGTTTTTGTGTAAACGTTGAGAAAACTGTTGTAAGCCGGTTTAACAAGATTGCCATCCAACGCAAAGGCCCAGATGGCAAGTGAACAAGGAAGCCAATGGCATATCGGGAGTCAAATTTTTCCATTTATTTGTAACCCGCCCTCCTGAAATATGTGTCAACCTTGTTTTAAACATATTCATGCTGCTAGCAGTTACACAATCTGTGGATAATGTGTTCCATTCATTCATGGTCCTCTGTGAGAACGAGTACTTCCTGATATCCTTACGATATGGTACCCACGTTTGTATACAGTATTCTAAATGAGGGCTAACTATTGCTTTATACAGAGGTATAATTTGCTTCTTATCCTTGTATGTCATATTTCTCCTAATCAACCCTAGAATTTGATTAACCTTTTAGCTGCAATACCACACTGCACTGAAACTTTCATATCAGCACTTATTGTTACTCCTAAGTCCTTTTGGTTTACAGTAGTACCTAGAACAGTATCTTCCATTTGTTTACACACAAGTTCTCGTGTACTGTGTGTAGGCATTTACATTTCCCAAAATTAAATAACACATATCATTTTTCAAATCACTTTATCTCATATATATATTCAACAATGTAAACGATAGTTTTATACACCAAACTAAATACGTCAATTTGTACCAATACTAAGTTTCTGGGACTAAGTTACTCTAAAATTCGGCCTCTGATTTACTTTTTACATCTTTGATGAATGGGTATTTGTAGGGCTTTAGCTGCAACAGTTCCATCAGGTTAGTCGCGCCAAACCATGGACATATATGTTTGACAACACCAACACATTGAATGTGACACGATTCCCTATCCATAGCTAATGCTACCCTATTGACAAAGGTGTGATGTACTCGTGCCTTTTGGCGTGTATAGCTGTTCTGGCGGCATTGTTCTGTACTCGTTGTAGGCAAGCTGTCTGAAATGACAATATATTGAGCAGTAGTGAACGGCACTATTCCAGACGAGATGCGACCAGTGCGCTGACAGCACTTTTGGTGGCTTCAGTTGTAAGATAACGAAGTTTAGATGAGAGTCTGAGCATATGATAGTTACAAGCAGCACACACAGTTGTCACGTGATGTGTCATCGTCAGATGTTGATTCATATGAATTCCTCAAGTTTCGTACACTGTCTACTGGTGAAATTGCGCCGTCTCCAATGGCCGTGGTGCAAAGGACATATAACTTGAGATTATGTTTTGATGGAAGATATTGTTAAATGTATAATGGATAATTAAAGTAAAATCTTAATAAAGTGCTTTGTTAATGCATGTTTAATATCGCTAGCAGTTAATATGTTATCAGGCCACTGCGATGCTTCCATCCGTGTGTAATGTGTTAAAGTGTTACATAACACACGTAAGTATGTTTTGTTTAAAGTCAGAGCTACCTGCAATTACAGATGAAACCGCATGATTAGGGAAATAACTTCACCAGAAGCGAATTACGATTTTCTTCAACCACAACTATTTTGATTACTTACTCAACGTTTCGATGCTTCATCAGGAATTCTGGGACGGCAAGTACTTCCTCTGCTCGCCAGTTGTCTTGGTAAGCAGGCCGTCCCATACGTGACTCGATCTATATATCTATATCCAAACTCGTCTCGATTCATGACTGGAGTTGTCTTTCGGATCCATATGGCCTCTTTGATCCATCTTGCGTTTCTGTTACACTCTCTGTCAATCACTTTTGCCCCCTCCCAGTCTATGATGCAATTGTTTATGTCTGTCTGCATGGTCTGTTGTTGCAGATTTACGCTCTATCACCGTCGACACTCTCTTCTCTTCTCTGGTAAATCGTCTGGTTGTGATATTTTTAACCTCCTTCTTGTGTTCTTCTAGTTTTGTTCTAAATGTTCTCCCTGTTTTGCCGATATATTCACCAGAAGCATACCAGTATCTTGTGTTTGCAGTGCAATGTTATTTCTGTTGACCGGATGAACCAACCTCTTAAATTTCACCTGCGATGCCTGCACGTGCACACGCAGGCCCTGAACAAATCTAGCTGGACCTACGTCATATTGATGTTGATAAAAGTTGGTGGCGAGTTCATTGTGTCGTAATACAAACTTTTGCTAACATATTCGTCTTTCTTTTGTAATTCAGTATATATTTTTATTTAACAATAATTATATTCCAAGTAATTATTTATTAATATGTTGTGAAGCGCAACGAACCAAACTTGGATTTGGCGTTATAGCAAATAAAATATATATTGCTATGTTGCAACTTTGCTTTTCTGTCCGTTGTTTGTCTAAGCAGAAAAGCTGACGTAATTACAATAATAAGTTGTTTTTAAGCATAAAATACTATTACTGACCTAACTATGTTTAAGTGTAATAATAAGTTGAACTTTTGTAATTACACAAATAATATTGTACACAACGTGTAATATTAGGTCGATATTATATAATGGTTTACTCACCTTTCGCATAGTCCTGTTGTGTAATATTCCTGCATGCGCCCTGACCATTGCAGTACGGGTATTGTAACGTCTCGCCAGTGTCGCCATCCTGTGTGCACCACGTGCAACTGGACGTGGAAATGCAGAAACTGCAACGCAGATTGAACAACTCACAGCTCACAGGGAAAAGAGAACCAGGGTGGCAGGCCGGAAGCAAAGGTATGTAAACGATACATGGAATGGGAGGGAAGACATGCTGGGTGAAAAGGAGGGAGGGATATAGACATACTGTTATCGAGAGAGCGATAGTGCTGTAGAACGTGGGAGAGAGAGAGAGATGAGAGAGATGCGAGAGAGGGAGAGAGATGAGAGAGAGGTGAGAGAAAGAGAGAGATGAGAGAGGGAGAGAGATGAGAGAGAGAGAGATGATAGAGAGAGAGGGGGAGAGATGAGAGAGAGATAAGAGAGAGAGAGAGAGAGATGAGAGAGAGAGAGAGGGGGAGAGATGAGAGAGAGATAAGAGAGAGAGAGATGAGAGAGAGAGGGGGGAGATATGAGAGAGAGAGAGGGGGGATAGAGATGAGAGAGAGAGAGAGGCGGGAGAGATGAGAGAGAGAGAGAGAGAGAGAGAGAGAGATGAGAGAGAGATAGTGAGTGAGGGAGGGATGGAGGGAGGGAGAGAGGAAGAGAGGGAGAGAGAGAGAAAGGGTGAGAGGGAGAGAGGGAGAGAGAGAGAGAGAGTGAGAGAGAGAGAGAGATGAGAGAGAGAGATGAGAGAGAGATAGTGAGTGAGGGAGGGATGGAGGGAGGGAGAGAGGAAGAGAGGGAGAGAGAGAGAAAGGGTGAGAGGGAGAGAGGGAGAGAGAGAAAGAGAAAGAGAGCGTCCCAACTGAACCGGAAAACTGCGCCAAATCGCCAGACACTTGGCGTAGACTGTTTTGTTACTCGCAAGACAACAAGGATAATAACACGAACTTCAATGTTTTTTACTTATCAGCCGCGGGCGACGATTAACTGGCTGGCATTTATCGCTTATAAGCCGAATTCGATTTAGTTCAAATTGAACAAGGGCGCCGAAAATACTACATGTCCGTTGTTGTTCCGTCATTGACCACGTTGTTTTGGTGTATAATGTGGAGGTCTCGACAGTAGTTTTGCTGACAGATATTACCGGTATATCGCGGTATTTTTTCTGTGCAATACGTATCGCCATACGCCTTCGATATGGTATATACCATATCATTTATTTTTGCATTACCAACTTGTCAAAAGTGAGTAATTATGAGTTATGATTGAACAAGATCTTTATTATTATTTGTTCATGGTTCAGGTCTTAGCAATGTATTATTAGAGTATAAATTCATAAATACCTATATTACACTCGCCAAAATGCATTATACTCATAGCCAATAGCTTCAACAAAAAACCTATGAATATGGTTGCTCAATTTCACCTATGTCATGTCACGTGAATGTCGTGTTTTCACATATCATAATTTAATACGCTCTACATTCGTGAAACAATAAGCAGGAAGTTCAGAGAGAGAATGAGAGAGAGAGAGAGAGAGGGAGGGAGGGAGGGAGGGAGGGAGGGTGGGAGGGTGGGAGGGAGGGAGGGAGGGAGGGAGAGATGGAGGGAGGGAGGGAGAGAGGGAGGGAGGGAGGGATAGGGCAAGGAGAGGGACAGGGAGAGAGAACGAAACACACAGACAGACAGACAGACAAACATACAAACAGACAGAGAGACCGAGAGAGACACACTCCCAGCAATCAAACACATCTTTATTCGCCAGAGATGGCAGCATTCTTCACCGATGCAAGTGCAACTCATCCCGAATTGTTTAACAGTAAGAGGCATAGTTCTATTGGTTGTTCACATTACCTATGGTAAGACCACTAAAGAAACATCTAACATAATACACGTACAAGCAAACATGCACACTAACAATGTATACACACACGCCGTTTATACATCAATTGCACTTCTTTCGAATACCATGACCCCGGAAGTAAGATAATTATTTGTCCCCAGCTATTCTGGCAGACGATACAATATGTGGTGATCTAACCATCGCGGTCTTTAAGTGGTCGTCGCGCGACTACCTCTACACCCACCTCATGGACATGTTCGCGTGACACGAATAGTTAAAACAGGCGGCTAGATGGGCGACTTGACCGCTCTCTTCAGTCCGCAAGTCTTCCAGACTGACCACTGCAGGCTGTGGCACACAGACCGGCCATCCATCACTGCAAACCAACAGTACAGAGCGACCTGGTCAATACCACTGGAATATATGGTCGACAAAAGGTTATATACGGCTGACAGGCAACGACATGTCCGTCTTGGTTAAGATCATTTAAATTGACACCAAAGGCATTGTTTTGAACCTTTGCCCATATAAGAGTGCCTGAAAACTAACAATTTGCAAATATAATCAAGAATATCACGCAAGTGGTTAACTGGGAATCTATTGTAACATATTCATCAGTGTTTGCAATTGTGACCAATCAGCGGCGAGCAGCCCCTTAACCCCCGACGCGGCTATGACGTAGGGTGTGCATTTTTAACATGGTTGAGGCGTGCGGTTAACTTTTCA
Source organism: Lamellibrachia satsuma (assembly GCA_033239005.1). Lineage (NCBI taxonomy): Eukaryota > Metazoa > Annelida > Polychaeta > Sabellida > Siboglinidae > Lamellibrachia > Lamellibrachia satsuma. The sequence goes on from BSQZ01000102.1 coordinate 1,289,991, forward strand.
TTTGCTTTTATATTTAATTTACACTCAGCAAAAAATATTACAATGCCGTACTGTGCAGTATTTGGATGTAAGCATCATTCAGCGAAGAATAGAGAGTTGTCGTTAAAGCCTGAAGCTGTACCGACAATCTTCCAGCATATGTACCTCAGCCGAAGGCTTCGACAACACGCAAACACACGATTAAAAGAACTGTCAAATCGGAAGGCAAGGAGGTTAGTAAACAATTAATGAATAGACTATCTTGCCGACTAAGTTGATTTTAGACGCAAACAGCATGTTCAAACATATTGGCAAGTATTGACTAAAATCAAGCGTTTAAAGTTTAACAAGATTTAACAAGATTGCCATCCCAAACAACAAGTTCCAGATGGCAAGTGGACAAGGAAGCCATTGGCTTATCGAGAGTTTCTCATCTATGTGTAGCCCGAGAGTTTCTCATCTATATGTAGCCCGCCCTTATCAGATATCTGTCAATTCTATTTTTAAACAAATTCACACTACTAGCATTAACACAATCATTTGGCAGTTTGTTCCATTCATTTATCACCCTCTGTGAGAAAGAGTACTTTCTCATGTCCAACCTACACTGCTCCTTAATCAATGCTGCTTTGTGTCCTCTGGTTCTACTGCCTTCTTTAAGTTTGAAGAACATATTCCTATCAACATCCTCATAACCGTTCACTATTTTGAACACTTCTATTTGGTCTCCTCTAAGTTGGAGTTGTGTGAAACCTACTCAGCACTCCTGACGTAGGATTCTGAACAAACATGGCACTGCCCATGTAAAACAGATTTTCGGTGTTTAACGAGGTATATTTAGTTAACCACTTGTGTGATATTCTTAATTATAGTTGCAAATGATTAGTATTTAAGTACACGTATAGGTGCAAAGGCCAAAAAATGCCTTTAGTTTTACTTTAAATCTTAACATGTATTGAAGCGAAGCACGTCAACAAACAGGCCACACACACGACTGTGACACTTTGTCGTTCTCGCTACAAGGTTATGCTAAGTAAGTGGCGCGAAAGCACAATAGACGATTCTAATTCTTTTAATTCGCAAGGAGCCAATTTTGGCCATAGTGACAGGGTGAGTGCGCATGAAGTCTATTGGCTATGCAAGCCGCAGGATAGGCGGCTGAATTCGCCTATTTCTCCAGCCCGAACTAGAGGCTCGCTGAGTTTGTTCCATTCAACTATTGTCTTTACACAATTGGAATTATTTAATTGGTCTGTGTTGGCTGCAGGCGCTATAAAGTTATTGGGTTGGTGTCTTTCAACGACACTAACGGTCATGACGATATGCTCAGCGTTGGTCTACTTACACCTGTAAAGAGAACGAGTCCTTGCAGTACTCGTATATGTCTGTCGGGCTGAAGCAGGGACAACTGCATTCGGCAGACATGCATTGTGTTAAGGCTTTGCTCTGCAGGACACGAAATATGCATAATTATGTTTTGTAGCAACGGACAACACCCATGCCAATGATGATGAAAAACATATCATATGGGTGATGATGTCTTTTCAAGAAACAAATCTCGACTTATCACCAGAATGTACACATCTTGAAAAAATAAAATCATGCAACAATAAAAATCATGTAAGCTACTGGAAGTAACTAGCCAGGGTATCCGTGTCAGGGTAAACACCTGGTGGCATGGTAAGGACACAGACATATACACAGGGCCAATTTATACGCCCATAGGATGCCACCATAATTTATTACGTACGTACCATATTTGTTACGTTGTACATCGATTTATGAAAGTATGATACGATAGTGGTAATACAATCCCTTCTTACAAACACTTATAATTCATGTATCTACCAAATGAAAGCGTAATACATAAGAAAGAATACACGCATCAAACACGGAAACTCCCTAGGCCAACTATACTGTGATACCACAAATTTTACACATGTTCTCCTTCCCATTCATATCAATTTGTAAGTCATACGACATGGTTAATCAATATTCCTTTGTAAATGGACATTTTCGATTTTTTACGAATGAATAAAAATTCAGTCGGGCAAGAATCGTATATTTCCATTTCCAATAGGATGTATGTTTGATTTCATTTCATAATTATCGATGTTCTACAAAGGTGTTTGCATTATGTCGTAACGGTTTTGTAATTACCTTCACTATTTCGAAGTTGGTAAAGCTGTTTACGATTAATTGTTTTATTTAAAAATAAATGAAATCGCATACTCACCCCGTTACACCATCTGCATTCACGTGGAGGGCCTGATGATGATCCTGTTGCTATGACGACGAATACGTTACTTCCGGGTACTTCGGATAACGTGTAGGAGGATGAAGATACGAGCCCTTTGTGTGCGAGCAGCAGGGAAACCTGTGGAAACGTACACAGTGTATTCATCATGTGAAACGTACACAGTGTATTCGTCATGTGAAACGTATTGTTGTGTGCCCGTGGTTGTTGTTACGTAATAATACACAGTCTCGAACAATCATTGGGGACATTTATATCCGAATAAAAACCCTCTCCTTCACTTCCATGCGTCCCCATCACTGTCGCACCATAACTCCCACCCCGTATCTCCAATCCTCCATTCACCCATTCCCAATTCAGCCTTCCCGCCCTCCCCAGGAGAGTCGACGCGATTCGATGACAGTTGTGTTGACGTCAGTATCACTGCTATCGTAACCTGTACAGGTATTAATTGGTATGTCTCCATAGGAAACAAATAAAGGTCTTGCAACTGCCGGATAAAAGGATGCTTCAACGTGTGCATCGTAATGCATAGAAACGGAGAGTTGAAGAACATATCTAGACAGCTTAGAACGTTTCGGCACTACAGGGAGTATATGCATTATAATTAAAATTCATAAGTCTGTTACTTGAACCCCGATATACCGTCCGTTTGTTCTACGTGTTATTACGTCATCTTTTGTCACGTTTACGTCGCCTTGTTTTCTGCACTCACCGTCCAAAAGTACTGATTGCTAAACTCTTGAACATTGACACAAGCGGCCTTTTTCATAATACTCTTGGCCACCAAATCTTGCGCAATGATTGGTTCTTTTGTGCTTATGTGGACATCAGACCGTGCCGATGAAACGTCTTCAACGAAATCTTTATGAACAACTATGAAGCCACTGCTATCGACCAGGAAACACCTGCAAATGTAATTGCATTTCGTTACCTGTGTACAGCAAATTATTATTATTTTTGAAATCAATAAAAGTTTACATACTCTGAATGCAGTAAGCGGTGAACATGTTAAATAGTGCGATATAATCTTGTGGCTTCTTATTTATTCCAAATTGCATTTCCACCATAAATCTTTGGTTGTCCCTCGTTCTGATAATGACTTTTGTGCGTCCCTGTCCACGATTATACTTAATGATTCTGTTTTGTTGCGCCTCTGAACTCAAGTTCATGAGGATATAGGCGCTATGGAAGTTAATTAATTATTAATTATTATTATTATAAAATCGTGAATACAACAATCATTCGATTCCACTAATACCGTAGGTCTACGACTGGCATTAAAATATGTGTTGGTGTCTTACTATCTACCCACAAACTACCACGCACATTCACGCAGAGGGGTTCATTCAAACTCATGATAACCTGCTAACAAACGCGAAAAATGTATTGTGTTATGAGAAGAGCGTATATGACGTTATTCATCAGAAATAATGTGTCCATTTTCAGACAAACACAACCAAGGAGAATGTCCTGGATCAGCCCTTGGACTATGAGCCGCGTGCGTGCGTGGGTGCGTGCGTGGGAGCGTGCGTGCGTGCGTACACGTGTATAATTTTATTTCATTTTATGAATGGATCTACTGCTTGATAAATTCTTTTTGTTACAACTGTTGCATATGTTGGTAATAAAATAGCGAAATAGCACAAATTGTATCAACGTCATGACTGACTCACCTATTTCCAGGGGCTCTGCAGGCAGGATAGGTGTCGAGCATTCGGTAGTAGAGATAGGGTAGCGTGAAGTCCATGCCCATCACTGCAGACACTGGGTCGTTGCTGGTATGGCTGGCGCTGTAGAAATAAAGGCATCGTGACTAGCTATTCAAATGCATGCTTGTGGTCAGACAGCCAGTATAAGGCCGGTTTATAAAAGCGGTTTTTTTTTCAATTTGCCGGCCGACACGGTGTCGCGCGATTTCGTGCTTCAAGAATCGGTCGTGTAAACATCCACACGAGATTGGTTTGCGGAACGATTTTGTCGGGGAGAATTGTGGCTAGTTATATGTGATATAACAGTTGACCGTAATTAAGAACCAGTGACCTATCAGCGACCTACAGCAGAGGTAACAGTCGTGACCTTCATCAAAGTTAAAACCCCGAGTGACGATAGTGAATATGTAATTCGCAGGGTCTAGACATATTGCTCGTCTATGCGGACACACAATTTAGTTGAGCTTTATTTTGCGACATGCGGACGCACGACACATCATGGCAAACATCGCTCGTGTAAACCGGGCTTCGCCATTCCCATAAAATAATAAATTATCCTGCATTCCTCTCTACCTACAACCCAACAAGACCGTTCTGCGGTACGCATTATGCAGCGTTGGGTTCTAGTAACATATGTAAAGGCACAGAATGCTTACACAAATAAATAAATCAATAACTATTCTGCTTCTTACCGGCCTTGGTAAATGGAATGACTAAGAGTGAGAACAATGCCAGCACCGGACGCGTCCATGTACGGTATCGAAAACGTGGCTAGTCCCTTCCTGTTGATGCCTCGTTTGTACCTAGAACAAAATGGCTGACAATAACTCAAACACGTTAATCGTGCGGCGCGGTGGCGTAGCGGTTAGAACGCCGAACTCTCAGTCGAGAGAACCCGGGTTCGAATCCTCTTGCTGCTTTTTCGAAGTTTGGGCAATTTTGTTCACTCAACGTTGCCACAGTTCATTCAGCTGTATAAATTAGTACCTGGCTACAGACAGAGGTGGACATGTTTTCGCGCTAACTGCAGCGTGATCGAATGCTTCCAGGGAAGTCGAGATGGTGTTGGAATCAACAGGTCTGCCAGGGGGTGAAGTGTATACCGCTTTGAGCAGTCCCACGGACTGGATACCACGCTATACAAGAACGCACGTTTTACACTTACTGCTACGGCAATCATAATAGTATTTCTTACATTACGCGTGTAGAATGTAGGACCACGCCAGCATATGCAAATTCTACTATTGGAACGTCAGATAATATATACGCAGTAAAACAAAAGTGTTACCAAACCGTTGTGTTTGTAAATGGAAGATAGGCTTACATACCATGGTCGCTGGGTGTGATCATATTCTTTCACCATGCGGGTGCCAGGGTACTTGCGGAAGACGCCAGCCTCGGTTCCAATGTACCGCCAGATGGAGTAGCGGGCAGGACGCGTAGATACAATGGCGTCTAGTTGGTGAGTTGATGCCACCGATTCTCTTACTCCTTCCTGTGGTCGATATATAAAGGAGTGTTTAATAGTAGTTTTCAGCTGTTATTAGAAACAAGGGTAATAAAACGTACAACGCTACAAAGACTAAAAAAATAGTAATTGAAAAAATTGTGCTGTGACATTATACAATGTTAACATGTATATAAGTATAATATAGCACAATCAATCAAAGTCATAAATAGAAAAGCAAAGTTGACGGGCTCCTTCCATCCAACCATCCACGAGTTACGTTTATGGACACTGCAAATAAACTCCCGCTTTGACAAAAGGTTATTACGGGGCACCTGTTGTCGGTCGCTGTTTCGTCACTGCTTCAAAATCGGGGTCATCTGTTAGACACATAGAACCAGTATCAGTTGTCATAATAGTTCCACATATAGACCTCGCTTATCGGTCTCGCGTGAGTGTTGACCGGTTCAAGCAGTGCAATATCGCGCAAGGTCGCATCGGCTACACATTGGACAAAACGCTCTTGTATATTGGCATTAAGGGCGTGTGGATTCGTACTGTTTATATTAGGGCCGGAACGATACACCGGTGTATCGCGATACACTACGATATGCGACAGCGGTAGGCAAAATATTATTCGCGTCACATTTGTGAAGCAATAAACGTTCAACGCGAACCACACCTGCCTGTGTATCGATCCACACCTGACTGTGTATCGAACCACACCTGCCTGTGTATCGAACCACACCTGCCTGTGTATCGAACCACACCTGCCTGTGTATCGAACCACACCTGCCTGTGTATCGAACCACACCTGCCTGTGTATCGAACCACACCTGCCTGTGTATCGAACCACACCTGCCTGTGTATCGAACCACACCTGACTGTGTATCGAACAACACCTGCCTGTGTATCGATAAAATAGCGGAATATAACATGTAGTACGTTTCCCACATGTATATCTAACTATAATATATGTAACATCTTTACACTATTATTTTTTTTCAATGCGCGCGTGCAATTTATACCTCACGTGAGTGACGACATGACGTCTGCTGTAGGGTTACCTTGTCTACGTGATCAATAAACCTGTGTTTTACTGTTGTTGTATCATTCTAGTCAATGTAGTCTGCATTGCGATATGTGTCGTATCGTGACCTCCGTATTGCGATACGTAACGTAACGTGAAGTAGTGTATCGTTCCGGGCCTAGTTTATACCATAGCTTAAGCTAATAGTGGCTACAAGAAATGACACGTGACGTTCCGGGCCTAGTTTATACCATAGCTTAAGCTAATGGTGGCTACAAGAAATGACACGTGACGTTCCGGGCCTAGTTTATACTATAGCTTAAGCTAATAATGGCTACAAGAAATGTCACATGACATTCAAGCATTTGTCGACAAACAGTTTGCAGAATAATCACATACTCACGCCAGTATGTACTTGATCCTATTTCAAAAATAATAAACACAGTGTAATATTTTCGGACAAGACCGAGCTCGCAGTTCAACAGATACGCGATTGTTTGTGTGCACACTATATATGAATGCCTAAGAGAATGTGGTTTAACAACCCTAGAGATAGGGAGGTGAAGAGGAGATCAAGTTGAAGTTTTTAAGGTATTTAATGGATATTCGAAATATTCATAAAAATATGTTTTCTCACTCAAGAAAGATAGTAGAACTAGAGGACAAGATGTGATATTAGTAAAGGATCTGTGTAGATTTTATATCAGGAAGTACCCACAGAGGACAATAAATGAATAGAACATATTACCTACAGATTGTATAACTGCTAGCAGCGTGAATATGTTTAAAAACAAGGTTAACACATATCTCAGAATGGCGGGTTACACATAGATAAAAAAATGTTGGACTCTCGATAAGCCAATGGCTTCCTTGTATACTTGCCATCTGGGCATTTGCCTTGGATGGAAATATTGTTAAATTACACATTATATTCAACGGTCTGTGCTACTCGTGAAAAACATACTATCCCGAATACTCACCTTAAAATCTGGATTTACAGGATTTGTTTTTCCCAACATGTACAACTCGTAACGATCAACCGTAGTCTTCGTCTCTTCTGTGTCTAGATACTTATACTGGTCGACAAAGGCGGTAGGGGCAAACTTCACGGTCGTTTTGTCTGAAAAAAAATGTACAGCTTGTTCACAATCAATTATACAGTTTCATATTTGACCAATATGTATGCATTAAAAGTTCCAATGTGGGAGCGTTTTATTATCGTAAAATAATGATACATTGTACATATTATAATTATATGTTCTAACATTTGACCGTCTAAATGTGTTTTAATTACCAAAAGTGTTTAATATAACTTGATCGTTTTCTGTTTAGTATGAAAGTTTCGCCCCGAATGCCAAGTTATGTTTCATTCTGACAGTCGACATATATCAACAGATACCGGTGAAATTATGTTTAAACACTGTGGTTCATTAAAACAGAACTGGTTTGTCGATATATTAGAATAAATATGACATAATGTAACGATACAAACTATCAGATGTGTTGGCCTGCCTTTAAAACACTTTGCTAAATATACAAATATTAGTGAGAATACGACGAAAAGTTAATCAAAGCACACGTACCAAATCACACGTAACAAATCACACGTACCAAATCCGACCAATGAGTGCGGAAAACTATCGCATAGTCAAAACGAATACAACATTTACCTGGGTCTATTAAAACTCCATCCTCAACTGATTTAGCCTATCGCAAATCCGGTTCGTTCATGTACAGATATGTAGCGTGTGAATAGTTTATGCAACATCTGCAATCGATATAATAAAAAAATGCTTATTTTGTTCAAATAATCGAAAGAATTTACTTTAGTCGTTAGATCTGGTAATGTTTAGAATAGTGGATATCCAAAACGGTAAACACTGTGCGGGTCAATGAAGATAAAGGGCGTGACGAAATTTCACCAATGGTGAAATTCGTCAGTTTTCAGCGTTTCCATTTTTACTTCAGTTAATGTTTGACCAAATATTAAATAATTTAATAGTTTGTCCGACGATTTCACAAAACAAAAACTACATACCAAAGTTACACAAACGAGTTAGCATGTTGCAGTGGATACTAAGTAGGTTTGATTTTTCACAAAATTAAAAATCTAACCGAGGAGGGACTTTTAAATAAAAAATCCTCTATTTGAGTATCCCAACATCACATGTGTTTGTCCTACCGTTGAGTGCAACACGGAGTAAGAAACTGCACTGGCTTGGCTGAGGTCTGAGGTCGAGGCGATGGTAAACGAACGACTGAGGCAGGTTCGTGTCCCACACGTCAGTGAACGTTTCAGCGTCGTGCGCTAGTACGACACATGCAGAGAAGCGAGTCTGTCCAACCTAACAAACAACACACAATTGAGTCATCACCATCGTGGATCGGCGTTGTTAAGTTACATTGCAATTAGCTCTGGTGGACGTCCTGAACACCCTAGCAATTAAACTCTGTACAACTCTGGTGGACGTCCTGAACACCCTAGCAATTAAACTCTGTACAACTCTGGTGGACATCCTGAACACCCTAACAATTAAACTCTGTACAACTCTGGTGGACGTCCTGAACACCCTAGCAATTAAATTCTGTACAACTCTGGTGGACGTCCTGAACACCCTAGCAATTAAACTCTGTACAACGCTGGTTGACGTCCTGAACACCCTAGCAATTAAACTCTGTACAACTCTGGTGGACGTCCTGAACACCCTAGAAATTAAACTCTGTACAACTCTGGTGGACGTCCTGAACACCTTAGCAATTAAACTCTGTACAACTCCACCCTGGTGCACGTCCTGAACACCTTAGCAATTAAACTCTGTACAACTCCACCCTGGTGCACGTCCTGAATACCTTAGCAATTAAACTCTGTACAACTCTGGTGGACGTCCTGAAACACCTTAGCAATTAAACTCTGTACAACTTGCCGAAAGACAAGCAATATGCCTAAGAAAGCCAGAGAGATCATAAAAAGAACAATTTAAGACCTGTTCTCCTCTTTGGCTGTGAATGGTGGACATTGACAAAGAGCCTTACAGTCGAATCACTACAGCAGAGAAAACAGACAGCGAAATGAATGAGCAACTCTACGGGACAACTCTACGTGGACAACTCTACTTGACAACTCTACGGGGACAACTCTACGGGAACAACTCTACGGGACAACTCTACGAGGACAACTCTACGTGGACAACTCTACGGGAACAACTGTACGGGGATAACTCTACTGGACAACTCTATGGGGACAATTCAACGGGACAACTCTACGGGAACAATTCTACGGGGACAACTCTACGGGACAACTCTACGGGGACAAATCTACGGGAACAACTCTACGGGGACAAATCTACGGGGACAAATCTACGGGGACAACTCTACGGGAACAATTCTACGGGGACAACTCAAAGGGACAACTCTACGGGAACAATTCTACGGGGACAACTCTACGGGACAACTCTACGGGGACAAATCTACGGGAACAACTCTACGGGACAACTTCATGGGAAAACTCTAATGGGAAAACAGTGTCACCTCAATTGTAGAAGTAGCCAAAGTAAGTGAAGTTGGAATGATCATATGAAGAGAAGTGAAGATGCGTCTGTGATAAAAGTGGCCCTAAGCATACAGATTACGGGAAAGACATCAACAGGAAGGCCCAGGTTACGATGGATCAACAACATCAGATGTCACTTGAATTCATAACCGGAGTATGGTGCGCAGCAGGTGAGCAGCAGGTGAGCAACAGGTGAGCAGCAGGTGAGCAGCAATTCGCCGCAACAACCAATGACATTTTCTGCAGGACTTTCAGTCGTCTGCAGCCGGATTACGAATCTAGGCGACAACAACGCAGAAGCATTCCTGGCCAAATGCATTCAATATTTCAATGCTAATGACTAAAATAATAATAGCAGATAACGGGAAATGTCTCCTGTGACACTTACCGGCGACCAGAAGTAAGTTGACTGGAGACTACGTGTTTGCACTCCTTCAAGCCTCGTGTTCCCGCGGGAGGAGACTCGCTCAGAAGAAAAGGTCAAGTTGGCAGTATCACCCCTGTCGAGTAATGTCTCAGTCAGCCGGGTACATAACACCAGTTCTTATTCAGCCCAATCTACGTACGTTATAGCTGTCGCAATGGCTTTTGGTTACCCATCGAATCAAATTTAATTGTCCCTCTTACACATTTTGTTTTATAAATACGACAGTCACCCTATTGGGCTGGTCTCAGGTGTCTTTCACATATCCCCAGGCAGCTCAGATCAACCATCTCACAACAGCTTTTTTTCAGAAACTAAGCCTCACCTGGGCAAGCAACAATGTGTAGCTGCTCCCAAAATATCGCTGCTCCCAAAGTAGCTACTCCCAAAATATCGAATGACCTTAAATTCGCTTAAGTTAATACCTACCATAAGTAAATATCTCCAGACATATCTGTTCGAAATTGCATTTCCACCTTAAATCCTCGGCGCTCCCTCGAGCTTATGATAACCCTGTTTATGATATCATGACTAACGAGGGTGGTTCGTTGCGCCTGTCAGCTCTAAGCTCTGTGGATTTATGCGCTATTGTTATTATTATCATCATCGTCATCATCATCATCATCACCATGACCACCATCATCATCTTCACCAACATCATCGTTATCATATTTAAGTTAGTAACTTCGACTACGATGTATTTATTTTATTTAGCTACCGTATCATGCTGGTCATGACATCGAGGGCCTGCGATGATCGCTCCAACGAGGGAAGTTGTAGAAACAGCGGGTCGTCGCGAATGGTCTGAGGCCGAGGCAACATCGGGTGCGTCAATACCCGACCCTGGCTGTCGATAACGAAGGCGTAGTTCAGCTCACCCTTGTTGAAGTAGGTGACGTCACTTAGTAGATCACTCACTGTGCGGTCGATGCAGACAACACCTTTCAGTTTACGGTTGTGGTAGACGGGCAGGCAGCCGGATACGAGAAGGCCTGAATGAAATATGTCACCAGATATCGGATGGGTGGTCCTCCTGTAGAGGCCGGTTTACACGAGCGATTATTGTCCAATTTTATCGGCCGAAACAGTGTCGCACGATTATGTTCAACTACATTGTGTGCGTTTAGACGACCGACATGTCTTTGAGGTTTGATGAACAATTACGACCGGTCCACCTGCTGTCAATCGCTGAGTAGGTGCTACTTAAACATCGCGACCAAGACAGACCAGTCGTAATTCTCCCTGACACAGATACAAAACAATCACCTAGTCGCTAGTCGGTTGTGCTTGCATGGCCGATTCTTGCAGCGCGATGTCGTGCGACAACGTGATAAACGCGCACAATGCAGTTGACGTAATCGTGCGACATGGTGTCGCCTGAAAAATCGGGGGATTACTCATGTAAACCGGGCTTAAAGAAGGAATTATACAACTGTATCGCCTGCTGCGTTATTCAATTAGGTATATTCTTCAATGACACTAAAAGGGCTTACACAATGTTTAGGTTTCGAACAAGTCTTCAGTCTACGGCTTCGCACAATTAACTGTAGACCCACATTTGCTTTTATTGAATCCTTTGGTTCCGGAATTTAGCCAATATTTATTTTAATGACACATACTGTAATAGTAGCACATGGTGAAAAGTCCATGTCGACACACATCATCATGGTGGACCAAATCATGTTTTGTTTTTCTTCATTTTAGCGTGAAACCAAGTTCTAAACTTTGTGCATACTTCTACCCTTCTACAAAGTTTATCAAACGCAAGAAAAAATGCTCACCGAGTCCGAAATAATCTTTGTATGGAACGGAAAATACCACCCTCGGCTGACTGCCAGTTCTACTAATGTACGTGTAGTAGGTGCCCATCTTTGACCTCAGGTCAGAAGGATTGTCCACACGGATGAAATGACCCGGCTGAATCAGAAGGTCCAACGATTCAATTCATTTAAATTCTTAATTTCCAAAGGAAAATGGTATTATACAATATAAACCATTCACACATTTGAAAATTCATTTGAGTGCATCACCTACAATAAGCACTGACGTTGGAACTGTTCAAGACAATGCATTAATAACATCGTTGGTTTGATATTTTGGATAGTAACTAAACTTATTATATAATAGTCTAAAGAATTGCACTGCATATATATATATTTAACACAATATATATATATATATATATATATATATATATATATATATATATATATATATATATATATATATATATATATATATATATATATATATATATATATATATATATATATACATGTTTTAGTTGATGACTTTGGCATGTTACATACAAGTGACACGTAAACTGGAGTAGCAATTCTGAATAATTGATATCTTACACTAGTTAGAGTGTCGTTTATAAGCAAACGGTTTCACGTGCACAGTTTTCTACAGTTCAGTGATGACATTGCTGTGAAAATATGAAATACCGTTATTTCGTTATATGATTACTATGATAATAACAACAACGACGACGACAACAACAATAACAATACTAATAAACAAGTAATATATAAAATAAGAGTATATGAATAGAGTACATTATAAGGTAAGACCAAGAGAAATATGTACATAATTGTTATTACAAATAATGAATCAATTGATGTGGCACAAGAAATGTAAATGAAAATATTTTAATTAACATCCATTTCACACGTTACTGATGTGAACATCAACGAATCTGATTCGCGACGGGCTGAATGACTCGATGAAACAGCTAGAAAGCGCACCTTCGCTTCGCCAGCGTCGGTGTCAGCTGTCGTCTGCGCAGCCATGTCTTGCAACGTCTGCCACGATGTACCTATCAGGAAATATTTAGAATCCCCATTATTATTATTGTTATTATTGCTAAGTAAATCAAACATACTATATATAAGTTTGTATTCGATGCATACATTACATGAAAATGCAGAGCCTTTGGTTAGCAAGTAAGAATAACAGACACAATATAAAACGCTGTCGACAACATGTTTAATAATTGAAACAGGATTTTTAGTATAAATAGGTGATATACGAGCTATGCAATAGAACACAGTGCTTTCCAAAGACATCCCACTCGTGTTTTTGTGTGGCAATGTCTGCCTGGCGGAAGTGTTGGCTGATTTACACGAGCGATTGTTGTCCAATGTGTCGGTCGACACGGTATCGTGCACTGTACGTACGGGTCGTGTAGTCTAAATGCCGGTTTACCAGCGACATGTCTATACACAATGACCTAGATATTTACACGTGCCACTCTCGGTTTGAGCTTTGGTGATAGGTCACGACGGGTATACCTGTTGACGATTGTTGCTGCTTCAAAATCGCGGCCAACTGTTGGTGAGATTTTGACCCAATTCTCAACGACACTATCGTACAAAATATTGGCCTTGTTAATCGATCTCGATTAATCTTAATCGAATTTCACGACTAATTCCTACCGACAAAACGGGCATACATCGCTCGTGTAAACAGGCCCTACACCTGTCGGCGAGAATTGGGACTGGTTCCAATCGAACAGTTGACCTCGTTTTTTGAAAACGTTGCCAAACAGCGACCGACAGCAGGTGTACCTGTTGTGAGATTTCACCAAAGCGAGAGGGGCAAGATCTAGGTCGCAGCGTCTAGACATGTCGTTCGTCTAAACGCGCGCACAATTTAGTTAGCGTTATCGTTCGTCACGATGTTGCCCGACAAATCGGGGTAATACTTGTTCGTGCAAACCGGCTTTAACAGGCAAGGTATTACGTCATTGTGTCATGTGTGAACGTGTCATGTGTGAATGTGTGCATGTACAAACCTTCTCCGAAGCCAAACGTGAACATGATGACCTTATTTCCTAACTTGGCGTTTTCATCTCGCAGCGTCTTCATGATGGCGTCTTTGTTGTCCGTCGGTTCGCCATCCGTCAAGAAGAGAATCAACTTTTCTACAAGAAAATGTAGTTTGTATAATAATAGCATTCATGAAAATATTCATGAAGTCAGTAGAGAAAAAGTAAGTTTATATAATAATTAAACTACTACTACTACCACTACTACTGTTGCTGCTGTTGCTTCTACAACTACTACTCCTATTTGTATATGTATATACATATGTATATATATATATATATATATATATATATATATATATATATATGTGACCTGCTCCTCCAAAACCAGGCTGAAGTAGCAAATTTGACATGTCAATATTTATGTATCATTGAAAAGCACACACACAGGGCTTTCTAATGAGCTATAATGCATTGATGTATCTTGCATATTTGTGAAGTTATGTCAATTTGAATGACGATGCATTGAAATCACCACTTTCGAGAAAAACGACTTTAAAGTTTTGCAAGACTTGCAACTGAAAACACCATAGCAACAATGCACAGAATTTACTGTAATTTGGCACGCTTTTGGTCAGAGCAAAGGGCATTACAGCAATGTTAGTGTCATCAGTAGGATTTCAATGGATGTTTATAAAACTTGGCCTTCTTCATGAACACCAAAATATTTTTGTTTGTTTTTCGTAAATTTTTCGCACAGAACAAATATTAACACACTTTTATTTCTCCTATTTAACTATGCCAATTCATGCTAAACTAATAATAAAATAACAAGTAAATTACAAAATATAACATAACACACATTTTATTTCACAACAATCAGCTAGAC
Organism: Lamellibrachia satsuma; assembly: GCA_033239005.1. Lineage (NCBI taxonomy): Eukaryota > Metazoa > Annelida > Polychaeta > Sabellida > Siboglinidae > Lamellibrachia > Lamellibrachia satsuma. Next base: position 1,305,048 of record BSQZ01000102.1, read on the forward strand.
ATCTGTGACCTTTTGTCCACACCACCCACTCAGTGGCGACCAACATCGCTGCTGGAGCGAGCCTGCTTGGCAAGGGGCTCATCCTCATCTGAGCTGTCAGACACATCATCCACAGGTCGTGGGCACACAATGTCCTTCGTTTCGTCTGAACAAAACTGACGGATCTCTCGATACAGGTATGTTCGCCGTTTTTTGTCCAAACCAGCAGGGGTCACAACTGCCGGCATGCTTTGTGGAACGGCCCCATGCAAAATGGCCTGCTCGATACGCTCACACTCATAGAACTCTCTGGTGAAAACTTTCTCCGTGTCTGCTGCACTGAAGTAGAAGTGATGGTTCTTCTTCAAACCAGCTACTCTCTTATACACAGGTGTGAAGAATGACTTCCAGTCATATGTTTTCACAATGATGTTCCCATCATGATCTCCAACCAGCTGGGGCACATTCACACCTTTGTCAGAAGACTTCCTGACAACTTGTGCAATGTCTTCCATACACGACACCTTTGTCTTGTCTGGGGAAAACTTCGTGTGGCCAGCTGGTAAGAAGGCGATGCTCGCTGTGGCATTGAGGCCTGTGGCAACCCTCCACGCCAGATACCACAGCATGATATTGTTTTTATTCTGTCCAGCACAGTTGTCGGCATTCAGCTGGAGGTGGCGCTCCCCTGCACTGTAGTTCTCCAGGAAATGGTGGAGGTAGCTAATGACAACATTAGCTCCTTTGCCGCATGATACACTCTCGTCGATCAGGTAGTTAACCTGTTTTGACACCCCCTCGGCATGGATGCCAAAGATCTGGCACTTGCGAGGTGTCTTGAAGTATATGGGTCCTGGTTGCAGTGCGTCGGAGGGGAAGTGCACCTGCTGTGCGAAGTCAAAACTGTAATGATAAGTGACATTTCGTGACATTGCGTTAGATCGTTGAAGATGCTGAAGGCCGAGGGTCTGTGCAACTTGGCGAGACTGTTGACAGAGCTCATTGTAGTGCTTTCGCTCAGCACGGGCATGCTCCAAGTGAGCCTCTTGCAGACGAAGCACTTCACTTTTCTCATCCTCAGGCACATTCACCTGTCGCACAATGTGAGAGTTATTCTGCTGACAGGTCCAGCACAAGTCTGACATTGGCTTACATACCACCACATATGGAAGCAGTTGCTTCCACAACTTACGGAAAGTTGAGCAACGCACGATGCGCTGACCCTCTGTTGATGCTGCCTTGTATTGTCGCCACACAGATGACTTTGTCTCGCAACTGGGGGGTACTTTCACGTCATCTCGTTTGAACCCAGGAATGCGTCCAGGCAGAATGATACTGTGCTGCTCAGCGAAGTTCAAGATGAAACGAGAGACGCGCTGAATTTCCGCAAAGCTCAATGCTGTTTTCTGTCGCCCACCTGAAAATGATAGCATTTCCTTACTGTGCAGCTAAAGTAACTTTAGTGAAATAAAAACAGTGTTTATAAAATTATTATTTTGTTGACCAGTGATGTCCTAATGAAAACCTCCTAATGAAAACCTCCTGCAGAAAAAAAAACCTGCAGAACAAAATGTTGAGAAATTCACTTAAATATTGAGATAAACTTCCAGACTCAAGTGAAGAATAAATTATGCACAGCATTACATTATTCATGTAGCAAAATTCTGCTAATATCATAATTATGCGTCTTGTATCTGTGTTTCAATTAAAATGTATTAACAGGTTGACAATTTACAAGGTACATAAAATACACATAATATATACATTTGTAATGATTGGTGGTAAGCATGAACATACATAATGAAGCTTATTACAAAATACAATTCCAAAATTTCACTACTATAAAGGTATTTACCTGATTTCTTCTTGCGTGGATGTATGCCGTTTTCCAAATACCATTTCTTCAAGTTGGTCAACTTGTCCTTGGAGATGTTCATCAGGAACAGAAATGTGTCACGACATATGCGATAATGCTCATAATAGAAGCAGCGGATCCGTGATGTCTTTCGGCGTACACTTGTCTTCTTTACACTCAACGTTTCATCCGAGGCATTGTGGCTGGCGCAAATGATTCCAAGCAGCAGCAAGTCTTTCTCATATGAAGTCAGTTCCTGGGTATTCAATCTAAAACGAAAACAGTTCTTAGTTACGCTAAATTTTTCATTCTTCTTCTTCTTCCGCTAACACCCAGGGTTAACAATTTGATCATTACTGGTATCTCCTATACCACATATTTTCATTGCATACTATTATGCTACAATTACAAAGAACAGTGGTTATACATTTTGAAATCGATGACCTAACCTGTACATCAACGCTGTTATTATAAAGAAAAAAACAGGGGCCGCACTGACATGGATAAGTATAATGATTTAACGTGAGTTATTTTAAATGTTTTTATGTATGGGTAATAGTCAACTCAATATCATTATGCAATGATACCCATTGCCATAGCCTAGGGGATAGGCAGCATAACTAGCACTAACTGAGATGACAGTGACAGTTTTGGCAAACAAACAAACATACAATTATCATAAATCATAAATACCATACCTGATAGACTCCTGTTTGTCTTCAGTGAATTGAGATATACAAGACTGGCCATTGTTTAGCTTGCAAGAACAGTGACATTTCTTCCGAGGCATGTCGACACATTCAAACAAATCCATGGCTCTGTCCATGGCATGCACTTCTTCACGACGAGTGTCATCTGCGGCAGTTTCTTCTTCGTCGTCGTCATCATCGTCATCATCATGCCTTCCAGCAGTGCTAGTAGATGGCATCGGACTTGCACGACCAGGTATATCCAATTCAGCATCACTGCTGTCAGTCCCACCCGCGTCAATGTCGCTACCACTGGCTTCGTCGTCAAACTCCGAAGAAGGCTGACAGAAGTAATCTTCGATTACTTCTCGCACATCCGAACTGTCTCCTATACCACACTTCGCAGCTTCTTTGAGCAACTGCGTTACCTTTGCAGCTCGATCCATCACGATACACGATATATTATGATTATTCTGCACTCAAAAATTAAATGGCGACGTTGTTTACGAATATCTGGAAAATCGGTCAAGCTGTGACATCGTTTTTAGCGAATCACGGATTAGCCTGCGGTCACGTGATGGGCGTTGCTAAGCACATCTAGTTGTGTTTACAATACCCACGCCGGAATAACCGGCTATGATTGGCTTACAATAATAGCCTGATAAACGGGGACGACATATCTGGAACAAGGAGATCCCCGGCTTTCCAATGACGTATGCCATTCAGGGGTGCCACATTAATAGCGAACGCGGCGACTCGTTAAAATCAAGCTACTTTTGTCTTTTCGATCGCCTTTGTTATGCAAAAATCAGACAGGGGTGCTGAATAAAACTACGTAACGATACATTACATAATGTTTTGGAGCTTTACACTTTCCAAAATGAAAGTTTATATATCAAACAGTACATTTCCATCGAAATTCCAAAATCGACGAAGTGACACCCAGCTTCGTGTTTTGGCTGCTAGCGCGAAATGGATAGTTGCGACTTCCGCCTGGTTTTGGAAGAGCGGGTCACATATATATATACATATGTATATATATATATATATATATATATATATATATATATATATATATATATATATATATATACATATGTATATGTATATATATATATATACATATATTTATACATATGTTTAAACATAGATATGTATATAATATATATATATATATATATATATATATACATATATATATATATATTTATACATATACATATATATATACATATGTATATATACATATATATATATATATATATATATATATATATATATATATATATATATATATATATATATATATATATATATATCATTTGACATTTCCAACGAAAAGTGTCTACAGAAAGCGTAAAATGGCAATATCAAGACCTTCACTTTTTAACACCATCCTGCCTTTATTTTATTACCAGGAGGAGAATCTTCTTTAAGCTTTCCCATATGTTGTTGTCAAAACATAGAAAAGAGTTGAATTGATTATTTTCTTTTCAAAAACAAATTGACGTGATTTGTAATAAAATCGAAAAAATTCAGCAACTGACCTCTCTCTTGTCCATTCGTGGTAGCGTTGCCAGCCGTGTTGAGGAAATACTGGAAGGCTTTCTTTAATGCAGATCCATAGTTTGTTATACCATCTGCCTTCAGATTCTGACCGCATCATAACATATAGAGTCAATTATTACTAGTCAGTCTAGTGCGCAGACCAGCCACATCGTAAGAATTATCCAAATACAAAGCAGATGCTTGGTCCGTGTTCCTTTTGTATACGGATTTGTTTCACATTTACAGAATATCACGATAAAGTGCACATTCGAAAATAATGATATTATTTAACAGATTGTCCGACGATTTCACCACAGCTAAATAACATATTTCCACAAAAGAGCCAGTATGCCATTGAAGATGCTAATTTTTTTTTATTTTTCGTCGATGTCATAAATACAAAATAACGCATTAGCACAAAATACCTAATTCCACAACGTGGACAATGATCACTCAGTGATCGAATATATAGCATGTAGATCAGGAAAACCAGAAACCATTGACTGATTTTTTGTATGTCAGACATCTTATCGATTACGTCATGGGATACTTCGCGGGCTTTCGCGGACAGGTTCGGTTGTTTGCAGGGGCGAATAATTGTTAAAGTTAATGGTAAAAAATATAATAGTAAAATATATATTAAGACATATCGTCTGACATGGTCGTTTTTCGGGGGTCACAATACGTTAGAGTCAATTAAGTTGCTGGTTGTCGTCATTATACTCGTTTTGCGGCTAAACGTGCAGCGGATATTGACGCACCTTGACGCACCCCTCGTACATATGTGTGACCAACTAAAGTCATTATTTTTATGGACATGGCGCACCATTGACGCACATTGCTGGGGGTCGTAGGCTGCGTCATGCAATTGACGGGTGCATTAGTACAATGTCTTGCGTCGGTTTTGCATCAACTCGTTTTCATACGACAAACAAACCCGAATTGGGATATTTAGCCACTAGTGCTCTGCACGGACCTATACTTTGAACCCAAGCCCGGCCCGCAATTAGCAGTTAGAATCCAGGCCCGGCCCAGGCCCGCAAAAAAAAATCGTCATGCGCAGCCCGGCCCAGGCCCGCAAACTAGAATTTAGGCCCATGCCCGGCCAGACCCGCTCGTTTCAGATCAATTCCCGCGGGCCAAAGACGGGTAAGACCGCCGCCCGCAAGACCGCGGCCCGCAAAATTTAGAAAAGATAAACCTATTATTTTATAATAAAAACGAAACACAAATAAACTGTAATACATACGTATTGTTTTATTAAATAAAATTAAAAAATATTAATATTGATATTTCAATTCCATGTCACCCAATGGCACTGACACCCAGTGGATGTTGGACAGTAGGCAGTATGCAGGCAAGATTTGGAAGGAAGACCTAGACAATATAATGTCCACTGGTAAGGTCAAAGGGTGATAAGTTAATCATGGCTTGATTGCCTCTGCAAATATGTCTAAACATTTGGGCTGGCTACTTCCAACCAAGTGAACTTATGGGGCCACTAGATCTATGCAAAAGGCTGCATCCATGCCAAAAATATGCATCAGTAACATATATGTTCTGTATGTACTATGTAGTAGTGATATGTATGGGTTTTGTATGGAAACCCAGGCCCTGCCCGGCCCGAGAAATTTAGTAGAGGCCCTGCCCGACCCGGCCCGGGCCGCGGGCTGCAGGCCGGACTATGATAGGGTTATAGTAGCCACGCGGCGCTATGATAGGGTTATAGTAGCCACACGGCACTGTGATATGGTTATTGTAGCCACACGGCGCTATGATAGGGCTATGGTAGCCACGCGGCGCTATGACTGGTAGAAACCCTTTGTAAGCACTGGTGTAAGCTGGTGTCACATAAAGTGTCAGCAAACCAATCAACGTGGCGAGAAAGAAAGAAATCTCACCGGCAAAAAATGCTTGATCACATAACGTTTGTTTTTCGGTGTCGCCATAGCGAGACTGTCGGCATAGCAGGTGCTCGTCGACGCGGTGCCCGGCGGGGTCTGCGGCTTGTCCGAGAAGGAGACGACTCCGACCTGAAACAAGTGGTGTAGGTCGTGTAGAGGTTGCAAGTGTCAGTGAAAAAGTAGAGGTATGTTCTTATATATAATAATATTAATAGCAAAAGTATTTATATAGCGCACGATCAATAAAGATTGCTCTCGGGCGCTTTACATATATGCAATCATAACTTATTACAATATTATTAATTATAATAAAATAAATTAATTAATTATAAAAAAGTAATACATGAAAAGTTATAGTAGTTATATTAAAAACAATACCAATAATAAATATTATAAAACATAGTCCTATCATAAATAATATATAATAAAAATAAAATGCATGTTGTTATTAATAAAATGATAATAAATGCATATAACATAGCGCGGTACCCAGCCATTCGGACTGCTCAAAGCGCTGTACACTTCACCCCCTGACAGACCTGTTACTTTACACTTCACCCCCTGACAGACCTGTTACTTTACACTTCACCCCCTGACAGACCTGTTCATTCCAGCGCCATCTCGACTTCTCTGGGAAGCATTCAGCCACGCTGCAATTGCGCGAAGACTATTCGTTCACATTTCCACCACTGTTTGTTTTGCCAGGTACTCATTTATACAGCTGAGTGAACTGCAACGTGGGGTGATCAAACTTGCCAAAGGTTCGAAGCGATCGCGGTGGGATTTGAAACCGGGTTCTCTCGATTGAGTGTTCGGCCTTCTAACCGGTATGCCATCGCGCCCCACGAAAGAGTCAGGACTATCCTGGACTACGCAGTTTGTTTTCCTGCGTCATCTGCAATTTGACAGGTGCCCTCAGTTGAACAATGTTGCATGAAGAACCTCATGCAATGCAGGAACCGCATACAATGCAGGGGTGGCACTTCATCGGCCCACCCACCGCGGCCGTCGTGGGGGTGTCCACATATTGCGACGCATACCGGTCAAGCAAACGGGCGACAACACCGCTAACCTGTTGAATATACAACAAAACACCAATGTACGACCTGCCAAATTGTGTCTGCTGAATGCGAGGTCAGTTTTTAACAAGGCTGACTTCCTTGTCGACTACGTTGCGGACCATGACCTGGACATATTGTGTATCACAGAGTCGTGGCCATCCAGCGAGGACACTGAAGTTGTTACCGCCGTCACGCCTTGCGGCCGTCAAGCCTTGCGGCCGTCAAGCCTTGCGGCCGTCAAGCCTTGCGGCTATCTCCTTGAGCATGTGGCGGCGGTGTCGACGTTCTTTTCAAATCATCATTCACTGTTGACCACTCCCAACTTTGGCCTGCTTCATCTTTCCAGTGCCTCGATCTACAACTACGTTGCCGCAGAATTTCCTCTTCACTACACCTCGTCGTCATCTACCGATCGCCGTCGTGCAGCCCCAACTCACAGCCTTTCGCCATCTACCGATCGCCGTCGTGCAGCCCCAACTCACAGCCGTTTGCCATCTACCGATCGCCGTCGTGCAGCCTCAACTCACAGCCGTTCGCCATCTTCCTCACCGAATTTCGAGATCTCGTTGAACGCGTCGGTATGAAATCCAATATCATCATCGTCGGCGATTATAACGTGCGATACGGCGACAACAGCGATGCGCACGCACGAGCTTTTCACGACATTCTGCTAGACGCTAACATGAGCCAGAACGTCACCGAAGCGACCTTCAACATGGGTAACGTGCTTGATCTCGTCACCACCGTCTCTTCTTCCCTGTTACACGGGTATCCGTCGACGATCTTGTCACCGATCGCTTTGCCGTTCTGTGTGACCTCGTCACGACCAAGCCACGTCCGCCACGCAAGAAGATAATGTACCGTCGATATACTGCAATACACAACTCCAGCTTCACGAAAGATCTCTGTGAGTTTGATTTCATCACCCAACCTGTATGTGACGTAGGTGGCCTGTACGATCAGAACGACACGGAACTTTCCTGTCTGGTCGATCGTCACGCACCACTTGTGCAGCGTTATGTCACCGAACGACCTCGCACTCCATGGTAGTGTCAGGAACTCGGCGAGTTGAAGCGTCAAATCCGTCTGCGTGAACGCACATGGCGACGCAACAGAACCGACTACCATCTTATTTGTTATACTAAGCTGCGTGACCGATACTGCCGGACGCTGGCTTCCACGAAAGCTGCGATTTACTGTAAAGAGATCGAGTCATCATCGAACGACAACCGAGCAATGTTTCGTATTGCGAACCACCTTCTCGGTCGTAAATGCATGAACCTTCTTCCTAGCGACACTAGTGGTCATGACGCTGTTGCCGACCGTTTCGCTTATTACTTCGCCGACAAGATCAACCCGATCCGCAGCCAAATCCAGGGTCCGTTAGCTAATGTCGATAACGCTCAGCTATGTATAATTTCTTCGCCTCTGCTTGCGTTTCAACCGGCTTCGTTCAAAGAAGTAACGACATTGATCTAAAATGGTAAATAAAAAAGTCGATAGATTGATCCACTGCCCATCGCTATTCTGAAGGCAAATACCTCCATCTTAGCGCCGATCATCAATAACGTCATCAACCTCTCTTACGAATCTTCCACGCTTAAAGCACGATTAAAGCACGCTTAAAGCACGCTTAAAGCACGCATAGGGCACGCTTAAAGCATGCTTAAAGCACGCATAAAGCACGCTGCCATCGCGCCTCTTCTGAAACATTCCGGTCTTCCCATTGACGACTACGCCAGCTACCGACCTATCTCAAACCTTCCGTACGCATCAAAGTTACTTAAACGCCTCGTCTCTGCCCAACTGCGTTTGCATCTGCAACACCATGGCATCGGAGATCCTTTTCAGAGAGCCTACCGCCCGCCACACAGCGTTGAGACAGCGATTGTACATATTCAGGACGATACACAGCTGTATTGCGTTCACTGGATGCTCGTAAACATGGAGTTCTGGTACTGCTTGACCTCAGCGCTGCATTCGATACGATCGACCACGACCTTCTTCTCGCAGAATTAGACCGAATCGGCGTGCGAAGCGACGCACTTTGATGGCTCGCGTCCTATCTCACCGACCGAACACAGTGCGGCAGTTTCGACGGTCATCTTTCCTGCAACATCCAACTGCGACATGGGGTTCCACAGGGCAGTGTTTTGGGCCCTCTCCTCTTTTCTGTCTACTGTGCAGGTCTTTCAGAAGTTTTCCCAAAGCACGGAATTCGCTACCGCGTCTACGGGGATGATATGTTGACTTTCCGCGTAAAGATTCTTCGGACTTCGAATTCGTGCAAGAAGCTTGTACACGCGCTTGTCACATCGCGACCCGACTTCGGAAACAGGGCCTTATACGGCATTACCGGAACCCTGCTGCATCGACTCCAGGTGGTCCAACGATCAGCTGCATGTGTCGTCCTCTGTCTACGTCGACGTGACCAACACAGCATGACGGCGGCACTACGTGAGCTTCACTGGCTACCTGTGGCGCAGTGAATTCAGTTTAAATTGTTGACCTTGGTGCACGGCGCAGTCTTCGTTCTGCTGACCAGTCTCTCATTGTTGTTCCTAGGGTAAACCAGGAACGGCTCGGCTGAAGAGCTTTCTCATGTGCAGGTCCCACACTCTGGAACTCTCTTCCAATAGAGCGAAGAACACAACGTGATTCTAGACGTTTTAAGAGGGACCTGAACTTTTTCATTGTAAACACCCCTGATTCTATCTTTAGCGATAAGCGGTGTAAAAATAAAATTTATTGGATTTGATTTGATTTACATCGCGGCTGAATGCAATCCCAAGTAGTGCATAAAGCGCTATCAAAGAACCTGCCTTTACCTGTCGTGGAGGAAATGGGCCGAATTAAGTAAGTAATTCTATTCCTAATAATAATAATGATGAAGTCTTATATAGCGCTGTTTCAGACGCGGTGGAGTTAGACTTCTCTGACAGACTGGGGGAGACTGTTCCATGCGCAGGTGCCGCTTTCGAGAAGGCACGGTCTCCAAATGTTTTGAGGCGTGTAGTGTGCACAGTCAAGATACCCACAGAATCTGATCGCGAGGAGCGTGCGGATTGGGAATCACTGAGTAGTTCAGATATGTAGGGCGGTGCAAGTTCGTGGAGAGCCTTGAAGGTGATTAGGAAAACCTTGAAAGTGATCCTTTCTCTGGTAGCCAAAGCAGGTATTTCATCCTACATGACGACTCACCCTGTCGTTGGGTCCGAGGGTGTCGACGACGGTCGAAGCCGCATTAATGGCGATCTCCATCAAAGAGCGACCCTTATGGGTGGTCCTCATCGAGCCGGACGTATCAACCACGACCACCAGGTCTTTCGGCTGCGGTGATGCCACCTCCACGTAAAAAGGCCTGTAACGGACAAATCACTTCCACGTAAAATGGCATGTAACGAACGTATAACTTCCATGTAGCATGGCCTGAAACGGACATATCATGTCCACGTAGAGTGACCTATATTGCACATATCTTCCAAAATAGCTTCGCTGTTTTCGCTGCTGATTTATTAATTCTCTGCAACATTATTATAGTCCAATCGACAAAACAGCGACTTTCACTATGCTTAATAGTGTCTCAACCAAATTAAAATCAACCCCGTTTCCGCGCCTACGTGCGGACACATTCCCCATGGGCAATACGTGTGGAGGGACATTCATATTCTGTGTACTTTAATGCCTATATATGAGTTTGTTGAGTAGCTATATGTGAACAAACCTAAAGCGCGGGTCGTACGTCTCGTCGCAGTAACCAACGGTCGGGTAGTTGAACAGCACGCCTTGTTCACTGGCGAAATACTGCCACTTGAGGCTGGGAGCAGTATCCATGTTCTGTTTCATCGTCTCGATGACTTCGTCTCGGTTGACATAGTTGTCTGATGTCTTCTTCAGGCCCTCGCCGACCGCACATATCTCTTCTTTGTTCACCTGCACAATTGTGTTTATAGTAAAAATACGATATTTATATAGCGCCATAATAACCTAGTGCTAGATGGAGCAATACACTGGAAAATAGTCTAAAATGAATATATATATATATATATATATATATATATATATATATATATATATATATATATATATATATATATATATATATATATATATATATATATATATATATATATATATATATATATAACCCTTACCCGAAGAACGACAAAGGCCCGTTCACACGAGCGATTAGTTGTCCGATTGGTCAGGCGACGCAGTTGACCAACCTATTGAACACGTCGTTTCTTGCTACTTTCAAATTATTTTCAAGAAATAATGCGTCCAATTTGTTGGACGACACTATGTCGCCCAACAAATCGGACAACTAATCGCTCTTGTGAACGGGCCTTAACTTGCCTTCTGTTTAAATCTGACGTCTTTCTCCCCGAGAGGCGCAGAACAGCACTCGGGCAATGTTGGTCTGGCCGTCGCATCGCCATAACCGCCCTCTAGGACGTCTCTCAGTCTCTCAACTGCCCTGATCCATTCCGTGAACTTCGCACTCAGACTCGTCGTCATCTGCAACAAGACGGATAACAAGCAGGGGGCGATTAGCTTAATTTAAATGTCAGCATGCAAAAGTTTAAACTCCATCCTCAACTGATTTAGCTTACCGCAAATCCGTTTCTTTTATGTAGTGCGTTAATAGTCAATAGTAACATCCGCAGTCGATTTATTGAAATTTTTTGGCAAATGACTTCAGTCATTACATCTGGTAAGGATAAAAATGATGGATATCCCAAATAGTAAATAGTAAATGCCGCGATCATGGGCGTGATTTCCATCCTCTCGTCGATCACATGACAAAATTACAAAATTCCACCAAGGGTGAAATTCAGGTGTTTTCATTTGACTTAATGTTTGATCGAACATTAACTTAACTATTGAACTTTTGAAGGTTGACTTAACATTAATTAAATTTCAGTTAACTTGTTTCTCATTTGTTTACAAAGAAATTAGATCGATGTAATCCACACACACGCGCGCACGCGCACGCGCACGCGCACGCATACGCACACGCACACGCACACGCACACACACACGCACACACACTCACACATGGAAAAAGACATTGGCTCTATGGGTAACACATTGTAGGGTGTGCAGCCGGTAAACGTTTTTACAGGCGACAAGAGTGTAAAATAGTTGGCCAGCTGCACATCCTAACTCCAGATTTACATATAGTGTAAGTTTACTTAATCACTAACTTAACTAGTTAATTTCATAAATTAACGTAACTTAGCTAGTTAACTTTCAAAACACAAGTGAACTGAATCGAAAATAATCCAAACTAGTTGACATAGTAGATGCATCGCCCCGTGCCTGACGGATTGTGTATTAGGCAACCGGTTTCATCCGAGAACAGCCTCTCGCTTAATGCATGTATTCTGGAATTATTTTGTGTATTAATCTTAATTATATGCCCAACCTTGTTATCACAGTAGACAGCCATGAGTTTCTCGCTCTATGTATCGATAGTTCCGTGACTGTTATCCCTTGTGGATATACTACTTATAGTTAGACGTTTGTTCAAAGCAAACGGGTCTACATTTTACATGCGATGCAATCTAGATATATGAAAGCAGTTATAACCATATTACATGTGAATCAGTCTAGATATCTGAGAGCAGTTATAACTTATCTATTTGTTTTTGTAGTATACAGAACTCGAGGAATATTTTGTATGTGATTATTCTAATAAACAGCTTATTAAAAAAACATACACATACATTTCTTGCATAAAAGAACTATGTAGGACACCTGCACTCAATAACACCGGAACCGATCGACTACTTACCGACTGTACGAGTTGATGTCCATTCAAATCTTCTTTCTCGTGGCGTACTTTCAAATCTACGTATTTCTGTAACACGAAAGCAACAGCATCTGAAACTTGCAATTTGAAAGAATAAAGCATATTATTATTATTATTTGACATAATGCAAGTTATATAATACGTCAAACACATTGACAACGTATCTGTACCAATATAAACGGATGTGAAAGTTTTGATTAAATGTAATCATAATTTATTTTATTTGCAATCATAGGACTGAATGGAAGCACATTAGATATAAAATATACGTTTCTAAGATTAAACGAGTATATCTAGGTTACGAAATAATGATATTAAATCATCAAATCATCGTTACAATAATGACGTTTCACGTAATGGGGTCGTGTACATACATGTACGTCCTAACCTCGCAGAATTAGTTAATATTCCAAATGGTTGGCAATTACGTGCAGCACGATCATATAAAACTATTTGAACGTTTTTCGCATAATTCTTACGATTGATGAGTGAGACCGCTAAACGGGAAACATATTTTACCTTGTATTCAGTAAAATTATGTGGTTTGATACCAATAAATTCTATATAGTTAGTTTATCGAAGCTGGTGTACATTTATGAGGTAAGAGCACTAGAAGTACAAAAGTAAACATATTTAGTGGAATTAATCTGAAACGAACTTAACACCTTCTAAACACAGTGTCAACACAGATAGGACTCAACATCAACAGAAGCAAGACAAGGATCATGAAAGCCAACACGAAGAACATCAACTCAGTCACACTTGGAAGAGAACCACTGGAAGAAACATACCCCTTCAAGTACCTGGGCAGCATAATCAGCAAGAGTGGAGGCAAAGAAGAAGACGACGTCAAAGCACGGATACAAAAAGCTAGAGTAGCATTCCTCATATTGAGAAAAATTTGGAAGACAAAACAAATCAAACCTAACACCAAAATGAGGATATTTAACTCAAATGTCAAATCAGTGTTACTCTACAGCTCGGAGACATGACGAATTACACAGAAAACACTAAAAAGAATACAGATCTTCATCAACAAATGCCTAAGCAGAATCTTGGACCTAAAATGTTCAGACAAGGTACCCGTCACTACGCTGTGGGAAAGGACCAAGCAACTGCCCGTAGAAAACGAAATAAAGAAGAGAAAAATTGAGGTAGATAGAACACACACTGAGGAAATCAGCAACAAACATCACACGACAATCAATTACATGGAACCCCCAATGGAAGAGAAAAAGAGGAAGGCCAAGAAACACCCGACAGAGAGACACCGAAAACGAAAGAAAGAAGATGGGATACACCGGGAACGAAATGGGAAAAATGGCCACAAACAGACAAGAGTGGAGGACCATGGTCGATGGCCTATGCGAGCAAACAGACCAAAGTAAGTAAGTAAGAACTTAACACCTCCTTTAATATGTAGTAGTTTTTTGTTGGAGCGATGAGTATTGAATAAAGTAACCACGACGTGTCCATTTTGGATAATATCTACTACTTACATACCTGATATTCGTCCACGCCCAATCCATCATTGGCCAGACTGTGTACCACCGCTGCAAACTTTTTGCCGTCCAATGATTGGCTGAAACCTGTGAAGACCGGATGCAGTATGCACACAATGATCAACCCGGAAGTCAGCTCCGTGATACATATACGAATCATTCTTTTTTCGTTCCGTGCTGTAAATGAAGAAAAGAAAGTTTAGATATCCGGAACAAAAGTTCTAATGTGGAATCAGGACGGGAGACGGTGGCCCAGGGTGGGGTAGCACAGTGGTAAAGTGTCACACCCTCGACCGATTAGGATATCATGTTTTTGTCGTTTGTGACAAAGACAGTTCCGATAATCCTGTATTCCTAATTCATCAAGCTTAAATATATTGTATTAATATCGACACAGGCGCAATGACCAATGAAAAGGTTTGACAAGATGAAGAAATAATAACCTAAACTATAAAAAACAGGGAGAAGATGACAAAAAACATGTAAACACATCAATCAGTCACCATGATCAACTTAGGGGACACACCAATAGCTAAGGTCGACAACCTCATCTACCTGGCCCAGGTTGGGGAGTGTGCCAACGACCTTACCATGGACATAAGAACCATGATGACCAAAGCGGCAGCTGACAAACTGAACACTATGTGAAAATCAAAAATCCAGAGATTGTCAACCAAAATACAAGTCTTTACCCGAAAAGTTATACCAGTACTGATGTACGGACCGGAAAACATAAAATAAATGTAAGCTTCTTTAAGAACAAATGCCTTCGAAATATAAGTGGAATACATTTGAGAGAACACAAAAGCAACAAAGAAGTAAGAGAAGACTATCCAGAAAGAAGAGAAGACATACTTGGACCACCTGCTGAGAATGACACCAGAAATACTATCTAAAGCAGCTCTTCAGTGGTATCCACCTGGAGAACGACGCCTTCTTAAGAGAGGGAAAACACTAGACAATATGGCTGATGT
The DNA here is from genome assembly GCA_033239005.1 of Lamellibrachia satsuma. Lineage (NCBI taxonomy): Eukaryota > Metazoa > Annelida > Polychaeta > Sabellida > Siboglinidae > Lamellibrachia > Lamellibrachia satsuma. The sequence continues at coordinate 1,320,375 of BSQZ01000102.1, forward strand.
GGCTCCAGGCACAGGAAGGTGGCGGGCGATGGGTCCCTTCTGTGCGACGCCCTCGACGCAAGCGAATAGAAAAAGAAGAATAGCTGCTAATTGCGAACAGTTTCCATATAATCAAGCATCAACGGCTATAGTGTTGAGTCACTCGGTACTCGATGTCTTCAATACATGTTAACAATTGGTCGCCCCATGTCCTGGGGTGCGGGGTGGGGGGTGGGCACTCAATACTTTGGCAGTATACCATCATTGAGAATTTAACTAACTGATCCCATCTGTCAAAAAAAATCCCTTTCTAGTTGAGTAGATTGTAAAGTACACCCTTTTGTGTGGACTCAGTGGGGTAATTGGGGGGCATTGGGCCATGCCTCCCCTTTGGTTTATTTTTGTTTAGTTTTTTTTTATTTAACCTGCTGCGCCACTGCACGGTAGCATGATCAACTAATTGATGACTAAGCTTGCCTCTTTGGAATCCACCCGTTGAGAAATTCTAATTACGCCGCTGTGTGGATGGCAGTCACATTGGTATAATTCGTTAGCATGGGTTGGCCATATAATGAATGTTACCCAAATTACACAAATCCCCCTTAATTGAGATACCGGGGGTATATCAAACTATATCTATATTAATACGCTAACTTTGTGGGCCGTCTGGAAGCATCTCATTTCAGGCGCCGCCGTCCACTCACCTCTTTCTATATTCCTTCGCATGTCTGCACCACTGGGCTCTGATCTACCAATTGGTGATGTATTTAAAAAAAAAACAAAGGTAGTTGTATAGAGTTATTTATTGATATGCTTGTATCAATAAATAGTAGTTGCTTTTGTTGGGATTACTGGTTGGAGTTCTATAATACTAACTCATCTCCAAGCAAAAATACACTGATATTAGGTAGCCCCAGTGAGTCATTCATCATAAATAGCTCATCTACATTTGAATGCATTGGAATATGAATACACTACACCGTGTACACATGCAGTGTGGCGGTGCACGTTGAAAAGACGGCACATATCACCGGCGTGTGCAGGGAAGTGTGACTGCCTAACTGCGAGGGTCAAATGTAGTTGCCGGTGAGGTGAGGAGGGGGGGGGGGCACTCAATACATTGCCAGTACTACATCGTTCATACTTGATCTAATTCTGACCCCCCAAACAAGCTTTACACTTCTCTCCAAAAGGTAGGATTGTATGATTACTGTATGATTTTTTTACATTGCATTAACTGTCACATTTTATAAATTTGGTAAAATTATACCTTTTTTTAAGTTGATGGTTAAAAAACCAAATACGTATCCTTTAATGTGTAAAGCATGCATTGATCCATGAGAGACGAAACATATTAATTTATAACATATTCCATATTACTCAAATTTAACCCTTTATTTTAAAACCGTGTTTTGAAATGTAAACATATATACCCTTAATTACCCAATCAGTGTAATTTAAAATCCCAGCCACGATTCGTGTCTTAACAGATAAGATAAGATACGTTTTATTACCAAGTAGCAAGTACAAGGAATTTGTAGTGTTGTGGCGTTAGCACAAACATACACTCATGCACCCAATAACACACGGAACTAAACATTACATGTCCCAATCGTAATACTAAAAACAGTTGAAAACAAACGAGAGTAATATAATAGGTTGCAAGATTAAAAAAAAGTAAATTAACGTGCCTTGAACTCACAAAACATACCCATAAACAAGGCCGTGGGAAGTGGGAATACCAGTTAGCCAGAAATAAAATTTGGCCAGTCTTGAATTTTCTAAAAAGTGTAACCTTAAGCGCTCGAACGGCTTCTGTGTTCGCGTCTATGACAGCCATTATTGGCCCATTTATTTTTTCAATGGCAAGCCATTATTGACCATTTTGGTTTGTCACTGGTAAGCCAAATTAGCCAATGCTACTTGAGTCAACGACAGCCATTATTGGCCGAAGTGTTTTTTTTCAATGACAGGCCAAGTCCAGTTGAACGTAATACTTTGAGGCATAACAAAATGGTTACGTATTTGATATAAAAAAAACACCATAATCCAGATCTAGTATTGCCTATTGGACAAAAATAATATGAATTTATTAGACTGAGCACAGCCTAATTGTTCGTGGTTTGCCTGCCGTTTGAGTTTCCTTTCAGCAACCGGGAAACTGCTGACGACAGTACACGTCGATTATGTATGTGATTCGGAATTAGAATTCGACTCGATTTCGACGTCGAAGTCGACCGTGGACGCGCATGGGCTACTGCAAAGAGTGCCAGCGGTGGGCGACAATACAGTAGCGTCTTGGTTACTATGGTCAAGCACATCATAGCGTCCATTATCCAGGCTCTGCACTGTTGCACCACCGTTTGTCGCATACATCTTTGCCTGGACGCAAAGTGGTGTTTTCATTGTGACGGAAATTATGTATGCTCCCAGACTCTGGACGCATACATAAGTAGTTAATTAAGATATCATCCGGGCATTTAGATCTCGATAATGACGCTTATTGGCTGCAGGTGCTTCACCCGGTAATGCCTACTGAAATGGAGTCCTTACGACATGACAAAAGAGTCGTTAAAATTAGAGTTTGCACTGAAAGAAAAACAGTTTGCCTGCATCCAGAACATTGCTGATGGACGTTATGTGATGGGAATACTTCCTACAGGGTAGGGAAAAATCCTCATATACACAATTCTCCCTCGTGTACTTGATACGTTACACGACAAGCATCTCGGCTGGCACATGGTGTTGGTTAGGCCACCTGACGACGGTAACACTCAAACCATGCATCTGCGGCCAGATTCTTTTCTTGGCGCATTCACGAAGCCGAGAGAGAGTTGGATAAGCGAGACAAAGCACATCAATATTGTGGATCTCCATCTCTATCCAACCAATGTTTAAAAGTTAAATGGGGCTTCAACTGATTAACTCACATTGGAAACTTTGAAGACCTTTCAAAAGAAATATAAACAAAAATGATTTGGTGAATGTGTATTTTACTTTGTTAGACTGTTAAACCATGATCATATTATTGTCAAAATTAATAAACATTTTAGTGTCAAAATAAATGGTGAATACTCTGGAGTATTGCCGTCAACAAATAATGAACTGCTACTGTAATCTACGACCCCATTGGTGTAGTTTGGGGTTATTGTGTCATGGTCCCCTCCCTTTGGCTTTTTTCGTATATTATCCATTGCGCCAGCATGGTAAACTAATGTGGGTCACTAAGCTTGCCCCTCCCCCTTTTTTGGCCTCCCCATTGCAAGATCCTAGATACGCCACTGTACCACCCAGCAAAATCTTCGCAGCGAACCATGTCGACCCATGTGTTATTACAGGTTGTTACAGGTGTTCTTCTGACTATTAGGCTGTACTGCCTCTTATGCCAGCTCTCGCATTTATCGTCAGATTAGATTGAGCGCACGCGTCTGATGGTTTCCAGGATATCTTTCTTTAAATATTTTTAGGTGGTGCCCTCTCGTATCTTATTCATTGTCCCTCAATTTTACAAAATTGGATGAGACAGCTGCATCATGTTTCTCTGTTAGGATTTTATGTAGTTCAATCATGTCTCCTCTGAGGCGACGGTATGCTAAAGTTGGTAATTTCAGTTTCCGTTCTTTGTACTCAATGTCTTTGAAACCAGGAATTAATTTGATTGCTCTACGTTGAACATTTTCAAGAGATGTGATATGCTTCTTTAGGTGTGGAGACAATACTTGATTAGCATATTCGACATGTCGGCGGATAAGAGACTTAACAATTGTAGAAAAACATTGCTCATCCATGTGATCGAAAGTTCGGCGAATTATAACCATAAGTGAATTGGCTTTATTTATTTTTTCTGATATATGTGCCTCAAAGTTAAGCGATGAATCGAAACTAAGTGACTCCGATATCTTTCACCTTGTCTGTGCTTGTAATTGTTATGTGTTCAGGTCCCAGTGTGTATCCGTCGTTTCTTATGCTTGATAGTCCGATTCTCATATGGCTGCATTTATTTGGGTGACATTTTAAGAGTGATGTGTTTGTCCATTGTTCGGCAAGGATTAGATCTTGTTGCAAACTTTTGCAGTCCTCTTCAGTGTAGATTGCATGGAAGAGCTTCATATCGTCTGCGAATAGGAATAGCTCAGAGCTCTTAATAACTTCTGGTAAATTATTTATGAAGATCACAAATAGGAGGGGGCCAATCACTGATCCTTGTGGTATACCACTGGTGACCTCCTGCCAAGATGAGAATGAGTTGTTAACTATAACGCGTTGACTTCTGTGGGACAGCATAGCTGCAATCCAGTCTAGAATTTTCCCCTTGATTCCATAGCTCTGGAGTTTCCATATAAGTCGACGATGTGGAACCTTGTCAAACACTTTCATAAAGTCACAGTAAATTACATCTATACATCCACGATTTTCTAGTGTCTCGGTCCAGGAGTCAAGTACTTTTAGTAGTTGGAGAACTGTGGAGCGACCCTTAATAAACCCAAATTTTTTGTCACTCAACAGGTCATTATCTTTCATGTGTTCAGTGGCAGTGTCTCTGATTATTTGCTCTAATATTTTTTCCTGCTATGCTGGTTAGATTGACTGGCCTGTAGTTCTGCGCTTGATTTTTGTTGCCTTTCTTGTGAATTGCGGATACGTTTGCTGTTTTCCAGTCTGTGGGTAACACGCTTGTTGTCAGTGATGTGTTAAATATGACGGATAGAGGAGTACTGATACTGTTCGCCAATTCGTGTAGGACACGAGGATGGAGACCATCTGGTCCTGGTGATTTGAATGTCTTTAGTTTATTTAACTTCGATGCCACTATCGATAGTACAGGGTTCGATTGTCTTGGAACATCTGGTTGGTTCCTCTGGAGTTTCTCCTTCTGGTTCTCTTGTAAATACTGAGGAGAAGTAGTCAGCCAGCACCTGGGCTTTTTCCGAGTCAGACTTTGTCAGGTCATCTTTGTCATCTTCGCTTTTTTATCAAGTTGGGTATTCCCATTCTTGTCGTTATTTTTGCCTGGGCATACTGCCAGAACTTCTTGGGATTCTGTTTTATTTAGTTAATGATATCCTTTTCATATTGCTTTTGTGCCTTTCTTGTCAGTCTCCTGACTTGATTTCGAAGTCGGCAAAATTCCTAGTAATTTTGGGCATCTTTAGTTAGAAGGAATTTTTTCCACAATCTATTTTTCTTCTTGATTTTGGCTATGGTTTTCATATCCAGTGGCACTGGGTACTTTCTGGCTCTTTGTGATATTCTCTTCTTTTGAATGAATTGTTCTTCTGCTTGTCTAAGTTTAGACATAAGGATATCCCATTGGGCTTGGACATCTCCCTGGTGATTAAAAAATTTTGACTCCCAGTCTATGTTTAGTAAGTCTTCCATTTTGGTGTAATCTCCATTGTCGTATTTATAAACAGTTTTGCTGATTGGTTCATAGGTTGGAGTGCAGTTAAGAACCACCTTGATAACAGAGTGATCACTTTTACCTAGTCCTGAGGCTGTCTCGATTGTTGATATCGCTGTATCTTCATTTGTGAGGGCAATGTCCAGCGATGGTTCGTTTGTACCTCTGCCTCTAGTGGGTTCTGTAATGTGTTGCATGAAGTAACAGTCTCGAAGTTTTTCTAAAAAATTGAATTCCTTATCCTCAGTAATTGTTGCTGTAGTTGATTTTGTTTCCCAATTAATCCTAGGGTAGTTGAAGTCTCCAAGTAGCAGAACATGTGAAAAAGTTTCCTCATTTATTTTGTCAAGTAGTTTGTTAAGGTTGTCATTTGTGCTTCATTAAAGTCTCTTGAAACGGCAATGAGTTGTGAATAAATAAAATCATCCCTCTACCTTTGCCCTCATCAATGTTCACTGCTTCATTAGAGTACCCTTCCAGGTTGTATTCCTGCATGGTCAGTTTTCTTTTATAATTTTTAGGCTTTACTTCTGATATTGCTACAACATATGGAGGAGTTGAATGGTTTTATTCTGCATTTTAGTTCATTAATTTTCCCGTAGTTAGTACGTCAGCATTGGTATACCATGTGACTATTTCTCCAGTTCTGGCACTAGCAGTGCTCGAATTTGGCTGGTTATTTCTCCCCTTTTCTTTACCTTGATGGTTTGCCTTTCTCCTGGGCGTCCTCTAACTAGGTAAACACAATATGTTGGCTGTTCCTGCTGTGTTTTTTCTCTTGCCTCCTTCTGCAGTAGTTGCTCCTTCTGTCTGTCATCCCTGCTCATGTCATGTTTTATGATCATTCCACTGAATGGCTCATGTCATGTTTTATGATCATTCCACTGAATGGCTCATGTCTTGCTTTATGATCATTCCACTGAATGGCTCACCTTTGTTTTTCAGTTTGTATAGGTTTTTCATAACTATGGCTTTTTTGTCTTCTTCTGGAAAGGTTACAAGTAAAGGACGATTTTTTGTTTCCTCTGTCTCCTTTGTCTGCTTACTTCCCAGTCTCTTTACAAGTAGATCTTCTGGCTGATATTTACCACCTGTGGTGTGTCCCAGTAGTTCCTTCATTAGATTGATGTCTTGGATTGTGTGTTGTTGAAGCTACTACCAGCAGTGAGCGCAACGGCTACTGAAGGTTGTCCATTGTCCAGGTTCGGTTACGCGAAACGGCGGTGCTATTTTGGTGCTAAGCAACGTATTCAGTAGTGGCAAATACCGGCACTGCAGACGCCAACTGACCTGCATTTGCAATCCGAATTGTGCGCACGCCGAAATTGTAGCACATAATCGCTGTGCACATACATTTTTACATGTGCACGAACGAAGCAGGGTGGACTTAAGCCTGTGTGTGCGTGCGTGCGTGTGTGCGTGCGTGCGTGTGTTTGTGCGTGTGTCTTGCGATAGTGTAACGCATACATACTGCTGCAATCTCGGATGCTATGAACGAAACACGAAAAACCGTTGGTCTCCTCTACCTGGTGTCTATGTCAAGGGAAACAAAATATTAGACACAGGGAAATGGAAAAGACTCGCCGTTGACTCAATGCGTCTCACGGAGCTGGTGATCTCGATCTCCAAACTCACTGTACTACCTCCCAGTATAGGCTGCGATCAGCTGTCAAGCATCAAGCAAGCCACTAAACAAATAAATTATGATCTGACCCCGTAAATATTTCATCGATCTCTCCCTTAATATTTGACTACTCGTCTAGTGGTATTCGACTCCAAAGCTCCAAACCTACCTGTGTGTTTGCGTTGTCGCGATGACCGTCCAATCTCAACACCCCATTGGTGGCTTCGTGTCAACTACCGAACAAACTAGGCCGTGTTCAACTTACCGACAAGTGATCAGTAAATAGTGCCGATGTTTCGGCCCATACCGGTTTCGGCACGTTAGCCGAACCAACCGTTTTCGCAACCGATGAAAAGTGTAATGTTTTCGCTCGCATGGTAAATCTTAATCAATAGGGCAGTAGTGTACCATTGTCACCAATGCTCACACAAAAATACACGTTGGTCGACACTGGCTGTGTTTAAATCAACAACATTATGGGCCGAAACATATGGCACCCGTTTTAACTGTCCCCCGCACTATTCCCTGACCACTAGCCGGCAAGTTGAACTCGGCCAAGTTAGTTCAGTAGTTGACACTATGCCGTGAATAGGACCTTTATTATTCTTAATATATATCAAAGACTTGGACGTTAATATAAAAAGCAACGTATAGAAATTTTAGGATGACTCAAATGTGTTTAGAAAGGTTAACGATGGTGGTGATAAACAATATCGTAAGAATGATATAGATACGCTTGAACGAAATCAGAGGGGAGCAACTAAAATGATTCCAGGACTGAGAAAAAAAACTTAGTTATGGAGAACGCCTAAAAGAATGTGGTTTGACAACTCTAGAAGCAATGAGGTGAAGAGTAGATCAAACTGAAGTTTTTAAGGTATTAAATGGGTATGAAAATATTTATACAAATATTTTTCTCACTCAAGAAAGACAGTAGAACTAGAGGACATGAAGTAACATTAGTGAAAGATCAGGGTATATCGGATATATCGGGACAATAAATGAATGGAACAAATTATTATTATTGTGTGTGTGTGTGTGTGTGTGTGTGTGTGTGTGTGTGTGTGTGTGTGTGTGTGTGTGTGTGTGTGTGTGTGTGTGTGTGTGTGTGTGTGTTGTGTGTATGTGTGTGTGTGTGTGTGTGTGTGTGTGTGTGTGTGTGTGTGTGTGTGTGTGTGTGTGTGTGTGTGTGTGTGTGTGTGTGTGTGTGTGTGTGTGTGTGTGTGTGTGTGTGTGTGTGTGTGTGTGTGTGTGTGTGTGTGTGTGTGTGTGTGTGTGTGTGTGTGTGTGTGTGTGTGTGTGTGTGTGTGTGTGTGTGTGTGTGTGTGTGTGTGTGTGTGTGTGTGTGTGTGTGTGTGTGTGTGTGTGTGTGTGTGTGTGTGTGTGTGTGTGTGTGTGTGTGTGTGTGTGTGTGTGTGTGTGTGTGTGTGTGTGTGTGTGTGTGTGTGTGTGTGTGTGTGTGTGTGTGTGTGTGTGTGTGTATGTAACTACTGGCAGCGTGAATATGTTTAAAACAAGGTTGACTCATATCTCAGGAGGGCGTGTTACACATAGATGACTTCCTCGTCCACTTGCTATCTGGACCTTTACATTGGGTGGCAATCTTGTTAAAAAATCTTGTAGTATTTATTAAATTGACTGCAAAATAACATAAATCGTCATAGTATGAACTGTTCTCATTTACCGTATACAGCACAAACTTGTATATTCTGCCTTCTGTAGTAGGAACACGTTTTTCTGGTCGCACCTTCGCCTGGTAAACAACCTAGCTGCTGCGTGGCCTCGGTGTCCCAGACCCGCCCTCGAAGCGGTCCAGGTAAACAAAGAATGATTGGATCCCGTGTAGCCGAGACTAGACGGCAAGCCTGCAAGAACCAGCACGGTCACACTTCATTGCTTTTCTACTGCAGGTTTTAGAGACGCCACCTAGTGGTTTCACTGATAACTGAATTTACCATGGAGGATTCTACGGATTTACAATAGGACGTGCTTCTCTGGAAAATTATATCTCCAATGCCAGGACATATATATCATATATATATATATATATATATATATATATATATATATATATATATATATATATATATATATATATATATATATATATATATATATATATATATATATATATATATATATATATATATCAAGTTATCTCAACATTCTTATTTTGGAGTCTTATGGCTAGATGGAGGGGTAGCAATAGGCGCGCATTAACTCATCATACCCTATGATGTACATGTCTGTCGCAAGGGCCCCCGGGTCACCGTGTGAAGTCTCGTACGGATCGGCCCTCACATGCGGCCGTGCATAGACATAACATAACAAAGCGGCTTGGCTCCCATGGAAACAGCCTAGTCTAGCGCTGCACTCCTCTATTCATCTCGGAATTGATGGGGTTTTGGCGGCAAAGTGCACAAGACATTCGGCAATCGGACGATCGAATTCCGCTAGCAGCGAACCTGGGTCGCTACTAGTAGCGCACGTTATCTTCGTTCATTCTTAAAATGTGGCCAAGTCATCCCCATTTCACGGCTCCCGCGACTTCGAATGATGGTGATGACGCTTCATTGTGGGCAGAACGGCCGGTGATGACTGCGGACGTTGGTTCCATTCAACTTTCATTGAGCTCTCTCGTCAAAGTACCAACCTTCACAGCCATGGGTCATCGTTGACTGGACCGCGACCTCAAACAGGCGTGCATTCGTGTTGCGCTGAAGTCCAGCGTCTTTTCATGTACACCATAGCCAGGTGAACCTCCCGACCTCGATATCTGTACGATATTTGATGTCTGTAGCGTACTCACTTTCGCCTTGCGCCCGTAACCCAAGGTAATTGAGAACTGTCTCTTCGTGATTTGCGTTTACATACTGCACTCCGGTCGACACCTACCGTGACTGGAAGATGTACTAAAGAAGGTTCATTTTGCTAGGTGATTTCAACTCTAAGCTATTGTGCAAAGATACATTGCGCTTTATAGGTAATAATTTATAATGACATGACATATAGTTATCCACATTTATAATGACATGACATATAGTTATCCACATTTCTGCAGGATATATACGTACTCAAGCACGCACAAATGCACACGTTATATACGCACTCACGCGCTCGCACGCGCGCACACACAACACACGCAAGCACGCACGCAGGCGCACGTATGCGTACTCAAGCACGCACTCACGCACGCAAGCACGCATACACACGCACGCATAATAGTTCCCCTCTTATAAGGCCACCCTTTCTGCAAATGTACAATGTCCTTATAAAGACAGTGACCATTTGTGAGGAGGAAACCTTATTTGCTGCATGGCGATTGGCACCTTATTAGAATCAGGATTAGAATCAGAATCAGTTTATTACTGACAAATTCTAATTTGGACTGTACGTACAGTCACGATAAAATACATAAAGCCACAGTATAATTAAATTAATCATTGAACATTTTGTACATAAAACAGTAATGCACTAAAATTATATTTATATAAATTCACTAAAACGAACCGTGAACGCAACACACTCAGTAGAAGGCACTTTATATTAAAACTGACTGTATCATTATAATTACACTAGTAAACTTCATTCTAATCAACATAATTAAATTACATTAAAATGAAAATAAATAAATAACTTTGGATATTAAAATTGTATGCTAAAACATACGTGATAAACAATTTAAGTGTTTTGACAGTGTACCAAACACCATGGTATTAACGAGTTTTTGTAGCGATTTGTTTTAGCCATTGGAACGGGGAATCACGGTTTTGTTAAAAAAATCATTGTTTTGTTTAAAATATCTAATATTGTTTACCAATTCATGTTTTTGCAAATTCATAGCATGTGCACCACCCATCGTCTTGAAAATTCAATAAATATTGGTGTGAACTTGTGTGATCGTGTTCAACACCTCCACATCACCAAGTAGAGATGAACGAACACTTCCAGTGCATCACAGCGATTAACTCGTCGCGTCCTGCAGAGGTCCAGACATTTATTGCACCAACGCTGCGATCATGTTTTGGAGTTTCTCTTAAGCATTTGGGGAGAAATTAAAGAAGTTCGCCACTGCCATAGCTGACGAAATCATGGTGGAGACAGAGCTCTATATCACTTAGCGATGCAAACATTGAATACTTTGCAAGCATGATCATGCATCTTAATAATGATGATGTAGAATATCAGGATGATGTTGACGATGAGGAGGATGAGTAGGATGATGAGGCTGAAGGTGTCATTGTCTTCGTCCTCATAATCGTAATAATGATCACCCTCATTGTCATCATCTTCGTCATCATCATCATCACTAAGACCGCTTAATTGTCTTAATCTTCTTCTTCTCATCATCTTAACCATTTATCACCCTCATCATCACCATCGTTATCATCATTATCATCATCGTCATAATAATAATCATCATCATTATCATCGTCACTAAGATCGCCCCTTAATTGTCATCATCATCATAATCGTTTATCACCCTCATCATTACCTTCTACATCATCATTATTAACATCATAATCATCATCATCATCATCATCAGCATAATGATTATCTTTATAATTGTTGTTACATTACTGGTTGATTTATTACATTACCAGTCGATTTAGTACATTACCGGTCGTTTATTACATTACCAGTCGATTATTACATTACTGGTTATACAAATCGACCGGTAATGTAATAAATCGACGGGTAATGTAATAAACGACCTGTAATGTAAGAAAAACGATGAAGATGGTTATGATGACGATGATGATGAAAATGATCAACAGTAATGATGATGATGAATAGGAAGAGAAAGATGAAGATAATTAATGGTTTTTCTTAGCGCAACCTTGGAGGTTATATGAACGGCATTCCATATGTCCTCCCAGAAAACATGCGGCTCACTCGTTCTGAGATGCCTATGGTAATCATACGTTTATGAACGTCGAGTGGGTGTCAGCATGGCCAGCTGATATAAGGGTGAACATGAGGATGATGATGACGATGAGGAGGAGGAGCAGGATGATGAGGCTGAAGGTGTCATTGTCTTCGTCCTCATAATTGTACTAATGGTCACCCTCATTGTCATCATCTTCGTCATTATCATCACTAAGACCGCTTAATTGTCTTCATCTTCTTCCTCTCATCATCATAACCATTTATCACCCTCATTATCACCATCGCTATCGTCATCATCATTATCATGATCATCATCATCATCATCTTTATCATCATCATCATCGTCATAATCATCATCATCATCACTAAGACCGCTTAATTGCCTTCATCTTCTTCATCATCATCATCATACCAATTTATCACCCTCATCATCACCATCGTTATCATCATCATCGTTATCATCATCATCATCATCATCTTTATCATTATCGTCATCGTCATAATCATCATCATCATTATCATCATTATCATCGTCACTAAGATGACCCCTTAATTGTCATCATCATCATCATCATTTATCACCCTCATCGTCACCTTCTACATCATCATTATTAACATCATCATCATCACCATCATAATAATTATTATTATCGTCATTTTTATTACATTACTGGTCGATTTATTACATTACCGGTCGATTTATTACATTACTGGTCGATTATTACATTACCGATCGATTTATTACATTACTGGTCGATTATTACATTACCGGTCGATTTATTACATTACTGGTCGATTATTACATTACCGGTTGTAACAATCGACTCCCGTGCCGGTCGACACCTACCGTGAACTGGAAGATGTACTAAAGAAGGTTCATTTACTAGGTGATTTCAACTCTTAGCTACCGTGCAAAGATACATTGCACTTTATAGGTAATCATTTATAGTGACATGACATATATTTATCCGAATTTCTGCAGGATATATACGTTCTCTAGCACGCACAAATGCACGCACGTACATACGCACGCACGCGCACACACACACACAAACACACACGCACGCACACACACAGACACACACACACTCAAACACGCACGCAGGCGAACGTATGCGTACTCAAGCATGCACGCAAGCACGCACACACACGCACGCATAATAGTTCCCCTCTTATGAAGCCACCCTTTCTGCAAATGTACAATGTCCTTATAAAGACAGTGACCATTTGTGAGGAGGAAACCTTATTTGCTGCATGGCGATTGGCACCTTATTAGAATCACAATCAGTTTATTATTGACAACTTTTAAGTTGGATTGTACGTACAGTCACGATAAAATACACAAAGCCACGCAAGTATAATTAAAATAATCATTGCACATTTTGTACATAAAAACAGTAATATAATTACACAAAAATTATATTGATATACATTCACTAAAACGAACCGTGAACGCAACCCACTCAGTAGAAGGCACTTTATATTAAAACTGACTGTATCATTATGATTATATTAATACACTTCATTCTAATCAACATAATTAAATTACATTAAAATGAAAATAAATAAATTACTTTAGATATTAAAATTGTATGTTAAAACATACATGATAAACAATTTAAGTGCTTTGACAGTGTACCAAACACCATGGTATTAACGAGTTTTTGTAGCGATTTGTTTTAGCCATTGGAACGGGGAATACATTTTTTGCACCAACGCTGCGATCATGTTTTGGAGTTTCTCTTAAGCATTTGGGGGAGAAATTAAAGAAGTTCGCCACTGCCATAGCTGACGAAATCATGGTAGAGACAGACCTCCATATCACTTAGCGATGCAAACATTCAGTACGTTTTATGCATGATCATGCATCTGTCGGAAGTCCAAGCCGAGCTGCTCCACCTTTTTAGCGATGGCTGCCTCTAACTCCGGAGTAACACGAGATAAACTAGAATTCCTCACGTAGCTTCTGTTTTTCGTCAGGACACACCTGAACTGTTTTTGCTTGATATGCCAAATGTTTCGTCAGCGCTGATGGAATAATAAACACATTTGCATTTCGGACATGATCTTCGGCTTGAATCTGTTCCCCCATGATAGCAATTATTTTGATATACGTCGTTATTTTCGATGCCTGCGGAGCGTTATGTTTTGTCGCCAATTGCGTCTCCAGAACCACATCTTCGTGATTCTCATCAGTGTCGAGGTGGATGGCGTCATGATGACATTCTGGTTTTTTCGCAGGGAATAATAGTCTTTACTATGGGCTGAAACTTAAAGCATTTGTCTCTCACGCTAGATTGGAAGCCTGACAACAGATGTTAACCAGTGGAAATACACAAAGCACTGACAACAATAATCCATTTGCTTGTAGTGATGGGTAGTACGATGTTAAAGCAGGATGAGAGAAGCAAATCTGAACGAACGGGAAACAAATGGCAATATTACTGGCAATGTGCCTAGGTTGTATTAGTGGCAATGTGTCTAGGTTGTATTAGTGGCAATGTGCCTAGGTTGTATTACTGGCAATGTGCCTAGGTTGTGTGCTAGAAATGTCCTCATCTAAGGAATAAGTCCAGTCTGCGCCACCGCGCGGTGTCTCGACAACTAAATTTTACTTGACGAAAAATATCCGGCAAAAATAAATATGGTGCCTGGACAACCGATGGACACCTCCTGGATCCGCCCATGGTTATGTTGAATTCAATGTCGCTTTGCCAGGGGCGGGGCAAAGCGTCCAGGGTGTGTGCGTTCGCAACGTTATAATTTCTTTATTTGAATATTGTTACTGCCGAGCTTGGATCTCCCGAGTGTCTTAGCGCAATAAAAGTGTTTTATATTGTATTGTAGATATCGTCCGCAGCCGATACATTTATACAACTGCTATAATCTTATTAACCTATTATATGCATTCTCTTCCTTTATTTCAGTTTCCCGTGGCTACTGTGTATACTTTGGTAAGGACAATTTGCAAACTTGTATAATTACGAAGCCCAAATGCTAAAGTGAACCGCTTGACGCGTGTTTTGCTTCTGTTGCAACCGTATTTTAAACAGAAGGACATCTGGCTGTCTCGAAATTCCTATCTTTTAGCGTCATAAATGGAGAGGGTAGCAATTTTACGCACCTGGGCGCCCCACCCCATCCCCGCCGCCAGGGGTTTTGACTACACCAGGGGTTCTGACTACATCAGACTACACCCTGGAAGAAACTTACTGTTGTTGAGTTAACCAATGGCGGCCTTTCCTAGGATCGTAGGTGTTTGCGTACGGGAACTTAACTTTAATTGTCAGTGGAGCCTTCGCCGCTGGTCGAACGGGTAATGGTGGAAACACTCTGAAGTTTCGTGCGGACGCCTCTAGTTCCAGGAAACATGTCGACCAATAGAGGAAATGGGAAATGGAAGTACAGATGATTCAGTGTGCTTTCACACATGGCGTGGAATAATTTGACGCTCGCCTTCGTGAACTCGCCGAGAACAGAGCTTGGCCCCGAAGGCGTGTTCTCATTGTTACCATGCCATTTTTTGTAGGCGTTCCCGTGAACCAGCCAATTAGTGTGCGCGCGCGCGTGTGTGTGTGTGCGTGTGTGTATGTGTGTGCGTGCGTGCGTGCGTGCGTGCGTGCGTGCGTGCGTGCGTGCGTGCGTGCGTGCGTGTTTCATACCATTGCACTATAATACCAAATGCCACATTAAAGATGATACTTAATTTAAAAGCCAATGGTATCGGGAATGGCATAATCGACTGGATATAAAAATGCCTGACTGACAGAAAACAGCGTGTTGTAATAGATGGGGAGGTTTCAAACTGGAAATAAGTTTTGAATGGGGGTACCACAAGAATCAGTATTAGGACATTTATTATTCTTAATATATATATATATATATATATATATATATATATATATATATATATATATATATATATATATATATATATATATATATATATATATATATATATATATATATATATATATATATATATATATATATATATATATATATATATGTATATATATATATATATATATATATATATATATATATATATATATATATATATATCAATGACTTGGATAATATAACAACCAAGGCACTGAAATTTGCGGAAGACACAAAAAGAGTTTAGAAAGGTTTAAAATAATGGTGATAAACAACATTTACAAAACTATCTAGACAAATTAGTTAAATGGAAAAAATGGCAGATGCTATTCCATTTTGGGAAATGTAAATGCCTACACACGGAACTCGGGAACTTGGATGTAAATTGTAAAATGGGAGATACTGTTTTAGGTACTAGAGGTAAGAAAAGGAATTAGGAGTAACAATAAGTGCTGATCTGAAAGTTTCAGAGCAGTGTGGTATTGCAGCTTCAAAGGGTGATTACATTGTTGGGTTGATTAGGAGAAATATAATATATAAGAAAAAGTTACTAATTATACGGTTGTATAAAGTAATAGTGCGTAAATATATCGTAAAAGTATATATATATATATATATATATATATATATATATATATATATATATATATATATATATATATATATATATATATATATATATATATATATATATATATATATATATATATATATATATATATATATATATATATATATATATATATATACGCTTGAACGAATACAGAGGAGAGCAACTAATATGATTCTAGAACTGAGATACCTGACTTATGAAGAAAGCCTAATAGAATGTAGTTTAACAACCCTGGAGACAAGGAGGTTAAGAGGAGATCAAATTGAAGTTTCTAAGATATAGTAGAACTAGAGAACATGAGGTAAAGGATCAATGTAGATTGGATATCAGGAAGTATACGTTCTCACAGAGGACATTAAATGAATGGAACAACTTATCTACAGATTGTGTAAATGCTAGCAGCGTGAATATGTTTAAAAACAAGATTGACAAGGGTTACATGTATATGAACAAATGTTGGACCCTCGATACACCAATGGCTTTCTTGTCCACTTGACATAGATGTCGGTCTTGTTAAATCATGTTAAACACGAGCCTTGTTATGTATTGCTGGTTTTATTCGAATACCCATATCGCAACAAATGTGTTCACTTTCACAACAGCTGTGATGCTCGATTGGATATAATTGTTGTTAATTTACTATGATACCGATACGAGTCAAGATACTCTTTTTGCTGCAAACAAGCACAGGGTTATTAATAATATGAATTCGAGTTGGTGAGTGAAAAATAGCTTCAACAGACACGCTGTGACACGGTGTGACACGCTGTGGCACTGTGTGACACGGTGTGACACGCTGTGACACGCTGAAAGAGCAGCCTTTCTCCGAGCTCTGAATGAGGACTGATGCGACGATTGTACTGCAATGTTACAATATTTTGTTGCACGTTTTGATTTTGTACTTGTGCGTGACACCGCGGACTATGTTAAAGAAGGCATCGTCAGCCGTGTAGAGAATGCTGTTGTCCCGCATCCAGATATTGCTCATTATGATGTTAATTGACGCCTTATCAAATCGGCGGCACTTGACGAAATTTGTGCAACGGTCGTGTTGCGCAAAGTTGCAGTAGATATTGACATTTGGCACAAAACAGCGCGTCTCTTGCGCACACATCACGAACCACCAGAGAATATCCCGGAAGACCTGTTGAAAGGCCAAATACACATACATTATGTTGCATATGTTACTAATAGTACATTCCCAGCGCGTGACGGCGTCTCATCGGACGCCAACCTTCCACTGACGTCTGATTCGTGAATGATCGTAGTTTTGGTATCGAATTCCCTCGTATGGTATTCCTGATGCTATATAAATATTTTACACGAGGACGTTTTAATTTGTATTTATACGTTCCATATGTTTCGTCGTTGACCTTGTATATTACAGCAACAATAATGCCCACCTCTGGAAGTCACAATTGTCATTTCCAGACGAGGTGACTAGGTCATTGGTTTCTGTAATAATGAAGCTGCGTAAGAGTTTAGCTCTTCGTTCGGTGGCAGGTCACATATGCTTTCGATGCCATTGATGCCAATATAAAATGGATTCCGGTTATTTTCACATGTTTAATGTGTTTTGATGTGTGTAAGTACATCAATGGTTGAAGGAAGGTTATTCTTCAGTGCTGAACGACTTTAAGCGTCAAAGATAGAGTAACACTGTGCTCACTGGTAAATGTAAGTATATTCGAATTTATATTAGTATATTTGTATTTAGAAAAACATAATATTTATGCGTTGATAGTGGTTCTATTTCGGTTTTTTGCAAAGTTGGTATGTTGCAGGATATTACATATTATGCTGTATGTCAACGCTTTTCAGTACAAATAAATTAACTGTTATTAATAATACGTATTCAAGTTGATGAGTGATAAATAACACAAATAGGCAGACAGCTATCGCGCTACGTTAACCACTGAACTCGCAGCCTTCGTCCGAGCTGTGGACGACGACTGGGCCGCCGATTGTACTGTAGTGTTACAACTTGTGCGTTCTGTATCTGTAGTTATGTGTGTCGTTAGTCGTGTAGTGCAAATGGCCTGAGGGGGTATTTTATATTTTAATTATTTTGTTGTTGCTCTCCTCTCTATCCATGAAATCGGTCGTCGATTTTTGTTTTTATTCTTCTTCGTCACTGATCCCGTTTCACTGCCGTCTCCCCCCACTCTTCTCCCCCACCCGTCTCCACCACCCGTCTCCATTCCCCCATCCCTCGCTCTCATTCTCCCCTCCCACTCCCGCCAGATATCTCTTCACACAGTCCTTCCATCTGTGTCTCGGTCTTCCTCTTCTTCTTCTACCCCCCACTATGAGTGCACCCGCTCTCTTCGTCGCTCAACTTCGTTATCAGCTTCCTCCTGAAACCCTTTTTTACACCAACTTCCTCCCTCAGCTCCTTCATTCTTCGCTTATCAATTGCACAAACAGCTTTACGCCGGAACTCTGTCAATGTCCTCGTCATAGAGAAATAATAATAACGTCTGTCAGTTGGACCCAACCACTACGGTGGCGCCATCTAGTGCACAAACAGCTTTACGCCGGATCTCTGTCAATGTCCTCGTCATAGAGAAATAATAATAACGTCTGTCAGTTGGACCCAAC
Source organism: Lamellibrachia satsuma (assembly GCA_033239005.1). NCBI lineage: Eukaryota > Metazoa > Annelida > Polychaeta > Sabellida > Siboglinidae > Lamellibrachia > Lamellibrachia satsuma. The sequence goes on from BSQZ01000102.1 coordinate 1,339,365, forward strand.
CACTACGGTGGCGCCATCTAGTGCACAAACAGCTTTACGCCGGATCTCTGTCAATGTCCTCGTCATAGAGAAATAATAATAACGTCTGTCAGTTGGACCCAACCCACGGTGGCGCCATCTAGTGCACAAACAGCTTTACGCCGGATCTCTGTCAATGTCCTCGTCATAGAGAAATAATAATAACGTCTGTCAGTTGGACCCAACCACTACGGTGGCGCCATCTAGTGCACAAACAGCTTTACGCCGGAACTGTCAATGTCCTCGTCATAGAGAAATAATAATAACGTCTGTCAGTAATTGGACCCAACCACTACGGTGGCGCCATCTAGTGCACAAACAGCTTCACGCCGGAACTCTGTCAATGTCCTCGTCATAGAGAAATAATAATAATGTCTGTCAATTGGACCCAACCACTACGGTGGCGCCATCTAGTGCACAGTTGAGCACATTGCCTACTATGGTAGCAGATCGTGCAACGGGAGTCACGCATAGTTCTAAGGTAACAACCATTAGCAGACATGCCGTGTCGTACGGATTAGTTTTAAACCTACAGAACCATCACCAGGCTGATTTCCTGCGAAACCTAGTGCATTTCGTTTGATGTAGGTATATTTTTAGCTTGATAGATGGCGGCACTCGCTATGAATCTTACTTAGCCTATGTCAAACGTCATACTGATTTCTACCGTTTTAGACAGAATTGTAAGTAAACAAATACGGATTTCAACAACAAAGCAGTCTACATTAGTGGCGCGTTGTAATAAGATACAAAATGCCTAATCCTCAGTACTCAGGTGTATTGCCCTGAGTACCAGTTTCCATGACCAGTTTCCATTGATGGAATCATGGGGGGGGGCGGAACACGATGCACAATAAGCCAAACATCTCCGCGTCTCCACCATATATACGATATAGCTCGTGTAAGAACGAATAAGTGAACATGAACAACAGTTTGTTTTACAATAATATCTGTTTATTTAATTATTAATACGTAGTATACATGACATACCAATATTACATTGTGTTTGTATATTACCACGAGGATGTTCGCGTTACTAAAGTGAAGCACGTGTGTTTCGCTTATGCCATTCCCACTCGAATCACATAATGAACAAATTAGACATTTTTATATAAACAAATTGTATCACATTTAAATAAATTGTTCTGAGGCGTTCAACTCATACGTCATATATATATATATATATATATATATATATATATATATATATATATATATATATATATATATATATATATATATATATATATATATATATATATATATATATATATATATATATATATATCAAAGTCTTCACAGTCATCAAGTGTGTAGTTTACTTTACTTTATCGGAGTCAATGTGCATGATCGAACGAATGCGACATTTCGACCCGTCTACTACGGACCTTGTTAGTGCACTGGTGACGTGTGTTGTGGCTCAGATTCTGGCGGAATAATCTGGTTGTAGATGGCGGAATAATCTGGTTGTAGATGACGGATAGGTGGTTTCCCTGGTGTCGATTCATGGCGGGCCCTCTCTGCTTGATGTAGATTGCCTCCTTCACTTTTCTCTTGTGCTAGTGTTGTTCCCTGGCCAGGATCTTGGTGTTGTCCATGGACACTGAGTGTCCTGTGGCCAGGATCTTGGTGTTGTCCATGGACACTGAGTGTCTTGTGGCCTGGATCTTGGTGTTGTCCATGGACACTGAGCGTCCTGTGGCTAGGATCTTGGTGTTGTCCATGGACACTGAGTGTCCTGTGGCCAGGATCTTGGTGTTGTCCATGGACACTGAGTGTCCTGTGGCCAGGATCTTGGTGTTGTCCATGGACACTGAGTGTCCTGTGGCCAGGATCTTGGTGTTGTCCATGGACACTGAGTGTCCTGTGGCCAAGCAGTGGTTTCCTACCCCTGTATGTTTATCTAGGTTCGTATGTTCCTTGAACCTCTGGCTCAGTGTTCGTTTAGTCTCACTTGTGTATGTGTGTCTTCTGTTGTTGTCACATGTGATGTGGTAGACAGTCCCACACTGGTGTTCTTTCTGCATCTTATCTTACGGGTGAACTACCATGGAATGAAGGGTATTTGAGAGCGTATGGTACAGGTGTACATTGTGTGACTTGAAGACTCGTCCGAGTTGTTCTGATAGCCCTGCTACACTTGGTAGTCCCAACATGGGTCGGTTTGTGTTCATTGGTTTAGAACTATTATTGTTTGTGGCTGCTTCTCTGTCTACAGCGGTGGTGGCGTATCCCGGTGCCCTGTTGGTGAGTGTGTGCACAACTGATCTTTTGTGCATTAAGGGGTAATGTGATTTGAAACTCAGATATTGGTCGGTGTGTGTACGCTTCTTATATTTTGCAAGCCTCTTGGGTGCGTCGTCGAGAATGTGCATGCTGAGATCCAGGAATGGTAGTTTTTGGTCTTTCCCTGGCTCGATGGTGAATTTAGTTATTACGCGAGAATCTGATCCACAACACAGGTCACCAGTGCATGAACAAGGTCCGCACTAGATGAGTCGAAACGTCGCATTCGTTTCAATTTCTGCTCCAAAGTAAGTGTAAATTATTACTCTCTAATTGAATCTTGGAGCCACGAACAATACATTTCGCAACAAATATATAGTTCAGCATCATATAAAATATGTCACGCACAGGGCAATACAAACGAAGAGGTGCTACAAAAACAGGACAATTAAAAATGACAATAAGGAGACGACAATTTCTCTGACATATCATTAGATATAGTCAAATTGAGAAAAGAAAATCACAATTGAAGATCACATGGAAAGAGGCAGACGAAGATTAAAACGATTGTTTGAACAATATTAAATGACTCGGGGGACCAGCGAGAGTGAGTTGATAAATGACTCGGGGGACCAGCGAGAGTGAGTTGATAAATGACTCGGGGGACCAGCGAGAGTGAGTTGATAAATAACTCGGGGGACCAGCGAGAGTGAATTGACGGGACCACGAGAGTGAGTTGATAAATGACTCGGGGACCAGCGAGAGTGAGTTGATAAATGACTAGGGGGACCAGCGAGAGTGTGTTGATAAATGACTAGGGGGACCAGCGAGAGTGAGTTGATAAATGACTAGGGGGACCAGCGAGAGTGAGTTGATAAATGACTAGGGGGACCAGCGAGAGTGAGTTGATAAATGACTAGGGGGACCAGCGAGAGTGAGTTGATAAATGACTAGGGGGACCAGCGAGAGTGAGTTGTTCATAGTAACCAAGAACAAAGTTGCATGGAAGAGAGCAGCAGCAGACGTTGTTAGGTCTGAAGAATAATGATTACAACGGTTCAAATGCATTTCAATTAAATATATGTACACTTAATACGTGCAAGTTATATTTATACAATATATTTACACTTAAAGAATATCGCGGAAATACGCAGTTACCTTTAGTTATTATAGATTAACACTTTAGTCCATTTATTCTAAATTAAAAACCTTTCTGGGGCACGAACTTCCACACTACTGTGTCCTCCTTGTAAATTGCGCAGACTGATTATGAATATCTTGTGAATATATCTTTATGTTAAAATTAAGACATTCCAAGTATGACACATCAACATTATAACCAAGACATTCCGAGTATGATACATCAACATTATAACCTTAAAATCCCGTTTACACGGGCGATTTCTGTTCCTATTTGTCGGGCGAGACTGTGTAGCACGATACCGTGCAACTGCGCTTAGACGCGTTTAGACGAACGACATGTCTTGACATTGCAACCTAAATCTTGCCTAGCGTCATTCCCGATTTGATATTTACTGACAGGTCACGACGAGTGCCGATATACATTCAGTAAATCGACAACAATAAAGCAGTATTCAAGCCATATTTTCGTACACACCGGTGTAGATGTTGGGCGGATCCCGTTCTGCATGATTGATAAATGTGTACGCTGGACCTGCGACAAAGGTCGGAGCTGTCGGTGGGGGTCGGGACTCGTCCATCTGAAAGGCGGTGTTGGTATTCGCCGCTGTCTCCGTCGCAGTCGCCTCCGGGTTCGTGGCCGGCTTTGGTGGCACGTTGCGGGCTCGCCGCCGCCACCACCACCAACACCCGACGCCGGCAATGACGACGACGATGGCCAGTGGAATAAGTATCGCTGGTAATACCGTACTGCTTCCACCTGAGTCATCTACAACAATAAAGTTGCTTCTTTAAAATATCGCCGTCGTCAGTAACATAACGCCTAACCATATTAAAACTCCAAAGACTCTTGCCAGTTTCAAATCTAGCATTTCTTTCGAACCTAATTGGAGTACCTCACGCGGCGGCGGCGGCGGCGGCGGCGGCGGCGGCGGCGGCGGCGGCGGCGGCGGCGGCGGTGTGTACTGAGCAAACGCGAATATGTCATAAGTTTGCCGATGTCATTAATTGGGCCTATTTCGTTGTGTGCATGAGGGTACTATATGACAGGGCGTAACATGACCTGGTGTATTGGCTGTAGTTTGGCCCTGCAGTGCGACAGCAAAACCAACGTTGGTAAACACCGAATTTCAGGCGCTCGAATATACCATCCGCCCCCAATATATTGCCAATGTTTGCTAGAATCCAGGCGCGGACTTGATGGGGCACGTTGGTCCCACCTCCTTACGGAGCCACGGCTCACAGCCATCAATTACCCCTCCTCCCCACCACACACACACACACACACGTATATACGTGTGTGTGTGTGTGTGTGTGTGTGTGTGTGTGTGTGTGTGTGTGTGTGTGTGTGTGTGTGTGTGTGTGTGTGTGTGTGTGTGTGTGTGTGTGTGTGTGTGTGTGTGTGTGTGTGTGTGTGTGTGTGTGTGTGTGTGTGTGTGTGTGTGTGTGTGTGTGTGTGTGTGTGTGTGTGTTTTGTGTGTGTGTTTTGTGTAAACGTTGAGAAAACTGTTGTAAGCCGGTTTAACAATATTGCCATCCAATGCAAAGGCCCAGATGGCAAGTTGACAAGGAAGCCATTGGCATATCGAGAGTCAATTTTTTTCCATATATTTGTAACCCGCCCTCCTGAAATATGTGTCAACCTTGTTTTAAACATATTCATGCTGCTAGCAGTTACACAATCTGTGGATAATGTGTTCCATTCATTTATGGTCCTCTGTGAGAACGAGTACTTGATATCCAATCTTCTCCGATCCTTTACTAATTTTACCTCATGTCCTCTAGTTCTACCATCTTTCTTGAGTTAGAAATATATTTCTACCAATATCTTCATACCCATTCAATATCTTAAACATTTCAATTTGATCTCCTCTTAACTTTCTTGACTCTACGGTTGTTAAGCCACATTCTTTCAGGTGTTCTTCATAACTAAGGTATCGTCCAAGCGTATACATATATATATATATATATATATATCCTTCTTACGATATGGTATCCACGTTTGTATACAGTATTCTAAATGAGGTATAACTATTGCTTTATACATACATATAACTAGCTTGTTATCCTTGTATGTCAAGCTAATTATACAGAGGTATAATTAGCTTGTTATCCTTGTATGTCATATTTATCATAATCAACCCTAGAATTTGATTAACCTTTTAGCTGCAATACCACACTGCACTGAAACTTTCATATCAGCACTTATTGTTACTCCTAAGTCCTTTTGGTTTAAGTAGTACCCAGAACAGTATCTCCCATTTGTTTCCATCCAAGTTCTCGTGTACTCTGTGTAGGCATTTACCTTTCCCAAAATTAAATAACACATATAATTTTTCAAATCACTTTATCTCATATATATTCAACAATGTAAACGATAGTTTTATACACCAAACTAAATACGTCAATTTGTACCAATACTAAGTTTCTGGGACTAAGTCACTCTAAAATTCTGCCTCTGATTTACTTTTTACGTATTTGGTTAATGGGTATTTGTAGGGCTTTAGCTGCAACAGTTCCGTCAGGTCAGTCGGCGCCAAACCATGGACATATATGTTTGACAACACCAACACATTGAACGTGACACGGTTCCCTATCCATAGCCAATGCTACCCTATTGACAAAGGTGTGATGTGCTCGTGTCTTTTGGCGTGTATAGCTAATCAGGCGGCATTGTTCTGTACTCTGTAAGCTGTAAGCTGTCTGAAATGACAATATATTGAGCAGGAGTGAACGGCACTATTCCAGACGAGATGTGACCAGCTGACAGCACTTTTGGTGGCTTCAGTTGTAAGATAACGAAGTTTAGATGACAGTCCGAGCATACGATAGTTACAAGCAGCACACACAGCTGTCACGTGATGTGTCATCGCCAGATGTTGATTCATATGAATTCCTCAAGTTTCGTACACTGTCTACTGGTGAAATTGCGCCGTCTCCAATGGCCGTGGAGCAAAGGACATATAACTTGAGATTATGTTTTGATGGAAGATATTGTTAAATGTATAATGGATAATTAAAGTAAAATCTTAATAAAGTGCTTTGTTAATGCATGTTTAATATCGCTAGCAGTTAATATGTTATCAGGCCGCTGCGATGCTTCCATCCGTATGTAATGTGTTAAAGTGTTACATAACACACGTAAGTATGTTTTGTTTAAAGTCAGAGCTACCTGCAATTACAGATGAAACAGCATGATTAGGGAAAGAACTTCACCAGAAGCGAATTACGATTTTCTTCAACCACAACTATTTTGATTACTTACTCAACGTTTCGAGGCTTCATCAGGAATTCTGGGACGCAAGTACTTCCTCTGCTCGCCAGTTGTCTTGGTAAGCAGGCCGTCCCATACGTGACTCAATCTATATGCCCCTCGTCTCGATTCATGACTGGAGTTGTCTTTCGGATCCATGTGGCCTCTTTGATCCATCTTGCGTTTCTGTTACACTCTCTGTCAATCACTTTTGCCCCCTCCCAGTCTATGATGCAATTGTTCCTGTCTGCCTGGTCTGTTGTTGCAGACTTACGCTCTATCACCGCTGACACTCTCTTCTGTTCTCTGGTAAATCGTCTGGTTGTGATGTTTTCAACCTCCTTCTTGTGTTCTTCTAGTTTTGTTCCAAATGTTCTCCCTGTTTTGCCGATATATTCACCAGAAGCATACCACTATCTTGTGTTTGCAGTGGAATGTTATTTCTGTTGACCGGATTAACAAACTTCTTAAATTTCACCTGCGATGCCTGCACGTGCATCCCACGTGCACACACAGGCCCTGAACTAATCTAGCTGGACCTACGTCATATTGATGTTAATAAAAGTTGGTGGCGAGTTCATTGTGTCGTAACACAAACTTTTGCTAACATATTCGCCTTTCTTTTGTTATTCAGTATATATTTTTATTTAACAATAATTACATTCCAAGTAATTATTTATTAATATGCTTTGAAGCGCAACGAACCAAACTTGGATCTGGCGTTATAGCAAATAAAATATATATTGCAATGTTGCAACTTTTCTGTCCGTTGTTTGCCTACGCAGTGTGTACGCTGGATACATACGATTAGTGATAGTTCCAAATGTAGACAGATGAATTGGTTCACCAGAAAAGCTGACGTAATTACAATAATAAGTTGTTTTTAAGCATCTAAAATACTATTACTGACCTAACTACTATGTTTAAGTGCAATAATATGTTGAACTTTTGTAATTACACAAATAATATTGTACACAGCGTGTAATATTAGGTCGATATTATATAATGGTTTACTCACCTTTCGCATAGTCCTGTTGTGTGGTCACTGTGGTGTGGTCATCTGCTTTTGTAATATCCCTGCATGCGCCCTGACCATTGCAGTACGGATATTGTAACGTCTCGCCAGTGGCGCCATCCCGTGTGCACCACGTGCAACTGGACGTGGACATGCAGACACTGCAACGCAGATTAAACAATTTACAGCTCACAGGGATGGAGGGAGGGAGGGAGGGAGGGAGGGAGGGAGGGAGGGGGGAGGGAGGGAGGGAGAGGGAGAGGGCGAAGGAGAGGGAGAGAGAGAGAGAACGAAACACACAGACAGACAGACATACAGACAAACAGACAGAGAGACCGAGAGAGACATACTTCCGGCAATCAAACACATCTTTATTCGCCGGAGATGGCAGCATTCTTCACCGATGCAAGTGCAACTCATCCCGAATTGTTTATTAGTAAGAGGCATATTTATATTGGTTGTTCACATAACCTATGGTAAGACCACTAAATAAACATCTAACATTAACCACAAGCAAACACGCACACTAACAATGTATACACACACGCCGTCTATACATCAATGTCTTTCGAATACCTCGAACCCGGAAGTAAGATAATTATTTGTCCCCAACTATTCTGGCAGGCAGTAGGCTACAATATGTTGTGATCTAACCAAACATCTAACATAATACACGTACAAGCAAACATGCACACTAACAATGTATACACACACGCCGTTTATACATCAATTGCACTTCTTTCGAATACCATGACCCCGGAAGTAAGATAATTATTTGTCCCCAGCTATTCTGGCAGACGATACAATATGTGGTGATCTAACCATCGCGGCCTTTAACTGGTCGTCGCGCGACTACCTCTACACCCACCTCATGGACGTGTTCGCGTGACACGGAGAGTTAAAACAGGCGGCTAGATTGGCGACTTGGCCGCTCTCTTCAGCCCGCAAGTCTTCCAGACTGACCACTTCAGGCTGAGGCACACAGACCGGCCATCCATCACTGCAAACCAACAGTACAAAGTGACCTGGTCAATACCACTGGAATATATGGTCGACAAAAGGTTATACACGGCTGACAAACAACGACATGTCCGTCTTGGTTAAGATCATTTAAAGTGAAACCAAAGTCATTGTTTTGGGCCTTTGCCCATATAAAAGTGCATAGAAACTAACAATTTACAACTATAATCAAGAATATCACACAAGTTAACTGGAAATATATTCTAAAAGTGCGAGATTTTGGTGTAATGTAATTTTTCGTGGAGGCTGACACATTCATCAGTGTTTGTAATTATTACCAATCAGCGGCGAGCAGCCCCTTAACCCCCGACTCGGCTGTGACGTACGATGTGCGTATCGCGTGTATTTTTAACGTGGTTGAGGTGTGCGGTTACATTTTGATTTGCTTTTATATTGGATACTCAGCAAAACATACTACAATGCCGTACTGTGCAGCATTCTAATGTAAGCACCATTCAGCGAAGTATAGAGAGTTTTTGTTAAAGCCTGAAGAGGTACCGACAATCTTCCAGCATATACGTCAGCCGAAGTCTTCGACAACACACAAACACACGATTAAGAGAACTGTCAAATCGGAAAGAGAGGAGGTCAGTAAACAATGAATGAATAGACTATCTTGCCGAATAAGTTGATTATAGACGCAATCAGCACGTCTAAACTTATTGGCAAGTATGTGACTAAAATCGTCTAGGATCAGGCGTTTAAAGTTGGAGTTGTGTGAAACCTACTCAGCACTCCTGACGGACGATTCTGAACAAACATGGCGCTGCGCATGCAAAAAAATTATCGGTGTACAACGAAGTATATTTAGTTAACCACTTGCGTGATATTCTTGATTATAGTTACAAATTGTTAGTTTTTAAGTACTCGTATAGGTGCAAAGGCCCCAACAATGCCTTCAGCTTCACTTTAAATATTAAAATATATTGAAGCGAAGCACGTCACCAAATAGACCACCCGCACGACTGTGAACCTTTGTCGTTCTCGCTACGAGGTTATATGCTAACGCTCTAAGTAAGTGGCGCGAAAGCAGAATAGACGATTCTAATTCTAGCACGTCGCAAGGAGCCAATTTTAGCCATAGTGACAGGGTGAGTGCGCATGAAGTCTGTTAGCCATGTAGGCCGCAGGATAGGCGGCTGAGTTCGCCTATTTTTCCAGCCCGAACTAGAGGGTCGCTGCGTTTGTTCCATTCAATTATTGTCTTTACAAAATTGGAACTATTTAATTGGCCTGTGTTGGCTGCAGGCGCTACAGAGTTATATGTTTGGTGTATCTCAACGACAGTAACGGTCATGACGATATGCTCATCGTTGGTCTACTTACACCTGTAAAGAGAACGAGTCCTTGCAATACCCGTATATGTGTGTCTGGCTGAAGCAGGGACAACTGCATTCGGTAGACTTGCATTGTGGTAAGTCTTTGCTCTGCAGAACACGAAACATGCATAATTATATTTTGTAGCAACGGACAACACCCATGCCAATGATGATGAAAACATATCAAATGGGTGATGATTTCTTTTCAAGAAACAAATCTACACACACCTTGAAAAAATAAAATCATACTACAATACAAATCATGTATGCTATTGGAAGTAACTTGCCAGGGTATCCGTGTCAGGGCAACCACCTGGTGGCATGGTAACGACACAAACATATACATAGGGCCAATTCATACGCCTATAGGATGCCACCATAATTTTTACGTACATACCATATTTGTTACGTTCTACATCGATTAATGAAATGATATGATACGATAGTGGTAATACAATCCCTACTTACAAACACTTTGAATTCATGTATCTACCAAATAAAAACGTAATACATAAGAAAGAATACACGCATCAAACACAGCAACTCCTTAGGCCAGCTATACTGTGATACCACAAATTTGACACATGTTCTTCTCCCCGTTCATATCAATTTGTAAGTCACACGACATGGTTAATCAATATTCCTTTGTAAATGGACATTTTAGATTTTTACGAATGAATAAAAATTCAGTCGGGCAAGAATCGTATATTTCCATTTCCAATAGGATGTATTTTTTATTTCATTTCATAATTATCGATGTTCTACAAAGGTGTTTGCATTATGTCGTAACGGTTTTTAATTACCTTCACTATTTCGAAGTTGGTAAAGCAGTTTACGTTAATTGTTTTATTTAAAAATAAATGAAATCGCGTGCTCACCCCGTGACACCATCTGCATTCACGTGGAGGGTCTGGTGATGTTCCTGTTGCTATGACGACGAATACGTTACTTCCGGGTACTTCGGATAACGTGTAGGAGGATGAAGATACGAGCCCCTTGTGTGTGAACAGCAGGGAAATCTGTGGAAACGTATACAGTGTATTCGTCATGTGAAATGTATTGTCGTGTGCCCGTGGTTGTTGCTATGCAATAATAGACAATCTCGAACAATCATTGGGGACATTTATATCCGAATAAAAACCTGTTGATCATATCCTGTTTACCTTCTTTCCTCCCTGCCTGCCTGCAAAACTCACTCCATGCCTCCCTCCCTGCCTGCATCCCTTCCTGTCTTCCTTCCTGCATGCCTCCCTCCCTGCCTCCGTCGCTGCTCCCTCATTGCCTCCCTTCCGGCGTCCTCCCTGCTCCTCCACCGGTCTCTCCTTGCTCCCTCCCTGCCTTCCTGCATCTCCCTCCCTCCGTGCTTCACTCCCGGCATGTATCCTTACCCCCCCCCCCGATCTTTCGGTTACCCTCTCCTTCACTTCCACACGTCACCATCCCTGTCGCCCCATAATTCCCTTCCCCGTATTTCAAACCCTCCATTCACCCCTTCCCAATTCAGCCTTCCCGCCCTCCCCCAGGGTAGTCGACGCGATTCGAGGACAGTTGTGATGACGTCAGTATCACTGCTATCGTAACCTGTACAGGTATTCATTGCTATGTTTTCATAGGAAACACATAACAGTTTTGCAGCTTCCAGATAAAAAGATTCTTCAACTTCTGCATAGCAATGCATAGAAAAGGAGATTTGAAGAACATATATAGACAGTTTAGAACGTTTCGTCACTACATATGCATTATACTTAAAATTCATAAATCTTTTACTTGAACCCCGATTTATAACGCCCGTTTGTTCTACGTGTTATTACGTCATCTTCTGTTACGTTTTTACGCCGCCTTATTTTCTGCACTCACCGTCCAGAAGTACTGATTGCTAAACTCTTGAACGTTGACACAAGCGGCCTTTTTCATAATGCTCTTGGCCACCAGATCTCGCGCAATGATTGGTTCTTTTGTGCTTATGTGGACAGCAGACTGTGCCGATGAAATGTCTTCAACGAAATCTTTATGAACAACTATGAAGCCACTACTATCGACCAGGAAACACCTGCAAATGTAATTGCATTTCGTTTTGATTGCGTGCTTGCGTGCGTGCGTGCGTGCGTGCGTGCGTGCGTGCGTGCGTGCGTGCTTGCGTGCGTGCGTGCGTGCGTACACATGTATAATTTCATTTTATGAATGGATCCACTCCTTGATAAATTCTTTTTATTACAACTGTTGCATACGTTGGTAAAAAAAATAGCGAAATAGCACAAACTGTATCAACGACATGACTGACTCACCTATTTCCAGGGGCTTTACAAGAAGGATAGGTGTCGAGCATTCGGTAGTAGAGATAGGTTAGCGTGAAGTCCATGCCCATCACTGCAGACACTGGGTCGTTGCTGGTATGGCTGGCACTGTAGAAATAAAGGCATCACTAGCTATTCAGATACACGCTTGTGGTCAGGCAGCCAGAATAAGGCGGGTTTATATGAAAGATGTTTTTTTAATTTACCGGCCGACCCGGTGTCGCGCGATTTCGTCCTTCAAGAATCGGTCGTGTAAACACCCGCACGAGAATGGTTTGCGGAACGATTTTGTCGGGAAGAATTGTGGCTAGTTGTATACACAACCACTGTTCTATATATATGTCAGTGAATGAAGTTATGCCAAATATTGGCATAGGTCAGGTCAAGGCGGTTGACATGAAATGTCCGAGCACACAACGCTTGAAAGCCATCTCAAACCATGATGCAAATGTCTCCGTTGCATCATATAAACTATTAATCAGTACGTTTCCAATACGTATTATAAATATTAAAATTTGCAATTTCGAGAATGTATTGATAATCCTCATACACTGACACAATTCTGATATTCGTGAGCGAACGCGCATCGTGGATCGAGAACTTCACCGATTTTCGCCCATTGTCAGCAACGGTCTTACTGGCTTGCGTCAGCATTAAATAGCATTTTTCTTTCACGAATAAAATTCATATTGAGATGTTTAATAAATTCATAGTAATGATTACTATACAAAACTAAATATTAAAGAATTGATACTCTGCCATTTGGCAGCATCTTTTGCCAGCAATAGCTTATTCAAGCTGACCCATAATATTAACAATGCGGGACAGGGACAGGGGCCATGACAGGGCACTTTTAAATGCAATTAGCAACAGCATTCCTCTGTTGCACTGGTCTGTCTTCTGATCAATTCTAGCCCTAGCTGGTACCAGGTAACCAACACATCTATCTGCTAAAGCGTGTTGTTTCAATGTTTGTATGAGCTGATAAGACATGTCTGGGAAGACATGTGAAGGTGGGGGTTCACAAGCCAGATGGCTTCATCAGCTAGGCATCAAATCAAATGTCTTCGTTAATTTTACTATGGACAGAGTTAGGTGGTATTACCTCTGACCAGTTTCCCTGAAAGGCTACTACTACTACTACTACTAGTACTACTACTACTACTACTACTACTACTACTACTACTACTACTACTACTACTACTACTACTACTACTACTACTACTGGACTGACCCTCTACCTACTCAGATACAATCACACCTGCTTGTGCATGTCCTGTTGTACAAGCTAGCTTCTCCCATACCCCAGTGGAACAGGTCGATAAAAATACAGATTGTGCCTCATCAGTAATTAAGTTATGTGTGTAACTGAAATCATTTGAGGTTGTGAGCTCTCATTAATGATAATGTAATTTCCCAAGCATCCATGTGAGCACCATGTTCAATGGTGGCAGACCGATTGACCAGCTGAGGCTGTCTGGGAGCACATTGTTATAGGCAGAGTGGTTCAAAAACAGTTGTCAGATGCAAGCTGTGTAATTTATATAATATTACTCATGATTGTGTTGTTATTTCTGAGTGTTGTACTTTTACTTCTACTTTACTTCAAGTACTTTTGAAAAATAGTTTTACTTTTTACTCAAGTACTTTTTTACAAAGTACTTTTACTTTTACTCAAGTAGTTTTTATGTGAATTACTTCTACTTTAACTCAAGTACAAAATTTAAGTAATTCAGTCAACCCTGTAAACCGGGCTTAGCCATTCCCATAAAATAACAAGTTATCCTGCATTCCTCTCTAGCCACAACCCAACAAGACCGTGGTACTCATTATACAGCTTTGGGTTCTTGTAACATGTGTAAAGGCACAGAATGCATGCACAAATAAATAAACCAATAACTATTCTGCTGCTTACCGGCCTTGGTAAATGGAATGACTGAGCGTGAGAACGATGCCAGCCCCGGACGCGTCCACGTACGGTACCGAAAACGTGGCTAGTCCCTTCCTGTTGATGCCACGTTTGTACCTAGAACAAAATGGCTGACAATAACTCAAACACGTTACTCGTGCGGCGCGGTGACGTAGCGGTTAGAACATCGGACTCTCAATTGAAAATCCCGAGTTCGAACCCTCTTGCTGCTTTTTCGAAGCTAGGACAATTTTTTCACTCAACGTTGCCACAGTTTATTCACCTGTACAAATTAGTACCTAGCTACATACAGAGTTGGACATGTTTTCGCGCAGTAATTGCAGCGTGGTTGAATGCTTCCAGGGAAGTCGAGGTGGCGTTGGAATTAACAATTCTGCCAGGGGGTAAAGTGTATAGCGCTTTGAGCAGGCCCACGGACTGGATACCACGTTATACAAGAACGCACGTTTTACACTTACTGCTACGGCAATCATAATAGTAGTTTTATATTACACGTGTAGAATGTAGGGCCACGGCAGCATATGCAAACGTAGGACCACGGCAGCATATGCAAATGTAGGACCACGGCAGCATATGCAAATGCTACTATTGGAACGTTAGATAATATATGTAAAATGTAGGACCACGGCAACATATGCAAATGCTACTATTGGAACATCAGATAATATATGTAAAATGTAAAACCACGGCAGTATATGCAAATGCTACTATTGGAACGTCAGATAATATATACGCATAAAACAAAAGTGTGACCGAACCTTTGTATTTATAAATGGAAGATAGGCTTACATACCATGGTCGTTGGGTGTGATCATATTCTTTCACCATGCGGGTGCCAGGGTATTGGCGGAAGACGCCAGCCTCGGTTCCAATGTACCGCCAGATGGAGTAGCGGGCAGGACGCGTAGACACAATGGCGTCTAATTGGTGAGTTGATGCCACCGATTCTCTTACTCCTTCCTGTGGTCGATATTTAAAAATAATAGTGATTTGCTGTCATTGGAAACAAGGGTAATGAAACGTATGACGCTAGAAAGACGAATAAAAAAGTATTAATTGAAAAAATTGTGCTGTGACATTATACAATGTCAACATGTATATAAATATAATATAGCACAATAAATCAAAGTCATAAATAGAAAAGCTAAGTTGACGAGCTCCTTCCATTTTGTTTATATGTGCATGTGAATGTAATATTTCAAGTAAACACAGGGAAACAGTAAACACGAGAAACGTTTGCCTCGATTTATCGGGCGACACCATGTCGTCCAAAAACGCGCAACTAAATTGTGCGCGGGTTTAGACGAGCTACATATATGGACACTGTAAATAAACTCCCGCTTTGATAATAGGTTATTACGAGGCACCCGTTCTCGGTCGCTGCTTCTTCACTGCTTCAAAATCGGGGTCATTTGTTAGACACATAGAACCAGTATCAGTTGTCATAATAGTTCCACAGATAGACCTCGCTTATCGGTCTCGCGTGAGTGTTGACCGGTTCAAGCAGTGAAATATCGCGCAAGGTCGCATCGGTTACACATTGGACAAAACGCTCGTGACTATTGGCCTTAAGAGTGTGTGTGTTCGTACAGTTTATACTATAACTTAACTAATAGTGGCTACAAGTAATGACACGTGTGTTCAAACATTTGTCGATAAACTGTTTGCAGAATAATCACTTATGCACGCCAAGGTGTATCTGATCCTATTTTAAAAATAATAAACAAATTATAATATTTTCGGACAAAACCGAGCACGCAGTTAAATAAACACGCCATTGTTTGTGTGTGTGTACACTCTACACTATATATGAACGCCTAAGAGAATGTGGTTTAACAAACCTAAAGAGGTTAAGAGGAGATCAAATTGAAGTTGTTAAGTTATTTAATGGATATGAAAATGTTTATAAACATATTTTCTCTCACTCAAGAAAGATAGTAGAACTAGAGGACATATTAGCTACATATTGTGTAACAGCTAGCAGCGTGAATATGTTCAAAAACAAGGTTGACACATATCTCAGGAGGGCGGGTTTCACATATATGGAAAATGTTGGACTCTCGATAAGCCAATGGCTTCCTTGTCCACTTGCTATCTGGGAACTTGCCTTGGATGGCAATCTTGTTAAATCTTGTTAAATCGCACATTATATAACAGTCTATGCTACTCGTGAAAGACATGGTATTTAGAATACTCACCTTAAAATCTGGATTTACAGGATTTGTTTTTCCCAACATGTACAACTCGTAACGATCAACCGTAGTCTTCGTCTCTTCTGTGTCTAAATACTCATACTGGTTGACAAAGGCGGTCGGGGCAAACTTCACGGCTGTTTTGTCTGAACAAAAATGCACAACGTGTTCACAATCAATTATACAGTTTCATGTTTGCCCTATATGTATGCATCCAAAGTTACAATGCGTGATCGTTTTTTATCGTAAAATAATGCTATATAGTATATAATATATATTATATATTATATATATTCTAACATTTGACCATCTAAAGTGTTTAATATAATGTGATCGTTATCTGTTTAGTATGACATGTTCGCTCCGAATTCCAAGTTTATGTTGCGTTGTGACAGTCGACATGTATAAAAAAATACCGGTCAAATTATGTTTAAATACTGTGGTACGTTAAAACAGAACTGGGTTGTCAATATATTATAATTAATATGACGTAATGTAACTAAAAGATGTGTTGGCCTGTCTTTAAAACACTTTACTAAATATTCAAATATCAGTGAGAATACGACGAAAAGTTAATCAAATCACACGTAACAAATAACACGTACCAAATCACACGTACCAAGTCCGACCAATGAGTGCGGAAAACTATCGCATAGTCAAAACGAATACAACATTTACCTGGGTCTATTAAAACTCCATCCTCAACTGATTTAGCCTATCGCAAATCCGGTTAGTTCATGTACAGATATGTAGTGTGTGAATAGTTTATGTAACATCTGCACTCGATATAATAAAACATGCTTATTTTGTTCAAATAATCGAAAGAGTTTACTTTAGTTGTTAGACCTGGTAAGGTTTAATAAGTGGATATCCAAGAGGGTAAACAATGTGTGGGTCAGTGACGATCAAGGGCTTGACTTCCATCCTCTGCCGATCACATGACAAAGTTACGAAATTTCACCAATGGTCAAATTCGTCAGTTTTCAGCGATTCCATTTTCACTTCACAACCAAAAATATTAAATAATTTAATAGTTTGTCTGATGATTTCACCAAAAAACTACATGCAAAAGTTACACTTGCATGTTGCAGTGGATACCAGGTAGGTTTGATTTTTCACAAAATTTATTTGAAATGAGTCTAGCGAAAACATCTAATTGTGGAGCGACTTTTAAATAAAGAAATAAAAAACAGCATTTCCTCTGTTTCAGTATCCCAGCATCACATGTGTTTGTCCTACCGTTTAGTGCAAGACGGTGTAAGAAATTGCACTGGCTTGGCTGAGGTCTGAGGTCGAGGCGATGGTAAACGAACGACTGAGGCAGGTTCGTGTCCCACACGTCAGTGAACGTTTCAGCGTCGTGCGCTAGTACGACACATGCGGAGAAACTAGTCTGTCCAACCTAACAAAGATACAAGCACGCTATTGAATCATCACCGTCGTGGATCGGTGTTGTTACATTACATTGCAATCAGCTCTGGTGGACGTCCTGAACATCCTAGTAATTAAACTCTATACAACTTGCCGAAAGACCAGCAAGTGCCTAAGAAAGCCAGAGAGATTATAAAAAAAAAACATTTTAAAACCTGTTCTCCTCATTGGCTGTGAATGTTGGATCTTGACAAATAGACTTGAAAGTCGAATCACTGCATCAGACAGTCATAAAACAGACGGCGAAATGAATGAGCAACTCTACGGGGACAACTCTACTGGGACAACTCTACGGGGACAACTCTATGGAGACAACTCTACGGGGACAACTCTACATGGACAACTCTATTGGAACAACTCTACGGGGACAACTCTACGGGGACAACTCTACTGGGACAACTCTACATGGACAACTCTATTGGGACAACTCTACGGAGACAACTCTACTGGGACAACTCTACGGAGACAACTCTACGGAGACAACTCTACTGGGACAACTCTACGGAGACAACTCTACTGGGACAACTCTACATGGACAACTCTACGGGGACAACTCTACTCTGACAACTCTACAGAGACAACTCTACTGGGACAACTCTACGGAGACAACTCTACGGGGACAACTCTACATGGACAACTCTATGGGGACAACTCGGTCACCTCAATTGTAGAAGTGATCCAAATAAATGAAGATGGGATGATCATGTGATGAAAAGTGAAGATGAGTCTGTGATAAAAGTGGCCCTAAACATGCAGATGACGAGAAAGACATCAAAAGGTAGGCCAAGGTTACGTTGGATCAACAACATCAGCAACCGCCCGGAGGAAAAGAACACTAGCCTCAAAGATGTAACAAGAACGGACGGTAAAAGAACCGCACAGAATGGTGTAAGTTGATTGTTTGTCAAACTGACATGAGTTCTAGTGTCACTTGAATTCATAACCGGAGTATGGTGCTCAGCAGGTGAGCAGTAGGTGAACAGCAACTCGCCGCAACAACCAATGACATTTTCTGCAGGACTGCAGAAACAGTCATGACCAAATGCATTCAATATAGCAATGCTAATGACTAAAATAATAATAGCAGATAACGGGAAATGCCTCATGTGACACTTACCGGCGACCAGAAGTAAGTTGACTGGAGACTACGTGTTTGCACTCCTTCAAGCCTTGTGTTCCCGCGGGAGGAGACTCGTCCAAAAGAAAAGGTCAAGTTGCCAGTATCACCCCTGTCGCAATGTAATGTCTCAGTCAGCCGGGTACATAACACCAGTTCTTATTCAGCCCAATCTGCTTTATAGCTGTCGCAATGGCTTTCGGTTACTTATCCCTCTTACACATTTTACTGTATAAACACGGCAGTCACCCTATTGGGCTGGTGTCCCGCGTCTTTCACATATATCCAGGCAGCCCAAATCAACTATCTTACAAAAGCTTTTTTATCCAAAACTAAGCCCCACCTGGGCAAGTAACAATATGTAGCTGCTCCCAAAATATCGAACGACCTTAAAGTCACTTTAGTTAACACCTACCATAAGCAAATATCTCAAGACGTATTTGTTCGAAATTGCATTTCCACCTTAAATCCTCGGCGCTCTCTCGAGCTTATGGTGACCCTGTTTATGATATCCTGATTGACGATGCTGGTTCATTGTGCCTCTCATCTCTGAGCTCTGAAGATTTAGGCGCTATTGTTATTATTATCATCATCATCATCGTCATCATCATCATCACCATGACCACCACCACCACCACCACCACCACCACCACCATCATCATCATCATCATCATCATCATCACCATCATCATCTCCATCATCATCATCGTTATCATATTTAATTTAGCAACTTCGACAACGATGTATTTAGTGCATTTAGTTACCGTATCATGCTGGTCATGACATCGAGGGCCTGTGATGATCGCTCCAACGAGGGAAGTTGTAGAAACAGCGGGTCGTCGCGAATGGTCTGAGGCCGAGGCAACATCGGGTGCGTTAATACCCGGCCCTGGCTGTCGATAACGAAGGCGTAGTTCAGTTCACCCTTGTTGAAGTAAGTGACGTCACTTAGTAGATCACTCACTGTGCGGTCGATGCAGACAACACCTTTTAGGTGACTGTTGTGGTAGACGGGCAGGCAGCCGGATACGAGAAGGCCTGAATGAAATATATCACCAGATATCTGATTGATGGTCCTCGTGTAGAGGCCGGTTTATACGAGCGATTATTGTCCAATTCTATCGGCTGAAACAGTGTCGCACGATTATGTGCAACTACATTGTGTGCGTTTAGACGACCGACATGTCTTTGAGGTTTGATGAACAATTACGAACTGCTGTCAAATAGCAAATAGTACCATATAGTGAAATGCCTATTTGTTCATGACATAGGTATATGTCGACTGATATCATCATGGTGAACCATAACATATTTTGTTTATCTTCATTTTATCGTGAAACCAAGTTCTAAGCTATGTGCATACTTCTACCCTTCTAGAAAGTGTATCAAAAGCAAGAAAAAAATACTCACCGATTCCGAAATAATCTTTGTATGGAACGGAAAATATCACCCTCGGCTGACTGCCAGTTCTACTAATGTACGTGTAGTAGGTGCCCATCTTTGACCTCAGGTCAGAAGGATTGTCCACACGGATGAAATGACCCGGCTGAAACAGAAAGTCCAATGATTTAATTAAATTAAATTCTTAATGTCCAAAGGAAAATGGTATTATACAATATACAACATACAAACATTTGAAAATTCTCTTGAGTGCATCACTTACAATAAGCACTGACGTTGGAACTGTTCAAGACACTACACTAATGATATCGTTGTTTTGATATTCTTGATAGTAACTGAACGTATTATATAATCGCCTAAAGAGTTGCACTGCGTAACACCATATATAGATAAATACATGTTTTAGTTAATTACACTGCTTAACACCATATACAGATAAATACATGTTTTAGTTAATTACATACAAGTGACGCATAAACTGGAGTGGCAATTCTGAATAACTGATATCTTATTGGACTAGTTAGAGTGTCGTTTATAAGCAAACGGTTTCACGTGCACAGTTTTCTACGGTTCAGTGGTTACATTATTGTGAAAATATGAAATACCGTTATTTCGTTATATGGGTACTATGATAATAACAACAACGACGACGACGACTGCGACGACGACAACAATAACAATATATAAGTAATGTATAAAATAAAAGCATATGAATAAAGTAAAATATAAGATAAGACCATGAAAAAATGTGAACACAATTGTTATTAGAAATAATTAATTGATGTGACACAAGACATGTAAATGAAAATATTTTAATTAACATTCATGTCACACGTTACAGATGTGAACATCAACGAATCTGTTTAACGATGGACTAAATGATTCCAGGAAACAGCTAGAAAGCATACCTTCACTTCGCCAGCGTCGGTGTCAGCTGTCGTCTGGGCAGCCATATCTTCCAACGTCTGCCACGACGTACCTATCAGGAAATATTTAGAAACCCCATCATTATTATTTTTATTATCGCTAGGTAAATCAAACATACTATATATATATATATATATATATATATATATATATATATATATATATATATATATATATATATATATATATATATATATATATATATATATATATATATATATATATATATATATATATATATATATATATATATATATATATATATATATATATATATATAAGTTTCTATGTATACATTCAATACATACATTACATGAAAATGCAGAGCCTCTGGTTAGTAAGTAAGAATAACAGACACAATATAAAACGCTGTCGGCAACATGTTTAATTGAAACAGGATTTTTGGAGGAAATAGGTGACATACGAGCTATGCAATAGAAGACAGTGCTTGCCAAAGACATCCCAGTCGTGTTGTATTATGTATAACTTTCGTCGTGTTTTTGTGTGGCAATGTCTGCCTGGCGGAAGTGTTGGATGGTTTACACGAGCGATTGTTGTCCAACGTGTCGGTCGACACGGTATCGAGAGATATCGTACTGCACGGATAGGTCGTAAAAATGCCGGTTTACCAGGGACGAGCGACGTGTCTATACACAATGACCTAGACATTGACACGTGTCACTTTCGGTTTGAACTTTGGTGAAAGGTCACGACGGGTGCACCTATTGACGATTGTTCCTGCTTCAAAATCGCGGCCAACTGTTGGTGAGATTGGGACCCAATTCTCAACGACACTATCGTACAGAATATTGGCCTTGTTAATCGGCATCGATTAATCTTAATCGATTTTCATTAATTACTGCAACGCGCTACCGCGCGACACCGTGCCGGCCGACAAAATGGACACACAACGCTCGTGTGAACAGGCCCTACACCTGTCGGCGAGAATTGGGACTGGTTCCAATCGAACAGTTGACCCCGATTTTGAAAAAGTTACCGAACAACGATCGACAGAACGTGTACCTGTTCTGATATTTCACCAAAGCGAGAGAGGCAAGATCTAGGTCGCAGCGTCTAGACATGTCGTTCGTCTAAACGCACACACAATTTAGTTAGTGTTATCGTTCGTCACGATGTTGACAGACAAATCGGGGTAATAACTGTTCGTGCAAACCGGCCTTAACTGGCAAGGTACTGTCATACATGACGCCGACATGTCATATGTGAACGTGTGCATGTACAAACCTTCTCCGAAGGCAAACGTGAACATGATGACCTTGTTTCCTAGCTTGGCGTTTTCATCACGCAGCGTCTTCATGATGGCGTCTTTGTTGTCCGTCGGTTCGCCATCCGTCAAGAAGAGAATCAACTTTTCTACAAAAAACGTTTACTTTGTATAATAATAATAATAACATTCGTGAAAATATTCATGATGTCAATAGAGAAAAATTAAGTGTATATAATAATTATACTACTATTACTACTACTAATAATAAATATTGATAATATTTACTTACTTATTTACTTATCCTCTTCACACTTTAGTTGGTGCATAATATATACTAATACTACTACGACTAATAATAAAATAATAATGATAATAGTAATAACAACAACAACAATAATGCTAATAATACTAATATCAAAACTAATACAGGTGTTCTAATAATATTGCTACTGATAATACAGTTAATGATAATAATGATAGTAATAATATTAATGTATTAATGCTACTACTAATACTAATAATAGTAATACAAAGATGCCATTTCTCCGGTTTTGCAAAGGAGCTTTCCTCTTGTTTGCTTAATTTTGACATATTTCCTGCTTTTTCTTCTTTTTCAAATAACCTCGTTTTTAATTTCCCGTGGAAAAGGCGAGCCGGAATTGCTTTGATGGCAAAAAGAAGCCAAGGCGTGAATGTTAAGACTGCTCGCGGGTGACCCTGACTGAAAGATTATCAATGCACCTTGAACTGCCCGCAAGCGATGGGCCGACAATGAACGGTTGGCCAATATGCTGCTGCTTTTATCAAGTTAACTTTGTATCACAAAGTTAGCGCATTCCTTTTCGCTAATACGGTACCTGTGGAACGGAGTAAACTCAACTAATACTGGACTGTATAGCTCATTCAGTTTAATGCTACTGTGACTGCCAGTTGGATGTGGGCCATAAATTAAGTTGATGAAATCAATCACTGCCCCACTTTGAACTGCCATCAAGCGGTGGTCTGACTATGAATTATTGGCCGATATGCTGCTGCTCTCATCAAGTCAACTTTGAGACGCAAAGTCAGCACGTTCGTCCTCGTAGGTATGATAATTCTGGAATGACGCATTTCGAGAAACTCCGGGATCAGGCCGCAGAAAAGTCTCTGAGGATATTCGGAATTTGATTAAAATGCAATAAACACATATTTCATGTTTATAATCATTCTTATATGTATATTCTTAAAGTTACTTGACAAAAATCAAGCAAATGTATAACAGTATTACATTTTTGTTATAAAAACGTCAGTCGCACAATATGGTGGTTGGTTTTCAAAAACATTCGTTATAGCCCGAAGATATTCTTACTCACAATCAATTGTTTGGACAACATTTCTTTTATTTATTGACTACATTATGCAGATGGTATTACACAGAATACATACGTAGTGAAGTTAGTGCATATCAGCGGTGGCTCAGCTAGTCCGACACGAGGGATTGTCAATGCCCTTTGAGCTGTCCGCAAGCGACAGGGTGATTATGAATGGTTGGGTCCAAATTCCCTGTCCGTTGTCCACATTGGCCAGGTGGCCGCTATGGACAGCTACCGGACAGTGCTGACTAATAGGAAGTAAATCGGGACTTTGAAAAGTGTCTGTTATACACAGTGTTCGTTATGAGCAGGTATGCGCTAAGGCAAGTTTTACTCTGTGTGTATATAATGTATATAATGTGTATATATGTATATATATATATATATATATATATATATATATATATATATATATATATATATATATATATATATATATATATATATATATATATATATATATATATATATATATATATATATATATATATATATATATATATATCGAGACTTTAATTTTGAAACATTTACCGTTTTGCGTGGGAGGGGAATACCTCTCCAACACCTTCCTGCCTTTATTTTATCACCGGAAGGAAAAAATTTTCTTTAAGCTTTCCCATCAGTGGCTAGTTGTCGGAACTTAGAAGTGTGTAGAGTTTATTATTTTAATTTTAAAAAATTAATATTTTAATAAAATATAAAAAAATACAGCAACTCACCCCTCTCTAGTCCATTTGTGGTAGCGTTGTCCGCCCTGTTGGGGAAATACTGGAAGGCTTTCTTTAATGCAGATCCATAGTTTGTCGCACCACTTTCCTTCAGATTCTGGCCGCATCATAACATATAGAATCCATTATTACTAGTGCGCAGACCAGCCACATCGTAAGAATTATCCAAATGCAAAGCAGAATTAATGTTTGGTCCGTGTCCCGTATTTATACGGATTTATTTCACATTTACCTA
This sequence comes from Lamellibrachia satsuma, assembly GCA_033239005.1. Classification (NCBI taxonomy): domain Eukaryota; kingdom Metazoa; phylum Annelida; class Polychaeta; order Sabellida; family Siboglinidae; genus Lamellibrachia; species Lamellibrachia satsuma. The sequence continues at coordinate 1,364,191 of BSQZ01000102.1, forward strand.
ACATCGCATTAAAGTACACCTTCGAAAATAATAATATTATTTAACAGAGTGTCCGACGATTTCATCACAACTAAATAATATATTTGTACAAACGAGCTAGTATGCCGTAGTGGAGCTAAATTGGTTTGATTTTTCGTCGATTTCATGAATACTAAATAACACATTAACACAAAAGAGCTAGTATGTCGTAATGGATGCTAAATTGGTGAAGTGATTATAAAACAGACAAATACCAACACAAAGAGCAATGAATATATCATGTTCTCCAAAGACTATGTAATGCAAAGACACGTTAAAATACCGTGGACAGTGACCAACCAGTGAGCGAAAATGTAGAATGTAGATCAGGAAAACCAGAAACCAATTACAGATATTTTAAAATCAGACGTCTTGTTACGTCATCGGATACTTCGCGGGCTTTTGGCGGACAGGTTCGGTTGTTTGCAGGGGCGAGTAATTGTTAAAGTTAATGGTAAAAAATAGAACAAAATAATTAATATATAGCAACAAGTCGTCTGACATGGTCGTTTATCGGGGGATGACAACACGTTAGAGTCAGTTAAGTCGTTGGTTGTCGACATTCTAATCGTTTTGTGGCTAAACGTGCAGCGGACATTGATTGACCTTGACACATTGACGGACCTTGACGCGTTGACGGACCTTGACGCACCCCTCGTACAAATTTGTGACCAACTGTGACCAAGTCATTATTTCTATGGATATGGCGCACCTTTGTAGTACATTGTTTGGGTGCGTCATGCAATTGACGGGTGCATTAGTACAATGTATGTGCATCAACTCAAACTACACACAAACCCGAATTGGGATTATTAGCCACACGGCGCTATGACTGGTAGAAAAACCCTTTGTAGGCATTGTCACGCTGGTGTCACATAACGTGTCAGCAAATCAACCAACGAGGCGAGAAAGAAAGAAATCTTACCTGCAAAAAAGACTTGATCAAATAACGTTTATTTTTCGGTGTCGCCATAGCGAGACTGTCGGCATAGCAGGTGCTTGTCGACGCGGTGCCTGGCGGGGTCTGCGGCTTTTGCGAGAAGGAGACGACTCCGACCTGAAACAGGTAATGTAGGCCTATACTTGGTCATGTAGAGGTTGCTAGTTTCAGTGACAAAATAAAGGTACGTTCTTATATAGCGCGGTATCCAGTCCTAAGGAACTGCTCAAAACGTTTTACCCCCTGGCAGACCTGTTCATTCCAAAGCCAACTCGACTTCCCTCGAAAGAATTCAGCCACACTGCAATTACTGCGCAAAGACTGTTCGTTCACATATCCACCACTGTATGTAGCCAGGTACTCATTTATACAGCGGAGTGAACTGAGGCAACGTGGGTGAGCGATAATACCCAAGATTGAACGGGTGAACGATAATACCCAAGCTTGAACGGGTGAACGATAATACCCAAGCTTGAACGGGTGAACGATAATACCCAAGCTTCGAAACGGCAGCAAGAGGATTCGAACCCAGGTTTTCTCGATTGAGAGTCCGATGCTCTAACCGCCACGACACCGCGTCCCAGGAAATGCACAACGATTTTCAGGCAGTCCCTTACATGGGTCCCACATGGGAAGAGGAGAAGGGGACTAGGGCTGACTATCGGGGAGAGTTTACTATTGCGATAGTATTGCGATAGCTGTATCACTATTGCACTATCATAGCGATTGATTCATAGCTAATGCGATAGTACTGCGATAGTATCGTGGAATAGCGAATAACCAGGAAACCAGTCCCAAAACTTAATTGATGAATTACGCGTTCGAGTGACCTTTGAATTAGTTGATTAAAAATGCTGAATATGTGAACGACGATTGTTGATGTTAGGTTGATAAATAAATTAAGTTATCAAAATAGTTAAAAAAAAGATGTTTATTTATATTATTACAGCGACGGTAGCCCTGTTAATTTGTTTCGTTACCATTGATAGTTAAATGTACCATCGATAAAATTGCAGCGCCACATCGACAATTGATAGTTCGGTGTTTTGTTGCAGCCACAGAGAGGACGGCTTGGAAACTGTTGGCAACGTTACTTTAAACCGGAATGGGTATGACGGGATACATCTGGACTCACGAAGATGGCTCAAACACACACACACGCACACACACACACACACACACACACACACACACACACACACACACACACACACACACACACACACACACACACACACACACACACACACACACACACACACATATATATATCCACTTGAAAGATTTTATATCTATGTTCTGTGGGCCGAGGTGGCGTGTTGGTCAGAACATCGGACTCTCAGTCGAGAGAGCCCTTGTTCGAATCATCTTGCTGCCTTTTAGAATATAGGGCAATTTCATTTACTCGACGTTGTTCAGGTTGAATGCAATCCCAAGGAGTGGATACGGCGCTATAGAAGAACGTACCTTTGCCTTTTCTCGAGGAGGAAATGGACCGAACTAAGTAAGTAATCATAATCTTAATAATAACAAAGTTTTATGTAGCACTGTTTCAATCCTTTGGTCTGTTCAAAGCACTTTACAGTTCTATGTCGATATATGTCCTCAATTAATTAATATGTGCAGTTTTGAAAAGGTGTGTTTTCAGTGCTCTCCTAAAAGACGCGGCGGTGTTAGACTTCTTTGACAGACTCAGTGAGACCGTCCCATAGCATAGCTGCTGCTTTTGAGAAGGCACGGTCTCCGAAAGTTTTGAGGCGTGTAGTGAGCACAGTCAAGAAGTCCGCAGAATCTGATCCCGAGGATTGGGAGTCATTTAGAAATTCGGATATGTAGGGCGGTGCAAGTCCGCATAGAGCACTGAAGGTGATTATAAGAATATTGAAAGTGATCCTTTCTCTGATAGCCATAGCAGGGATTTTATCCTACATGACGACTCACCCTGTCGTTGGGTCCGAGCGTGTCGACGACGGTCGAGGCCGCCTCAATGGCGATCTGCATCAAAGAGCGGCCTTGGTGGATGGCCATCATCGAGCCGGACGTGTCCACCACGACCACCAGGTCTTTCGGCTGCGGTGATGCCACCTCCACGTAGAACGGCCTGTAACGGACATATCGTTTCCACGTAATATTGCCTGTAACTGAAAAATCACTTCCACGTAGAATGGCACGTAATGAACGTATCAATTCCACGTAGATTGGCCTGTAACGGACATATCACTTCCACGTAGAATGCCCTGTAACGGAAATCCAAAATAGCTTCACTGTTTTTGCTGCTGATTTATGAATGTTCTCTAACAAATCGACAAAAAGCGACTTTTCAAGATGCTTAATAGTGTTTCAACCCAAATAAAATCAACCCCGTTTCCACGCCTACGTACGGACACATTCCCCGTGGGCAATACGTGTGGAGGGACATTCATATTCTTTGTAGTTTAATGCCTATATATGAATGTGTTGAGTAGAGATATGTGAACAAACCTAAAGCGCGGGTCGTACGTCTCGTCGCAGTAACCAACGGTCGGGTAGTTGAACAGCACGCCTTGTTCACTGGCGAAATACTGCCACTTGAGACTGGGTGCAGCATCCATGTTCTGTTTCATCGTCTCGATGACTTTGTCTCGGTTGACATATTTGACCGACGTCTTCTTCAGGCCCTCGCCGACCGCACATATCTCTTCTTTGTTCACCTGCACAATTGTGATTATAGTAATGACATATGACGATATTTATATAGCGCCATAATCACCTAGTGCTCGATGGAACAATACACAGAACAATAGTCTAAAAGGAATATATATATATAAATAATATATATATATATATATATATATATATATATATATATATATATATATATATATATATATATATATATATATATATATATATATATATATGTGTGTGTGTGTGTGTGGAGCGATTAGTTGTCACAGCCTATTGGACGCGTCATTTCTTGTTCATTTCAAGTTATTTTTTAAAGTTGTTTTCAATCGCCCGACCAATCGGACAACTAATCGCCCGTGTGAACGGGCCTTAACTTGCCTTCTGTTTAAATCTGACGTCTTTCTCTCCGAGAGGCGCAGTACAGCACTCGGGCAATGTTTGTCCGGCCGTCGTATCGCCATAACCGCCCTCTAGGACATCTCTCAGTCTCTCCACCGCCCTCATCCACTCCGTAAACTTCGCATTCAGACTCGTAGTTATCTGCAACAAGCCGGATAGCAAGCAGGGGGCGATTAGCTTAGCTTAATTGTTACCATGCCAAAGTTGAACCTCCATCTTCAACTGGTTTAGCTTGTTGCAAATCCGTTTCGTTGATGTGTAGTGTGTTAATAATCCAAGTAACATGCACAGTCGATTTAATGACACAATGCGTAGTTTATTCAAATGACCAAAAGAATTGACTTCAGTCATTAGATCTGGTAAGGCTCAAAATGGTGGATATTCCAAATAGTAATCACTGTACGGGTCAATGCCGACCATGGGCTTCCACCCTCTTGTCGATCACACGATAAAGTTACTGAAATTCTACTAAGCGTGAAATTCGTGTGTTTTTAGTTTGCTCGAACATTAAGTCATTAAATTAACATTAACTTAACTAGTTAAATGTTGAAGGTTCACTTAACATAACTTATAGTGATATTAACTGACTAACATCAATTAAATTTCAGTTAACTAATATATATTTGTATATATATATATATATATATATATATATATATATATATATATATATATATATATATATATATATATATATATATATATATATATATATATATATATATATGTGTGTGTATACACATACGCACATACACACCACATATGTAGCGCACACACACACACACACACACACATATATACACACATTCACATGTATATATAGGATATATGTATATATATAGGTATCACCGTTGTATAGTCGATAATATATATTTACAGGCGATATTTATATATATATAAATAGTATGACCGGCTGCATATCCTATCAACTACATATATGTACATATATATATATATATATATATATATATATATATGTATATATATATATATATGCATGTATATATATATATATATATATATATATATATATATATATATATATATATATATATATATATGTATATATAAATTAACTTAAGTGAAAATAATCCAAACTAGTTGACATAGTAGATTAATCACCCCGTGTCTGACGGATTGTTTCTCTGAGGCAACCGATATCATCTGAGAACAGCCTCTCGCTTACTGCGTGTATTCTGGGAGAACTTTGTGTGTCAATCTTAATGATACGCCCAACCTTTTTATTATAATATACAATTTCAGCCATGACTTCTCGCTCTATGTATCGTTAGTTCCGTGTCTGTTGTCCATTGTGAATATACTACTTATGGTTAGACGTTATTCCAAAGCAGACATGTTTACATGTTATATGCGATGTAATCTAGATATCTGAGATCAGTTATAACTTATCAAGACAGGGAAACATTAATAATGTTACTGTAATTATAGTAAAGTTGATTGACATCTATTTGTTTTTGTAGTATCCATTAGCACAAAGCTCATTGAAATAGTTTGTATTTGCTTATTTTAACAAACAGCGTATTGTGCGACGAAGGAACGAAAAACATACACGTGTACTTCTTGCATACAAGAGCTGTGTAGGACACCTTACCTCAATAACACCGGATCCGATCGACTACTCACCGTCTGTACGAGTTGATGTCCATTCAAATCTTCTTTCTCGTGGCGTACTTTCAAATCTACGTATTTCTGTAACACGAACGCAACAACATCTTAAATTTGCAATTTGAAAGAAGGCAGCATATGATATTATTACTATTATTATTATTTGACATAGCGCTAGTTATATAATACGTCAAACATAATGACATATATCAGTACCAATCTAAACCTGTGAAAGTGAAATGTGAAAGTTTTGAATGTAATGATAATTTATTTCATTTGCAATCATAAAACTGAATGGAATTACAATACGTAAAAAAAAATTTTTTTTAATAAACGAGTACATTTAGGTTAAAAAATAATAATAATAAATCATCGCTACAATAATGATTATTTGTAAAAAAAAAATCATGCTATATATGGATACAAAACACGACGTTTCACGTAATCGGGTCGGTTACTTGCATGCACATCCTGACCTCGCAGAATTAGGTGTTATACAAAATGGTTGGTAATTTTGTGCAGCACGATCACATAAAAATATTTGAAATTTTGCATAATTTTTACTTCGCTGGCTATTTTGGATGATGAGTGAGGCCGCCAAACGAGAAACATATTTTACATTGTATTCAATATAATTATGTGGTTTGATACCAATAAATTCTACATAGTTAGTTTGTCGAAGCTGGTTTTAATTGGTGAAGTAAGAACACTGGAACTACAGCAGGAAACATATTAAATGGAATTACTCTGAAACGAACTAAACACCTCCAGTAAGTTTTAATTGGAGCGATGTATATTGAATAAAGTAACCACAAAATATCTACAACTTACATACCTGATATTCGTCCACGCCCAATCCATCATTGGCCAGAGTGTGTACCACCGCGGCAAACCTTTTGCCGTCCAGTGATTGGCTGAAACCTGTGACGACCGGATGCAGTATGCACGCAATGATCAACCCGGAAGTCAGCTCCTTGATACATGTACGAATCATTATTTTTTCGTTCCGTGCTGTAAATGAAGAAAAGAAAGTCTAGACATCCGGAACAAAGGTTCTAATGAGATGGCGGCCCGGGGAGAGGTAACACAGAGGTAAAAGTTTACCTCCTCGACCGATTAGAATGCCAGACAGTTCCGATCATCCTATATTCCTAATTCATTCAGCATAAGTGCATTGTCTTAATATCGATACAGGAGCAAAGACCAACGAAGAAATTAGAAAGGCCAATAATAACCTAAACTGTAACAAAACAGGCGGAGAATATAAAACACAAACACCATAATCAATTTAGAGGACGCACCAATAGATAAAGTCGACAACCTCATCTACCTGGCCCAGTTTTGGGAGTGTGACAACAAGCTATGGTGACCTTACCATGGACACAAGAATCATGATGACCAAAGCGGCAGCCTCCAACAAACTGAACACAATGTGGAAAACAAAAACCCAGAAATTGTTAACCAAAATACAGATCTTTGCCCGAAAAGTTATCTCAGTACTGATTTACATATAGAAAAACATAAAATAAACTTAAGCTCTTTTAAGAACAACATTAATGTATCCGAAACATAAGCAGAATACATTTGAGAGAACACAAAAGCAACAAAGAATTAAAAGAAGAATGTCCAGTAAGAAGAGAAGACATACTTGGACCACGTGCTGAGAATGATACCGGAAATACTACCTAAGGCAGCTCTTCAGTGGAATCCACCTGGAAAACGAGGCCTTCTTAAGAGAGGGAAAACATAGAAACACTAGTCAATATGGATGATGTGGCTCCAGGCACAGGAAGGAGACGTGCGCTGGTTCCCATCGGTGCGACACCCTCGACGCAAGAGAATAGAAAAAGAAGAATAGCTGCTAATTGGGAACAGTTTCCATATAATACCTAAAAAAATAACAGTGATTGTTATAATTACGTATATTATAATATGTACAGTGTATTAATTTAACGCATATCAATAGCATGATATTATTAGCAATGTGTAGTTACAAGACGAAATAATCGTCTAAGTTGTGTAGCCGTGCTACAGGCAGATTCTAACTGTACAGTCGCTGCTGGTAGTCGCTTCAACAACACATGGGTCGTCATGGCTCTCTGCGAAGATGAAGAAGGGTGGTTCAGTGGGGTATCTAGGATCTCGCAATGGGAGGCCGAAATGGGGGGAGCTTTGTCACCAACATTAGTTTACCATGCTGGCGCAGCGGAGTATCATTCCTGAATTTGACATTCCACGTCTTCAGTGGCCTTCCTCTGTTCCGCTGTTGTCCACACGCGCTGTTGTCCATTGCCAGCATACCTTCTTTGATAAAGATTGTACGTATATTGTACACAGCGTGTGTGGGTTATCAAATCACACTGTCCTTAAACATCCTTTGATACGGTGATGGAGATTGATGTGTCTAGTCTCGCTTATCCGATTCTCGCTCGGCTTCGAGAATGCGCCGAGAAGAGAATCTGGCCGCAGATGCATGTTTTGACCGTTACCGTCGTCAGGTGGCATGACCAACACCATGTGCCGACCGTGATGCTTGTCGTGTAACATATCAAGTACATGAGGGAGAATTGTGTAAATGAGGGTTTCTCTGTACGCTGTAGATGCCCGGATAAGATCTTAATAAACTACTCATGTAAGCGCCCAGAATCGAGGCTATGATGTGCCTGGGCCTTGTTAATGAGTACGTTTTGTGAGTCCAACACACGTTAAGACACGAACCGCGGCTGGGATTTTAAATTACACTGAGTGGGTAATTAGGGGTATGTATGTTTACATTTCAAAACACGGTTTTGCGATATAGGGTTAAATGTGAGAAATATAGAATATATTATGAACTAATATATTTCGTCTGTCATGGATCAATGCATGCTTTACACATTAAATGATACGTATTTGGTTTTACCTCATCAACTTGAAAAAGTTATAATTTTACCTAATTAATAAAATGTGACCCCGACCATTGAAAACGGACGGGAGTCGTTATACAGTCAATGCAATGATACATGTAAAAATCGTACAATAATCATACAATCCTATCTTTTGGAGAGAAGTATAAAGCTTGTTTGTGGGTCAGAATTAGATCAATTATCAAGGATGTTGTACTGGCAATGTATTGAGTGCCCCCCTCCCGGATATAACCAAACACCTCACCGGCAACGACATTTGACCCTCGCAGTTAGGCAGTCACACTTCGCTGCACACGCTGCTGATACGTGTATATTGGAAGTGGTGTAGTGTATTCATATTCCAATGCATTCAAGTGTAGATGTGCTGTTTGTGATGAATGACCCACTGACCGGCTGGGGCTACCTAATACCAGTGTATTTGTGCTTGGATATGAATTGGTATTATAGAACTCGAACCAATAACCCCAACAAAAGCAATGCATCCATCGAAAGACTATTTTCTAGATACAAGCATACCAGTAAATAACTCTAAATAACTACCTTTATGGTTTTTAACATACATCACCAATTGGTAGGTCAGAGGCCAGTGAGTCCACACAAAAGGTCAGAGGCCAGTGAGTCCACACAAAAGGTCAGAGGCCAGTGAGTCCACACAAAAGGGGGTACATTACAATTTACTCAACTAGAAAAGGGTATAAGGAAATGGGATCAATTAGTTAAATTCTCAATGATGGTATACTGCCAACGTATTGAGTATCCCCCTCCTCATACTGCCAACGCATTGAGTACCCCCATACTGCCAAAGTATTGAGTACCCCCCCATACTGCCAACGTATTGAGTACCCCCCATACTGCCAACGTATTAAGTACCCCCCATACTGCCAACGTATTGAGTACCCCCCATACTGCCAACGTATTGAATACCCCCGCATACTGCCAAGGTATTGAGTACCCCCATACTGCAACGTTTTGAGTACCCCCCATACTGCTAACGTATTGAGTACCCCCCATACTGCCAACGTATTGAGTACCCCCGCATACTGCCAAGGTATTGAGTACCCCCATACTGCAACGTTTTGAGTACCCCCATACTGCCAACGCATTGAGTACCCCCCATACTGCCAACGTATTGAGTACCCCCCATACTGCCAACGTATTGAGTACCCCCCCCATACTGCAACGTTTTGAGTACCCCCCCCATACTGCCAACGTATTGAATACGCCATATGCTGCCAACGTATTGAGTACCACCCATACTGCCAACGTATTGAGTACCCCCATACCGTCAACGTATTGAGTACCCCCCCACCCCCCCGGACATGGTGCGACCAATTGCTAACATGTAATGAAGGCATTGAGTACCGAGTGGCTCAATACAGTAGCAGTTGGCGCTGAGCACAACGGCCACTCAAGGTTGACCATTGTCCAGCTTCAGTCAGGCGAAACAGCGGTGCTATTTTGGTGCAGAGCAACGTATTCAGTAGTGCCAAATACCGGCACTGCAGACGTAAACTGACGTACATTTGCAATCCGAATTTTGCGCATGCCGAAACAGTGTGTGTGTGTGTGTGTGTGTGTGTGTGTGTGTGTGTGTGTGTGTGCGTGTGCGTGTGCGTGTGCGTGTGCGTGTGCGTGTGCGTGTGCGTGTGCGTGTGCGTGTGCGTGTGCGTGTGCGTGTGCGTGTGCGTGTGCGTGTGCGTGTGCGTGTGCGTGTGCGTGTGTGTGTTGGTCCCCTCTACCTGATGTCTATGCCAGGGGAAACAAAATATCCCACACAGGGAAATGGAAAAAACCTGCCGTTGACCCAATGCGCCTCACGGAGCTGGTGATCTCGATCTCCAAACTCACTATACTACCTCCCAGTTTAGGCTGCGATCAGCTGTCAAGCATCAAGCAAGCCAATGAACAAATAAATTATGATATGACCCCGTCAATATTTCATCGATCTCTCCCTTAATATTTGAATACTCGTCTAGTGGTATTCGACTCTAAAGCTGCGTTCTTGCACAACCTACCTGTGTGTTTGCGTTGTCGCACTGGCCGTCCAACTCTCGATACACCATTCACTACTGAACAAACTAGGCCGAGTTCAACTTACCGACTAATGGTCAGTGAATAGTGCCGATGTTTCAGCCCATACCGGTTTCAGTCCGTGAGCCGAACCAACCGTTTTCGCAACCGATGAACCGTGTAGTGTTTTCGCTCGCATGGTAAATGTTAATCAACAGGGCAGTAGTGTAGCTCATACAAAAATACACGTTGTTCGACACAGGCTGTGTTTAAATCACCAACAGTATGAGCCGAAACACCCGGCACCCGTTTCAACTGTCCCCCGCACTATTCACTGACCACTAGCCGGCAAGTTGAACTCGGCCATGTTAGTTCAGTAGTTGACACTACGCCCTGAATATGACCTTTATTATCCTTAATACATATCAAAGACTTGGACGATAATATAACAAGCAACGTACTGAAATTTGAGGATGACTCAAATGTGTTTAGAAAGGTTAACGATGGTGGTGATAAACAACATTTACAAAACGATATAGGCAAATTAGTTAAATGGTCTGAAAAATGGCAGATGTTATTCACTTTTAGGAAATGTAAATGCCAACATACAGGACACGGGAACTTGGATGCAAACTATAAAATGGGAGATAGTTCTAGGTACTACTAAAAAGAACATGACTTAGGAGAAACAATAAGTATTGATACGAAAGTTTCAGAGCTGTGTGGTATTGTAGCTTCAAAGGGTCTTCAAAGTATTGGGTTGTTTAGGATAAATATAACATACAAGGAAAAACAGTTAAGTATACCTCTGTATAAAACAATAGGCCTCATTTAGAATACTGTATACAAACGTGGAGAACATATCGTAAGAAGGATATATATATATACACTTGAACGAATACAGAAGAGAGCAACTAAAATGATTCATAGTATGAAATGTTCTCAATTACCGTATGCAGCACAAACTTGTATATTCTGCCTTCGCTAGTAGGAACACGTTTTTCTGGTCGCACCTTCGCCTGGCAACGTAAACAACGTGTGGCCTCGGTGTCCCAAACCCGCCCTCGAAGCGGTCCAGGTAAAGAAAGAGTGATTGGTTCCCGAGTAGCCGAGACTATACGGCGAGCGTGTAAGAACCAGCACGCTCATACTTCAATGCTTTTCAACTGCACGTTTTAGTGACGCCGCCTAGTGGTTTCATAACTGATAACTGAATTTACCATGGAGGATTCTACGGATTAACAATAGGACGTGCTTCTCTGAAAAAGTATATCTCCCATGCACGCACACACGCACGCACGCACACACGCACGCACGCACGCACGCACGCACGCACAGTATAGTAGAACTTCACATTGAATATAATATTTGACACTATCGAAAGCTCAACGACGCGTCTTCATACTTGTTAATATAGGGATAACAAAGAAAAGGACGCCATTAGTATGGTAGGTGTTGAGTTGTGGCGAGCGCAATTTATGTCATTTTTATTTATTGTAGGTTTTGGAGGAGCCCCTGCAATGGGACATCGTATGAGGAAATAATAATTTCGGTATATATATATATATATATATATATATATATATATATATATATATATATATATATATATATACAAAGAAAGATTGATTGATTGGTTCCCGTATATATATATATATATATATATATATATATATATATATATATATATATATATATATATATATATATATATATTATAGGATTCAGTGACTATGTGTATTATCTTAGGTACATTTCTTGTGTGCCCTACAAAAACTGTAGCTATTTTATCAGAGGTTCCTATCTTCGGGGTAAGAGTCCCACCACTGGGCAAGAAGCCCCTCTATGGGCGTTTCCAGCTGCAGCCTTACTCTATTCAGACATGATGATATACGGCTGCATCTAGTTATCTCAACATTCTTATTTTGGGGCCTTAGGGCTAGATGGAGGTGTAGCAGTAGGCGCGCATTAACTCATCATGATGTACATGTCTGTCGCATGGACCCCCGGGTCACCGTGTGAGGTCTCGTACGGATCGGCCCACACACGCGGCCGTGCATAGACATAACACAACAATGCGGCTTGGCTCCCAGGGAAACAGCCTAGTCTCGCGCTGCACCCTTCTATTCATCCCGGAATTGATGTGGTTCGGCGGCAAAGTGCACAAGACATTTGGCAATCGGACGATCGAATTCTGCTAGCAGCGAACGTGAGTCGTTGCTAGTAGCGCACGGCGCACGATACGATCTTCGTTCATTCTGAAAATGTGGTCAAGCCACCTCCATCTGCGTGTCTTCATGGGCTCCCCCGACGTCGAATGATGGTGATGACGCTTCATTGGGGCAGCACGGCCGGTGATGACTGCGGACGTTGGTTCCATTCAACTTTCATTGAACTCTCTCGTCAAAGTACCAACCTTCGCAGCCACAACCTGGACCGCGACCATGTACAGGCGTGTCTTCATGTTGACTGGCCCGCGACCATGTACAGGCGTGTCTTCATGTTGACTAGACCGCGACCATGTACAGGCGTGTCTTCATGTTGACTGGACCGCGACCATGTACAGGCGTGTCTTCATGTTGACTGGACCGCGACCTTGTATAGGCGTGCCTTCATGTTGACTAGACCGCGACCTTGTATAGGCGTGCCTTCATGTTGACTGGACCGCGACCTTGTATAAGCGTGCCTTCATGTTGACTAGACCGCGACCATGTACAGGCGTGCCTTCATGTTGACTGGCCCGCGACCATGTACAGGCGTGTCTTCATGTTGACTAGACCGCGACCATGTAAGGCGTGCCTTCTTGTTGACTGGACCGCGACCATGTACAGACGTGCCTTCATGTTGACTGGACCGCGACCATGTACAGGCGTGCCTTCATGTTGACTGGACCGCGACCATGTAAGGCGTGCCTTCTTGTTGACTGGACCGCGACCATGTACAGGCGTGCCTTCATGTTGACTGGACCGCGACCATGTACAGGCGTGTCTTCATGTTGACTGGACCGCGACCATGTAAGGCGTGCCTTCATGTTGACTGGACCGCGACCATGTACAGGCGTGCCTTCATGTTGACTGGCCCGCGACCATGTACAGGCGTGCCTTCATGTTGACTGGACCGCGACCATGTACAGGCGTGCCTTCATGTTGACTGGACCGCGACCATGTACAGGCGTGCCTTCATGTTGACTGGACCGCGACCATGTAAGGCGTGCCTTCATGTTGACTGGACCGCGACCATGTACAGGCGTGCCTTCATGTGGACCGGACCGCGACCCTGTACACGCGTGCCTTCATGTTGACTGGACCGCGACCATGTACAGGCGTGCCTTCATGTTGACTGAACCGCGACCATGTACAGGCGTGCCTTCATGTTGACTGGGCCGCGACCATGTAAGGCGTGCCTTCATGTTGACTGGACCGCGACCATGTACAGGCGTGCCTTCATGTTGACTGGACCGCGACCATGTAAGGCGTGCCTTCATGTTGACTGGACCGCGACCATGTACAGGCGTGCCTTCTTGTTGACTGGACCGCGACCATGTACAGGCGTGCCTTCATGTTGACTGGACCGCGACCTTGTACATGCGTGCCTTCATGTTGACTGGACCGCGACCATGTACAGGCGTGCCTTCATGTTGACTGGACCGCGACCATGTACAGACGAGCCTTCATGTTGACTGGACCGCGACCATGTACAGACGAGCCTTCATGTTGACTGGACCGCGACCATGTACAGACGAACCTTCATGTTGACTGGACCGCGACCATGTACAGACGAGCCTTCATGTTGACTGGACCGCGACCATGTACAGACGAGCCTTCATGCTGCGCTGAAGTCCTGTGTCTTTTCATGTACACCATAGCGAGGCGAACCTCCCAACCGCGACATCTGTACTATATTTCATGTCTTTAGCGTACGCACCGTCGCCTTGCGCCCGTGACCCAAGGTAATTGAGAACTGTCTCTTCGTGATTTGCGTTTACATACATTACTCCGGTTCATTCTACTAGGTGATTTCAACTCTAAGCTGCCTTGCATAAAGACATTGCGCTTTATAGGTAATCATTTATAATGACAAGACATATAGTTATCCACATGTCTGCAGGATATATACGTACTCAAGCACGCACAAATGCACACACGTACGTACGCACGCGCGCGCACACACAAACACACACGCACGCACACACACAGACACACACACTCAAGCACGCACGCAGGCGCACGTATGCGTACTCAAGCACGCACGAACGCACGCACACACACGCACGCTTAATAGTTCCCCTCTTATGAGGCCACCCTTTCTGCAAATGTACATTGTCCTTATAAAGACAATTACCATTTGTGAGGAGGAAACCTTATTTGCTGCATTGCGATTGGCACCTTATTAGAATCAGAATCAGTTTATTATGGACAACTTTTAAGTTGGATTGTACGTACAGTCACGATAAAATACACAAAGCCACGCAAGTATAATTAAATTAATCATTACACATTTTGTACATAAAAACTTTAGTACAATTACACTAAAATTATATTTATATACATTCACTAAAACGAACCGTGAACGCAACACACTCAGTAGGAGGCACTTTTTTTTAAACTGACTGTATCATTATAATTATATTAATAAACTTCATTCTAATCAACATAATTAAATTACATTAAAATGAAAATAAATAAGTTACTTTAGATATTAAAATTGTATGCTAAAACGTACCTGATGAACATTTAAAATGTTTTGACAGTGTACCAAACACCATGGTATTAATTAGTTTTTGTAGCGATTTGTTTTAGCCATTGGAACGGGGAATCACGGTTTTGTTTCTAAAAATCACTGTTTATTTTAAAATATCTAATAAATTTTACCAATTCATATTTTTTTAAATTCATAGCATGTGCACCACCCATCGTCTTGAAAATTCAATAAATATTAGTGTGAACTTGTGTGATCGCGTTCAACACCTCCACACCACCAGGTAGAGTTGAACGAACACTTCCAGTGCATCACATCGATTAACTCGTCGCGTCCTGCAGAGGTCCAGACATTTATTGCACCAACGCTGCGATCATGTTTTGGAGTTTCTCTTAAGCATTTGGGGAGAAATTAAAAAGTTCGCCACTGCCATAGCTGACGAAATCATGGTAGAGACAGAGCTCAATATCACTTAGCGATGCAAACATTGAGTACGTTGCATGCATGATCATGCATCTTTCGGAAGTCCAAGCCGAGCTGCTCCACCTTTTCAGCGATGGCTGCGTCGAACTCCGGAGTAACACGAGATAAACTAGAATTCCTCACGTAGATTCTGTTTTTCGCACCTGAACTGTTTTTTTGTTTCATATGTCAAAGGTCAAAGGTCAGCGCTGATGGAATAAAAAACACATTTGACATTTCGGACATGATCTTCGGCTTGAGTCTGTTCCCCCGATGATGACAATAATCTATATGTCATTATCTTCGATGCCTGCGGAGGGTTATTTTTGTCGCCAATTCCGTCTCCAGAACCACATCGTCGTGAATCTCATCAGTGTCGAGGTGGGTGGCGTCAAGACGATATTCTGGGTTTTTTTCGCAGGGGATAATAGTCTGTACTATGGGCTGAAGCTTAAGGCAATTGTCTCTCACGCTAGATTGGAAGCCTGACAACAGATGCTGACCAGTGGAAATACACAATGCACTGACAACAAGAATCCATTTGCTTGTAGTGATGGGTGCCATATATACGCTTGAACGACTACAGAGGAGAGCAACTAAAATGATTCCAGAACTGAGATGCCTTACTTACGAAGAACGCCTAATAGAATGTGGCTTAACAATCCTGGAGACAGGGAGGTTAAGAAGATATCAATATTGAATATGTATGAAAACATTGATCTGAACTGAACGAACTGGAAACAAATGACAATATTAGTGGCAATGTGCCTAGGCTGTATTAGTGGCACTGTGCCTAGGTTGTATTAGTGGCAATGTGCCTAGGCTGTATTACTGGCAATGTGCCTAGATTGTATGCTAGAAATGTCCTCATCTAAGGAATAAGTCCAGTATGGCGCCACCTCGCGGTGTCTCGACAACTAAATTTGACTTGACGAAAAAGATTCGGCACAAATAAAGGGGTGCCTGGACAACCGATGGACACCTCAAGGGTCCGCCCATGGTTATGTTGAATTCAATGTCGCTTTGCCAGGGGCGGGGAAAAGCGTCCAGCGGGTGTGCGTTTGCAACGTTATACTTTCTTTATTTGAATATTGTTACTGCCGAGCTTGGATCTCCCGTGTGTTTTTTTCCCGTGCAGTTGTATACATGTATACAACTGTTATAATTTTATTAACCTATTATATGCATTCACTTCTTTATTTCAGTTTCCCGTGGCTATTGTGTATACTTTGGTAAGGACAATTTGCAAACTTGTATAATTACGAAGCCCAAATGCTAATGTGAACCGCGTTACGCGTGTTTTGCTTCTGTTGCAACCGTATTGTAAACAGAAGGACATGATGACATGTGGCTCCACCTGTCTCGAAATTCCTATTTTTGAACCTTATAAATGGAGGGGTAGCAATTTTACGCACCTGGGCGCCCCACCCCATCCTCGCCGCGAGGGGTTCTGACTACATCAGACTACATCCTGGAATAAACTTACTGTTGTTGAGTTAACCAATGGCGGCCTTTCCTAGGATCGTAGGTGTTTGCGTACGGGAACTTAACTTTAATTGTCAGTGGACCCGTCGCCGCGGATCGAAACGTTAATGTTGAATATTTCGTGGAAACACTCTTTGAAGTTTGGGCGCGGACACGTCCACTTCCCAAAAACATGGTGCCAATAGAGGAAATGGGAAGAAGTCATGGCATAGAAGAAATTGACGCTCGCCGTCGTGAACTCGCCAAGAACAGAACTTGGCCCGGAAGGCGTGTTCCCATTGTTACCCACTGTCACCAAGCCATTTTGTGTAGGCGTTCCCGTGAACCAGCCAATTAGTGCGTATGTGTGTGTGTGAGTGCGTGCGTGCGTGCGTGCGTGCGTGCGTGCGTGCGTGCGTGCGTGCGTGCGTGAGCGTGTGCGTGTGCGTGTGTGTTTGTGTGTTTGTGTGCGTGCGTGCGTGCGTGCGTGTTTGTGTGTTTTTTCTACCTGTAATACCAAATGGACGTTTTATGTGTGTCATTTAATCAACAAAACATAGTAATATTATAATAAATTATTATTTTTCTTGTATTATCTGAGAAACCAATGTAATTGAATACACGTTTTTACAATGACAAAGTGGATTGTCAGCAGTGGCTGGCACATTGGGTGTCTCTCTTATCCATTGACATAGACCATAGTCATATATTTAGACTTTGTAGGATAGCATTTATTTACATTATAGTGATCTTGACAATGACTCTCATTCTGTTTATTTTATCACGACACTAGTAAGTCGGCCACCGATAAATCGGTACATGTAAACACAGCTTACAAAATAAAACACTTCCTTTTACTGTACTAAAGATTTTTTCGTTAGTTTTCAGGTTTTATTTGGCTTGATTAAATGTATTGGTAATCAGTTTATTTACACATGATTGTACTTCCTTAATAGGCATACATTCAGTTGTTCCCAATCTTGTTTCCTTGAGGCCCACCCATGGGGCTGCTAAAGCCACTGAGCCCAACTGTATTACAAAAAAATGGTCAATGCAATTGAAGATGTGCATTTTTATTAAATTAAAGTGTATTTTATATAATGTTTAGAATATGTCTCAGTTGCCCGGGGAAAAGCAGCACACGCTTAATTAAATGTGTGGGGTCTAATGGGTTAAAGGATTTTTTTACACAAAATTAATGTGGACATTGCGTTATCCCTTGGGACCATCTCAAACCTTCCGCCCTCGGGTGGTCCGCGGATCACAGTTTGGGAACCCCTGGCGGGAACCTCTGGCATACATTATTAAATCCATCTCAACATGGATTCCTAAAAGGGAGATCATGCTTAACAAATATGCTATGTTTTTTTTATCGAAATCACTAAGTTGATAGACGAGGGATCACCAGTAGATATTATCTACATAGATTTTCTTGAACGAATACAGAGGACAGCAACTAAAATGATTCCAGAACTGAGATACTTTACTTACGAAGAACGCCTAATAGAATGTGGCTTAACAACCCTGGAGACAGGGAGGTTAAGAAGAGATCAATATTGAATATATATGACAATATTAATATACATTTTTTTAGTAGAACTAGAGAACATGAGGTAAAGGATCAGTGTAGATTGGATATCAGGAAGTATTCGTTCTCACAGAGGACAATAAACGAATGGAACAGATTATCTACAGATTGTGTTACTGCTAGCAACGTGAATATGTTTAAAAACAAGGTTGACACATATGTCAGGAGGGCAGGTTACACAGAGATGAACAAATGTTGGACTGTCGATAAGACAATGGCTGCCTTGTCCACTTGCTATTGATGTCAATCTTGTTAAATCATGTTAAACACGAGCCTTGTTTTGTATTGCTGGTTTTATTCGAATATCGCAACAAATGTCTACAATTTTACAACAGTTGTGATGATCGATTGGATATAATTGTTTTCAATTTACTATGATGCCGACACGTGTCCAGATACTCTTTTTGGTTTAAACAAGCATACTGCTATTTATAGTATGAAATGGAGTTGGTGAGTGAAAAATAGCGTCAACAGACACGCTGTGACACGGTTTGACACGCTGTTAATGTTGTGACACGCTGTTAATGTTGTGACACGCTGAAAGAGCAGCCGACTGAGGAGACGTTTGTACTGCAATGTTACAACATATTAGTGAAAATGTTCATCAAGTTGGTTTATATATATATATATATATATATATATATATATATATATATATATATACGATTTTCTTCAACCACAACTATTTTGATTACTTACTCAGCGTTTCGACTGTCATCGGCAGCCTTCATCAGGAATTATGATGGAAGTGGAAACGTTGAGTAAGTAAACAAAATAGATGTAGTTGAAGAAAATTTTTATTCATTTAAATTTTGTTGCACGCTTGGATTCTGTACTTGTGTGTAACACCACGGACTATGTTGAAGAAGGCATCGTCAGCCGTGTAGAGCATACTGTTGTCCCGCATCCAGATATTGCTCATTATGATGTTAATTGACGCCTGGTCAAATCGGTGGCACTTAGCAAACTTTGTGTAACGGTCGTGTGGCGCAAACTTACAGTAGATATCGAAATTTGGCACAAAACAGCGCGCCTCTTGCGCACACATCACGAACCACCAGAGAATATCCCGGAAAACCTGTTGAAAGGCCAAATACACATACATTATGTTGCATATGTTACTAATAGTACATTCATTTTCAACCATACGTTATTGCTGTACATTCATTACGTGTCCATAAAGTGCATTATTTCTATTTCATGCACATCTGCCATGCATTCTTCCGAAAGGTGTTTGGCTCACTTCAGCTCTGCGCAAAGCATCGTGGGTATAAAATAGCATTGCAATCCTGCAGACTTATATTGAACATGTAGATGATTTTAGTATGGCAATAGCAATTTGATCCAGGACAGCCAAGCAAACACAATAGCTTATAAAATCAGTAAATTTAATGCAATTAAAAAATAGATTTAACACCCTTTTAACAACTGAATAATATAACATTTTCGGTATTGTCCAATTCTCTAATTCGTCCACACAAACACACACGCACACGCACACGCACACGCACACGCACACGCACACGCGCACACACACACACACGCACACGTCATCGTATATTATCTTGGGGACATAAAGGACATCGGACATTCCAACCTCTAAAAGCGTAAAGCTACTACTCCACTCTATCTTCACGAATGATACTAACATGGTTCACTAATTCCCTGTATATACATCCGCAGTAGTGGCCACAGCTAATCTGGAAACATATCAAAGACGTACAGCTCTTTAAACTCACCTTCTCCGTACGATAAATGAGCAGAATTCCACCTCTAAACTGCACAATCTTCTTCTGGGCGTTGATGTCGGTTGGCAGGTATCGGTACATGTCAGGATGGGTCACGGCGAAGTTGGAATGACCGTCTCTGGCAGAACAAACATTCGGTAATTTAACTAATTAATTAAAATCACAACTAACCCTATATATGACACTCCACGGCCGGTTAGTGTGGGGAGGGGCAGATCCACATAGTTTTCTATTTAATGTTTATTACACACGACTTGAGCAAATTAAAAGGGAATATTTTTTGTATAGCAGCAACCGGTTGTCAATGGATTGTTTCCTTTGTAGGCGTTGTTCTGCTTACTACGTACAACCCTGACATTGCCCCAGCTAGACAGCCAAAGTTACTGCAAGAGAAACGGGATGTGTGTGCAGCCTAAAATTATTATATCCATAACATGACATGGTAAAAAATCCTCATGCGTTACTCTCGGGTAGACCCGAGTCTAGACTACGTACTCGCGGCTAGACGAGAGTGTAGACTAAGTACTCCCGCTCGGCTTGGCGCGTTTCTACATACTACCAGGTTTGTGCGGCTTGCTGCGATGCTACATACTAGCGGGTTTGTCGCGGTTATGTCAAGACGTATACGAATATACACCTAAGCGATAACCTAGTCGGGTGAAACTGAAAGGTTTAGCGGTAGAATGTTCGCCTTCCACGCAGACAGTTCCTGTTCGATTCCCGTCTACCGCAACTTTCAGTTAGCCTGATTTATTTTACTTTTTAATTGAATATAATGTTATAATTTCCGGCGTAACAGCGACCCGCCATTTTTTGGTATACCGGAAATAAATGGCGAACACACGCACAGAGTAGTTAACTACTTCAATGATCATGATAATCCTATTGCGAGTAGTAACATTTCATTTACTTCCCATAAAAGGTTTAGCCGTTAAAGTCAAGGTCGTACGTAGATCGTTTAGATGCTGATATATTAAAAATACAGGTTCTCAGTGGCAGCCATTTTGAAAATTCAACAGGGCGCCGTAAATGCTTGTGGACAAATGGAAACATTGGTTTTAGGGTTCAGTACATTCCAATGTTTTCAAAAATATATAGGTTTGTAAATATCCAAGAAGACTTAACGTCCATATTTTTCTTCAACAATGTATGTAGTTGGGATGGGGATGAGTAGTAGCAGCTCTGTCTGAGTGACAGCCGCATCCACTGCATGCAGTGGGTGGCCCAGGACTCCGGTCTACCCTCCCCATCCAACTCGTACATATGGCTCCTAGTAGTTGCGCGGACACCGCAGCGGCCACCCTCCGGGCAACAGTCTCGGCTGACTGGCTGAACTATGTACGGGGTAGCCACCAGGGTATACCTTGGTGGTGAGTAGGGGACGTCTACCCCACTGTGTCTAAAGACTTCTCCGGCAGATGAGGCGCTATGGGACTCACATTGTTCACTGCGGCTCAGAAGGCGGTCAAGCAGATGTGTGGCAGAGCATCACAGAGCAATTGGTTAGACGTATTACAGCCATTTGGTCACTGCCGGCAGTCCAACCCTTTCACCGGTCGTCTCGGTTAACCCGAGCCACGGGTCATGGAAGGTAGGATCGAGTGTGTGGAATGTATCTGCGCAAGTACATGCCACCCTAAACCTCCATGCGCAGGTACTCAGTCAAACAAGCCCAGCGGCGATGGGGAAGTGGCAACGGTGGCAGGCGAAGGATGTCGCTGGAAGCTGCTAGTCACGACCCTGCACGCTGGCGGCCCCGGTGTGACGGTCGCTTGGTCATCGACAGTGGAGTCACGATGCCATTTGTATCCTGCCAGGGCGTCAGAGCAGCCCTGTTTAGGGGTAGCACTGCTCTCTCCAAACGGGGAAGGGAATAAAAAACGTTTCCTAAAAAAAGCTGACCCAAACCCGACTTGCCCGCAAACCGCGGAGGGCTGGTCATCCAACACTGCGGTCGAAACGATACATTGAATATATGCACATGGAATGTGAGAACGTTACAAGATAACGACAAGCAACTAGAACGTAGAACAGCCATCATTGGCAGAGAGCTTGCACGGTACAACATCACCATCGCAGCTTTGAGTGAAACGAGGCTACCAGACGAGTCTCAAATTGAGGAAAAGGGTGCTGGCTACACTTTTTTCTGGATCGGCAAACCAGCCAATGACCATCGACAAGCAGGAGTAGGCTTTGCGATAAAGTCCTCATATCTATACCACATTGATAAGCTGCCAAAGGGAGTAAATGAAAGACTGATGACCATGCGCATCAGACTGTCCGGAAAGAACTACGCCACTATAGTTTGTGCATATGCACCAACAATGACTTACTCGGACGAGGAGAAAGAAAATTTCTACGAAAGTCTGAAGACAACGATCGGCAGAGTCCCACGCAGCGACAAGTTGATTGTGCTTGGTGACTTCAATGCTCGAGTGGGACGGGACCATGAAACATGGGAGCGTGTCATCGGACATCATGGCATGGGTAACGAAAATGCCAACGGCTCTCTACTCCTGAACATGTGTGCCGAATACCAATTGACAATCACCAATACGCTATTCCAACAAGCAAATAAGTACAAGACATCGTGGATGCATCCTCGATCTAAACACTGGCACCTGATCGACTACGTCATAGTACGGCAACTCGACTCACGTGACGTCAAAAAGACATGCACCATAGGCGCCACAACCTGCTGGTCTGATCACAGGATGGTGAGGAGTCGCATGCGACTAACCTTCCAAGGCAGCAAGCACAGGTGTGGAATGAAACCAAGGAAGAAGCTGGACGTATCAAAACTAAAATCTGTCGAACTACAGCGGCAACTGGAGAAAAAGCTGGACGAGGTAATCGAGGAACAGGCTGAAACAACTCAAGATGTGGATGAGACATGGACTAAGCTGCGTGACATAATCTACCAAGGCGCGCTAGACGTACTAGGCACCACAAAACGCAAACACCGTGACTGGTTTGATGAAAATGATACAGAAGCAGCCACCGTCCTCAGAAAAATGCATGAGTCACATCTAGAGTGGATAAATGATCGAGATTTGGCAGCTAAAGCAATCACGTATCGACACTACAAGCAATCGGCTCAAGCCAGATTGCGTGCCATGAAGGAACAATGGTGGTCTGACAGGGCGAACGAGTTGCAGGAGGCAGCGGATAGAAAAGACTCAAAGTCCTTCTATGACGGTCTCAAAGCGATATACGGTCCACAAGCAAATGGATTTACATCATTACTGAGCGCAGACGCCGAAACACGACTCACAGAGCCCAGTCGCGTACTGGAACGGTGGGCGGAGCACTTCAGCGATGTGCTAAACCGGCCATCAACAATCTCGCAGGCCGCAATCGACAGCATAGCACAGCGCCCGCTCATGGAAGAACTGGCACACCGACCCACACTTGAAGAAACTACCGCAGCGATCAAGAAACTTTCCAGTGGAAAGGCAGCAGGACCAGATGCGATTGCTGCCGAAATCTACAAGTACGGTGGCACAAACCTTACGAAGCGCCTTGTAAAGCTCTTCAGCAACATCTGGGACAGCAGGGCTGTTCCGCAAGAGTTCAAAAACGCGTCCATCGTCCACATCTATAAAAGGAAAGGTGACAAAAGCATCTGTGACAACCACCGTGGAATTTCTCTTCTCTGTATAGCTGGGAAGATACTCGCGCGCATCTTGCTAAATCGACTTGCACTACATCTCGCTGATAACATCCTGCCCGAGAGTCAATGCGGCTTCCGAGCACAGCGCAGTACAATCGATATGATCTTCGCAACTCGCCAAGTGCAGGAGAAATGTAGAGAGCAAAACCTAGCTCTATACATGGTGTTTGTTGACTTGACGAAAGCCTTCGACACAATCAGCAGAGATGGCTTATGGCAGATACTACGAAAGATTGGTTGCCCTGACTTGTTTGTCGACGTAATACGTTCATTCCACGAAGGGATGGTTGCCCGAGTGCAAGATCAGGGTCAAACGTCAGAGCCATTCCCGGTAACAAATGGCACCAAGCAAGGTTGTGTGATGGCACCACTGTTATTCACATTAGTATTCTCAGCCATGCTCAACGATGCGTTCCATGACAACGACTTGGGAGCACTCATCCGGTTCCGAACTGATGGAAACGTATTCAACCTTCGACGACTCAAATCCAGGACAAGAACTTCCAAGTTACTGATCAAAGACCTACTATTCGCTGACGACTGTGCACTTCTTGCACATACGATCGATGACATACAAGCGATTACCAATGCTTTCGCCAGATCCGCCCGCCGTTTCGGATTGACTATCAGTCTGAAGAAAACCGAGGTGATGTATCAGCCGAAGCCTGGAGCAGACTACTCGGCTCCAATCATCACCATCGCCAACAACCCACTAAACGTCGTTGACAAGTTCACCTACTTGGGTAGCACGCTATCACAAAATGCCATGATAGACGATGACGTCTCAACACGGATTGGGAAAGCGAGCGCGTCATTCGGCAGACTCACCAAGCGCCTTTGGAATGAACGCGGTGTACGTCTTGCCACCAAAATCAGTGTATACTGTGCCGTGGTGCTACCGACACTGCTATATGGATGCGAGGCGTGGACACCATACCGCCGACACATACGGAGACTCGACCAGTTCCACATGCGCAGCCTAAGGCGCATCGCTAACATCAAGTGGCAAGACATTATTTCCAACACCGAGGTCTTACAGCGCTGTGCACAAAAGGGCATCGAACACCACATCAAGCGTGCACAACTCCGCTGGTCCGGGCACCTTGTGAGAATGGCTGATGACCGCATCCCTAAGGCAGTGTTCTATGGAGAACTGGACGCCGGCAAACGAACACGGGGAGGGCAGCGAAAGAGATACAAGGACGTGCTCAAGGCAACACTAAAATCATGTGGCGTGCCTCACAACACCTGGGAGTCCACAGCGATGGACCGTGCCCTTTGGCGTCGCACATGCCATGTCGGCCTACACGAATTCGAAAAAAAGCGGTGCGACGCCCTGAGAGAGAAGAGACTAAGACGGAAGGCTACCCAGCCTTCATCAAACACTGTCACCTTTGTGTGTCGTGTCTGTGGACGACAATGTGCATCGCGGATCGGTCTGTTCAGCCACAACCGTACACACGATACTGACTGAGGTCGAGATCCGTCGTACCGACGGCTCACTCCATATGTAGTTATCAAGTTTGGTAGTATTATTAAACATGTGGCTCGTCCAAGTGCAATACTATTGAATTATATTAAAATACGTGCATGATTTACGTAAAGGTTTGTGTTTATGTTTTACTTTAATGTAACATATCCCAAGCAAATAATATTTTTTTCAGAAGCAATACAATAACTAATACTGTGACAACGTGGTAACAGCTATTATCATAGAACCTGGCCTATCCTAGTTGAGGGAAAACATTTCTTTGATTTTAAAGATTTCTGCCTTGTTCGCCAACACCCGCCATGGAACATTGGCTGTAGACTGTAAGTGATACTACAGTTATGTTGTACGTCTGGGCCAGAAATCTGCCAGAGACATTCCACGAGTAGCTTGTGTAGTGGGTATTGAACAAACGAACATTTTGAGCTGGTCTTGACTCCCGGACTAATGTGTAAACGAACAGTTCCGTCGTAGTCGCAGTCGCAGTCGCAGTCGCAGTCGCAGTCGCAGTCGCAGTCGCAGTCGCAGTCGCAGTCGCAGTCGCAGTCGCAGTCGCAGTCGCAGTCGCAGTCGCAGTCGCAGTCGCAGTCGCAGTCGCAGTCGCAGTCGCAGTCGCAGTCGCAGTCGCAGTCGCAGTCGTAGTCGCAGTCGTAGGCGTAGTCGTAGTCGAAGTTATAGGCTCGTACGATTACGAAATCATAACTGCACCCATGTGTCAGAGTAGAATGCATTGCCAGCGTGTATAGCAATACCTAAGATGATGCTACCCAAACAGCATATTAATTTTGCCAACTGTTTTGTGATAAAATAATGAATCCCTTGCAGCTTAAATTAGGTATTATGTTTAAATTACAAAATAAGTGTTTAGAAAGTCCAGTGCTTGAAATGTCCACCTATAAAGTGCTTGAGTCGATTAAATGCTATAACAAATCATATATCGTATCAATCGTTTAAACATCGTTTTCCAAAAGTTACTGATCTGCCGTCAGAATGTGGACCTACAAACTTACCCTGTGCGGAAATTTTTGTTCTTGTCGTGAAACCCGACAAAACCGCCGTCATTCCTGGCTACCCGATATGCGTCGCTCAGATTATTTGTCTTGAGACGGAATGATGCATCTATCCAGAAGATGGCGTTGTACTCGCGTAATACAGTCTGCAGAGAATAAAAAAGAATAAAAAAAGTTGACAACATTATAATAATAATAATAAAAAGACTTCTTTGGCGCCAATATCCTCGGAAAATCCGAGCTCAGTGGCGCAACAAAACCAAAGGATTAGGCATTCTCGTGACCATGTACAATGCAAAAAGTCATCAACCGATGGATGGAGGTGACATATTTTTGTTTACTTATATTTAACTATAAATCATCAGCTTAACTCAACAAATCCGGATAAAACCAAATAATATAAGTGAAACCGTGAGGGCAAACAGCATACAATACGACATATTACCGTTTAGGCGCGGAAGCGAAACCGAATATATCAAGCCAATGAAGCATTTTATGAGTAAAGTAATTAATTAAGCATTTACCAGATGCGATTTTGTACAAATGATCTTATAATTGCATGCCCATCCGTACAACTCCCGAGAGTTGGATCTTATTTTTAAAAAAGTAGATCTATTAATGCAGAGGTCGCATGCTTCCAGACGTAACTTTGACCGAACTGGAAGCACAGACGACCCCTAAAACCTTCCGTGGGGTTAAGGGCCTGTATTGTTTGGGCGTGTACGCGCATGCGAGCGAACGAGCTTGCGTGTGTGTGTGTTTGGTGTTTTATGTATGCATACACGCCTGATCTCCAAGGACGTGGTAACTTAAACCTGTCGTTCGTTCATGCACACTCCATGGAAAGTCTTGAGAGGGAAATGTGTTGAAAGAGATAATGAGGGGAGAAGTGCGGACAGCGGTCGATAGAAAGATTACGGGAATAGATGTGACGGAGATACTAGATAAATGTCTGGCAGATGGAGAGAACGATGATGCGATGTGGCCTGGTGAAAGACCATATTATGAGGCCTGGTGAAAGACCATATTATGAAGTACTGGCCGAGCACCACTGCATGCATAAAAAATATGTACCACTGCCGGCAAACGGAAACATTCGTAATAATAATAATAATAATAATAATGTATTTTATCTGATATAGCGCCAGATCCAATTTTAAATTGTTCGTGGCACTTTTCAAGACAAACAGTTATAAAATTGCTAAATAAACATGCAATTCTTTACAAATACATTACACAA
The DNA here is from genome assembly GCA_033239005.1 of Lamellibrachia satsuma. Classification (NCBI taxonomy): domain Eukaryota; kingdom Metazoa; phylum Annelida; class Polychaeta; order Sabellida; family Siboglinidae; genus Lamellibrachia; species Lamellibrachia satsuma. Next base: position 1,392,129 of record BSQZ01000102.1, read on the forward strand.
GCTAGTTAAAATAAGAACATAAAATAAGAATATAACATATATCTGGTGTAATAAAATATAATATAATAATCATATATTAATTATATATATATATATATATATATATATATATATATCAGTTAATTAAAATTATATGAATTAACATTAATAAAATACAGATAGGTACAGTAATTAAATATAGTAAAATAGTTATAATAATTAGAGCTCAATAGTGTTAATAATATGAAGAAATAAGACTAAATACATATAACTTAAATAATGTACATAAAATTATAATTAATACAAAAATATATTAATAAGTTAATACATAATAAGATAAATAAATATTAGTGCAGGAACTATCATCAGTACCATGTTGGACTAGAATGAGAGTCTTTAGGCGTGCCTTGGAAGTAGAGAGTGTCCGACATTTTAATGTTATTAGGCAGAATTAGAAGCGAGTTGCAGTAGTCAAGCCGCGATGTAATAATGGCATTGATGATACGCTCCTTTGTCGTTGTTGGGAGATAACGGCTCATCTGATTAATATGGCGGAGTTGGAATGCGCACGCACTGACGATGCTTGACACTTGTTTCTTAAAATCGAGGTGTCTATCTATGATGAGACCAAGGTTACGAACATAGCGCGAAGAAGTAATTGTAGCATCACCTACGCGTATTACACTGTCGACAACGAGGTAGATAAAGGTAGATCTGCAAGAATGCCTGAAGAATGACTATAAGGCTACTTGCCTCAATCACGAACGGTTTCCATGCGCATGTGAATAAATTCTTGCTGACAAACTTCGGTAGTCTGCTCATGTTGAAATAGCGATACGTCACGGAGCACCAGCTTTTCACCTGGAAATACATCATATTATTAGGGTATCTCTGGGAGTAATCTTAAACATATTCACCAGCATAAATCCTGTCCCGGCTAAATTTGAAGTTTTCTATCATGCCACCCGCCAACGAGATATTCAGCATAATAGTTACTAAGCTGACATCGTCGCATTAATATCATCTAAGTATCTCCGCCAATAAAACTGATTATATGCCCGGGTCAAATGCAGGATTTACAGTGCATATTTACACGGTGTTTTCAAAACAAGTGAATTATATTATATTATACTCCCAGAGCGAGAAACGTTGAACGTGTTTTGATAGGAGTAAACTGTAAACAGGTTGGACAGTATTACAATAAGTGGATTGCTTTTGCGCAAGTTGGTGAGTATGAATGTGTATGCGTATGCATATTTATATCGATTTCTTGAAGGGAATTATTTCTTGGAAGTGCAAGAAAAATCCATACGTCAGATATCAGTCAATTCTGTTGTAACACATTTTAACCTATGTGCTTACAATCACCAGATAACTTATTTATCCCGATCGTTTATTTGTTTTAGCAGGTGTCTATTCAGTATGGATCTTACCATTACAAAGGCGGTGTGATTAGTGATTTACGACGACATACCTGGGCGATTTGGTCCGCTTTCAGACCGATGTCGAAGTACAAAATTTTCTTCTCTGGCATGAGAGTCTGTATGGAAGCGATGGCGTCCACCGACTCGGCGAAATGATTGCTGCTGGCGGCGGTGACAAACACAAAGTCGGCCATCTTGTCAGGGGTGAGAGTGTGGTACGAGCCACTTGGAGGCATGAAGGTGCGGCGCATCTGATCACTGGCGTTAAACGGAATGCTGTTGGTCGCATACTGGAGAGGCAGTTTCTCCGAGTCAAATGTCGTTTTAGCTTCCGGTTCCATCTGAACGAGTTTGATGGCATATGATCGAAGACCATAGAAAGAACAGCTAATTACACTTAAAAAAATACAATGAAACAGGCCAAAGAAGCATCTGGCATATTAAAATAAATAAAACTTCCTTTAGACGTTGTTCAAGCAAAACAACGTGAACTTAAAAATTCACATAATGACACTGCATTCCTGTATAAACCCACACAGTAACATAGAATGGTGAAAGTGTGATACGTACGTTTAAACATTTGTTGTTATTAATAAGCGAGAATAATTTAATGACATCACCTTACATCATATGAATAGGGACCAATACATTATTACTCAATGACAAACATCCACAGTGTGAACATGTGGAGTCAGAACCAGTCCTTCTATATCACCGCACCGCGGAACAAACTGGTGTTTCTTATTAAATGAATAAATGCTCAGTTATCTTAATCCAAATTCCAACCCTGTGTCAAAATAAAATACCTCAGTGTCGCGAAAGCGAACCAGTCCAGCAATAGCCAGGAGAAGCAATGCAGAGAAGACATATCTCCACTTAATAGATGATAAACGTGGTGACATTGTCCTGCCTGAAACAAAATAAATCAGACAATTTGATTGGAGGGCCACGTTATGTGTCAATATCCTAAAGAGAAGAAACCAATGTCTATCTAATTTGTCTTGCTGGTTCTTCTGGTGTCCTCTTCATAATCCGGTATATGACAAGGTTGAATAAGACTGCTGACATCATTCAACCTTGCATCACTCCTGACGTTATCAAACATGAGATACGTGACTGTCTGGTGGTGCACGTGTAGTTCTCGTAACACAGCTTGGTGGGGTTGACAATATGTATCGCGATTCCATGTTCATACAGAGACTGTCTCCTCCAGAGACTGTCTCCTCCAGAGATTGTCTCCTCCAGATACTCTCTCCTCCAGAGACTGTCTCCTCCAGAGACTCTCTCCTCCAGAGACTGTCTCCTCCAGAGACTGTCTCCTCCAGAGACTGTCTCCTCCGTGGATGTATCGACTTATCGTGGCAATGACTATTTTGGCGAGGGAACGCATACCCGTCGATTATGCGAGAATGCGGACACAGACTGACAAGTTAATAAATTGGCTATTCTCCGGAACGCTGTACCGCTATACTAAATAATAGAGCTACAGCTATGCAGTAACGTTAAAACGGCTAAACTTGTTACCTAGATTAATTAATGTTGTCGATATTTTCTTTATAGTTCCACACAATCGCAGACCTGTGATCGATAGATATACAACAGCGATGCATTCATGATATGTTTTATGTGTTATATGTATTATATATAATTATTACAATTTAACATTATCATACTTATACTGATTGGTATTGCTAACTGTGTATTATATCTACATCTAGCAGGGTACAGTATATAAATAATATACACGCACGTTTTGATTGAATATATAACAACATACTAAAATAAGCGTACTACTATTACCATGTGATGTTGAACAATTATTTTATTTTATGTGCTTCTATCGGTACACAGCCCATGATTTTACACATTTATTCTTATCAATGTCTACTAGAAGTGGAACGACGTGATCAGACATGTTATGAATTAAGTGTTAAGAACCGCGTGCAGTTTCAAATATGTATATGAATACACTAACGAGTTGCCTGGTCCGATCGTTACGACAAATGCTAATTCAATTCCCTGGCAGGTTCGTTCAAGCCAGCCGCACACTGCGCGAATGAACACGATTGAACAAGTATCCAGATAATACGACGTGTGATCGCCGCGCGCTAGGTCGAGCCAAGCTTACTGTAATCCTCATAATAATCGCGATCAGCGACAATCGAACGTACTGAGACCGAACGCTAAGCGGTATTGACAAAGGGCGCCGAAGTGTGTCGTCACGTTGGCAAGACAACAGGCTCGCTTGTTCTCAAAACACATTTCAGATACGTTATTTTCCTAATGATGTTAGGTTTTGTCCTCGACTACAAACACTATGTTGAAAGTCACACAAATACATGTTGTGGTGTACCAAGCAAACATGTCATTAATGAAACATTTGATAACACCCATGATGCCTCGAAATATCAAAATCAACATTATGATTTGCATAGTGCGCAGCGTATCTAGGAGGGCACTGGGACATGCACACTTGCTTACATAACATATTCAGGCCTATACCATTGCGAGATCCAAAGTGTTCAACATTTTAAAAGCGATATCTGCAGTGTTCAACATTTTAAAAGCTTCTACTTTAGATAGTTCAACAATATAGCAAGGTACGTCACGCTACATTTTAGATCCCCGCCACCCATTTGTCGCTTCGTAACCCTATTGATTTCAGCTACGGTTGATTCAGCCCACACTAAGAGCGACATAATTCTAAGAATAGTCGTTTCGGCCCATGGTGTGATTCGATAAAAAGGAAATAATGATTGCGTACATAAACAACTCTCATAGGGAATATTTTTAAATTGATGTAAATATGTGTGTTTTGTTGCCTTTTTGAAAAAAAACATGCATTATGTATCTTTTAAAACTTTCGCATAGCATTTAAATGCACCGACTCGCATATGAAGCGAAGCTTGCATGCAATCTGCAATGACAATCGATTATAATGATGGTAAGATATAGCACCATATTTTATATTAAAAGGGCACGTGTGCCATACTATGTTCACATGCACACACCACGCCACATTATGTTCACATGCACACACCACGCCACACTATGTTCACATGCACACACCACGCCACACTATGTTCACATGCACACACCACGCCACACTATGTTCACATGCACACACCACGCCACACTATGTTCACATGCACACACCACGCCACACTATGTTCACATGCACACACCACGCCACACTATGTTCACGTGCACACACACAGTTTCGCTTATCCGACTCTCGCTCTGCTTCGTGAATTCGCCGAAAAGATAGTCTGGCTTCAGAGGCGTGGTCTAGTTGTTACCCATTGTCACCACTCCATTTTGTGTACGCGTTCACATGAAGCGCCAGCGGGCCATCAGCATCATTATCGAGATTCTACATTAACACAAATTTGCCTGATTTAATTTTTGTCAACATAAAAAATCAAAGTTAAAGTTAATTCGAATTGCATCAAAGTTCACTCCTATTTTATAAATTAGTCAAATGCCCGGATGACATAGTAATTAGCTAGTCATATGTGCACCCATATTCTAGGTGCATGCATAATTTCGGTCATAATGAAAAGTACAATTTGCGTTCAGGAGAAGATGTGTGCGACAAAGGTTGCGCCACAGCACGGAGCCTGGGTAATCGAGGCTACATTACACATATTTTACGCCGCCGAAGTTTCAAAGAATTTCGCCTCCGATGCGGTAACGCCGCCGAAACGACCAACTAATTCGCCGCAGCGTCCAAGAATTTTGCTGCCGAAGCGGTAACGCCGCCGATGCGACCCGGGACCTGCCTATGTGAAACAAAGGCGTGATTGACGGACAACCGGACTACAGAGTGGAGCGTGGGGCGTCGAGAGTTGGACGGTCAGCGTGACGCCGCACACACGCAGGTAGGTTGTGCAAGAATGCGGCTTTGGAGCCGGTTACCATTATTATCAATTATTTATTTCCAATTAGATGAGTAATCAAACATTACGGGAGAGGTCGATGGAATATTTAAGGAGTCATAATCATAATTAATTTGTTCATTGGCTAACTGCACAGAATCCGAAATTGCAGCAGTTTCTATCCGTTAAATTTACGCTACAATGACTTCTACATCATGATGGTTTATGCAATATGTATAACATTTCAGTATGCCCGCACGGGTCACCCGCGCGCGCGCACGAACCCATACGCACACGCACGCACGCATGCACTCACGCAACAACGGACGCGCACTCACACACACACGCCCGCGCACGCACGCACGCGCGCACACACAATCATTTCCTGTTTTAGAGAGTGGTGGTCCTATTCTATTTTTTAAGAAAACCAAGCCCTCCCTGCCTCGTTTATTGACATATGTGGGCATTACGTCTATTACGATTATCTCTGCAATCTTTGCTGTGCGCGAAATTCGGACTGCAACATTGCAATTCGTCAGTCGGCATATGCAGTGCCGGGTATTCAGGACGCCTGTATTAAATCCGTTGGTCTACACCAAAATATCAATGGTGTTTCGCCTGACTGAACCTGAACAATGATCATCCATGCATGGTCGTTGGGCTCACTGCTCGTAATATCCGTAACAACTATTACGTCATGGGTCGCTGCGAGTGTGTGTGTGTGTGTGTGTGTGTGTGTGTGTGTGTGTGTGTGTGTGTGTGCGTGCGTGCGTGTGCGTGCGTGCGTGCGTGCGTGCGTGCGTGCGTGCGAGTGAGTGAGTGAGTGAGTGAGTGAGTGAGTGAGTGAGTGAGTGAGTGAGTGAGTGTGTTTATTTTCCGAAGATAGGTGACTTAAATACATTGCTGGATCTTATTATAGTAGCATACAACATTTTGCAGTATTGAGCCGATTAATATTCCGTGGTTCAACGTCAAAGACAAACACTTCAGAAGGAAACAGACAGAGGGAGGGAAACAGGGAGCCAGGGTGGCAGGCCGGAAGCAAAGGTATGTAAAGGATATATGGAATGGGAGGGAGGACATGTTGAGTGGAAAGGAAGGAGGGATATAGACATACTGTTATCAAAAGAGCGATAGTGCTATAGAACGTGGGAGAGAGAGAGAGAGCGAGAGAGAGAGAGAGAGAGAGAGAGGGAGAGAGAGAGAGAGAGAGAGAGAGAGAGAGAGAGAGAGAGAGAGAGAGAGAGAGAGAGAGAGAGAGAGAGAGAGAGAGCGAGAGAGAGAGAGAGAGAGAGAGAGAGAGAGAGAGAGAGAGAGAGAGAGCGAGAGAGAGAGAGAGAGAGAGAGAGAGAGAGAGAGAGAGAGAGAGAGAGCGGGAGAGAGAGAGAGAGAGACAGAGAGAGAGAGAGAGAGCGAGAGTGAGAGAGTGAGAGAGAGAGAGAGAGAGAGAGAGAGAGCTGGAGAGAAGAGAGAGAGAGAGAGAGAGAGCGAGAGAGAGATAGAGAGAGCGAGAGCGAGAGAGAGCGAGAGAGAGCGAGAGGGATAGGGAGAGAGCGATAGAGAGCGGGAGAGAGTGGAAAAGAGCGGGAGAGAGAGCGAGAGAGAGAGAGAGAGGGGATGAGAGGGAGAGAAGGAGAGAGGGAGAGAAGGAGAGAGGGAGTCATATCGATCGGATCACGCAACTCGTAATTGTTTTCATACGCATTTGAAACTATACGCGGTTCTTAAGACATAACTCATAACATTTCTGGTTACGTCGTTCCACTTGTGGTAGACGAAACTAATGAAATCATGGATTGTGCATCAATAAAAGTATAACGAATCACGTAAAAAACGTATTTGTTAAAATTCATCAAAATCATCATTATTAGCCATTTACATTGTTTTGGTCAGAGGTCAACCGGACCGGTCGCTACACACGAAGCACGCCCACCGGAAATAAACCCCGGCCTCTGACTATGGATTCTAACGACTAGTGTTGGCCCTATCGCCGATCCCCAACTACTACGACGTCCCAGTTGCTAGTCTGAGCATTCTTGACAACCCGTTTCTAGTCGGCTACGATTAAAAAAATTCATCGGGCCCATCACTTGTCGTAAGTCTGAGCGTGAACTGTAACTGAACGCGACGAGCAGTTGTAAGTCTGAGCGTGAACTGTAACTGAACGCGACAAGCAGTTGTAGGTCTGAGCGTGAACTGTAACTGAACGCGACGAGCAGTTGTAGGTCTGAGAGTGAACTGTAACTGAACGCAACGAGCAGTTGTAGGTCTGAGCGCTTTTCCCAACTCAACCCGAGCGGCGCAGCATTTTTACTGCGTTTTTGCCCACATCGTAAAAACCGCTAGGAGCGTATAGTGGAGCGCATGGAGCTCACGTATTTGACTCCAGGATCGTGGCGGCACGTTGGTGGGTTTACTGATTCTGCCGACTGGTTAGTCACTGCTCTGAGCGCGCTTTGAACAACCGGAAATCTACTCAGCCTCCTTGAAGGTCGACATCGACGCACGTGGCTGCACCGTCAAACCGAAAGAGTGAATTGGCTATGTCGGTATTATGTTTGACACCACCATGTCGATGGCTAGGTAGATAAGACACTCATGACAGGCACACTGTCAGCTCTGTAGCATCACCCGGAGTAAACCAGCTATGTCCACTATTGCATGTAAAACGATCGATTGATGTGATGTGGAGCACCGATTGTTGCGTACATATCATCGCCAGGAGTCATACTGGAAACTTTTCATTTTGACGGAAAAGCACCCAGGTTCTGAGGGTGAAACATAATTACATTGATTATACTTTTTTCCCGCGATTTGGCTGCCTCACAAATACGACTCACATCTGCCAGGAAAAGAGAACACATCACTACAGTTTTGTTCGCGCTTCATTGGCCGCCTATTCGTCAACGCATTGAATTCAAACTTAAGTTGTTGATTTATCGCACTGAACACCGTTGGTTTTGTATCTGGCGGCCTTAATAATTACTCGCCGGCCCGATCATTGGGATCCAACGATAGCTGTTACGCGACATAAACTGCAGTGTGACATCTGGGGCGTTACTTTAACTAGTGGCAGTGCTGTTTTAATGACAAGGACCGTTTACTTATTTAACTTGTTAACATGTGTTAATGCATCTTAATTTATTTTAGTTATTTAATTGGTTTAAATTAATTGAACTCAATTTATCTTGACTTATTTAGCCTAGTTAATTGGTTTTAGCTTATTTTAATTTATCTCAATTCGTGTTGAATTATTTGGCGTATTCAATTGGTTTGAACTTTTATTAATTAATCTCAATTTACCTTGTCTTATCTTACATTTTTACCATGTTAGCACCCTTGAGCAGGTTTTTAACCAGATACACGCGCGTTTTAAATGCTAAATATATTGTTTTTTATTTATTGATGTCGTAACTGGTAAACACGAGGGCACTGGAACGCCACATTATACACGACTAATCCGGTAAGAGAGAGAATCGGTCAAGCATGACACTTTCCTGAATAACATTGACAAAGGCGTTTTGCACGGCAAGGGGCATAGCGCTAGTTGACGCACGAAAGAGTTTTCAATGTTAGTTATCATAAGCTGATTATATTGAAACAGCCACAAACGACCATTTACAACACACTCGACACCGCTGTACAACTGGATAGCGCTGTCCTATGTTTCATTCAGTAACAGAGTCACGCCGTGGTCGGTTCTGATGTGGTTCAGAGATGGAGTCCACAACAGGCAACACATCTACCACTGCGTTGGATCTTTTATTTATCATGGCATATACCCCAGATAGAAGGAACCAGCGGCATTTACTGTATCTTGCGAAAGACACAGGCAAAATGGGGTGGGGGGAGGGGGGTAAGGAAACTTGTTTTCGAAATGGCACCAGATGGACTCGAACACAGGTCCCTTCAATCAACAGTGCGGTGCTCTAACCGTTAGACCACCCCTCGTAGGACTTAAAGCCTAGTCCTGGCTTTAACGACACTTATACATATGTTAATTGTTAGTATGTGTTATTACTGTATTATAATATAGGCACACGTCAGTCCACTTGATTGACAGTCCGGCCTCTGACCGTCAAGTTAGTGTACCACACCATGCAAATCGCGAGGACGTAAATGCAGATAATATAACTTATCCAATTCATAGAAGTTAATTCATTAGTTGATTAAATAGATACCATTTTATACCCGGGTCTAAATTGCTACCTTCAGATTTGGAGGGCTGCAGTGAATAAACGTGGGGCGCGGTGGTCGAGTGGAAGAGCATCGGACTTTCGGTCGAAGGGACCGGGGTTCAAAACCACCTGTGGCAGAGCGTCGGACTTTTCGGTCGAAGGGACCGGGGTTCAAAACCACCTGCTGCCGTTTCAAAACCTGGGCAAATTTGTTCACCCCACTTTGCCACTTTGCTCGTGTCTTTCGGAAGAGACACTAAAAGCCGTTGGTCCCTTCTACCTGGTGTCTGTGCCAGGGGAAGTAAAATATCCCACACAGGGGTTAAATGTGTAACCTGTTGTGGACTCAAAGAGTGGTGATCTCTATCTCTAACCCATCAATTCCCGGCGCGTGAGAGGCGCCGAACGACAGAATCATCAACATAATGATGTTGATCGTTTAATGGAAGAAGAATGTATGTTTAAAATATGGGGTAATGGGGTTTGGAAAGCATGTGTATTTCTGCCTGACTCGTCTCGTTTCAGGTTGGACAATGCCACTACATTTACCACCCATGAAGTGGAGGTATTTCCTCTTTGCATTGTTTCTCCTGTCTATCGTTGGACTGATCAGCTTTCGCAATACAAAGGTATTTGACTTAAGCACGGCTATAATTAATATAACTGAATATTTCTACTCTTAATAAGAATCATTATTCTGCTTTTTCTGCTGTTCCATGATACAAAAGAACTTGTTCTGAATTCGCACATTCATAGTATTTATAATTGAGTTCGTTCTTTGAGTAATACTTTATTGCCACCAGATACAGTGTTATCAGACCTCCCTTCGTGTGTGGTCCAGGTCCACATTCACTGGTGTAAATTGATGTAATTAAATTATTGTCGTTGACCCTGTGAAAGCAGCTTTGGAGATTGCTGAGGCAAAGATGACAAAATCTATGACAATTTATTAAATTACTTCTGGCTTGAATGTGTCCTACGACATATTGTACAGCCCAAGAAAACTATGTTGCGAACAAGTATTTGGACTAGGCATTGTGATACCGCATTTAGCAGCAAGAAATGTTTAAAAGTATCAAATATCACATTTCACCCAAGTGATCCTCCAATAAGCAACGTGATGTCACGTGGGAATGCAATGATTTTATATGAGATTTTTTTATGCATACAAAACGTCTAAACGAAGTTTGTTTTTCTTTTAATAAGCCAGATGGTTATGTGGCCTATTTAATTATATTTGTTGAGGTTTGATTATTTATTGTTACCAGGGTCCTCGTTCACATGCCATCACATTCGTTCAGCTGTCACCGGAAACTAAAACGACACTTGACTCGGAGAAACTGCCTCTCCAGTATGCGAACAACAGCATCCCGTTTAACGCCAGTGATCAGATGCGCCGTACCTTCATGCCTCCAAGTGACTCGTACCACACTCTCACCCCTGACAAGATGGCCGACTTTGTGTTTGTCACCGCCGCCAGCAGCAATCATTTCGCCGAGTCGGTGGACGCCATCGCTTCCATACAGGCTCTCATGCCAGAGAAGAAAATTTATTTCTTCGACATTGGTCTGAAAGCGAATGAAATCGCCAAGGTACGTCATCGTTAAATTCCGATCACACCGCCTTTGTAGGTGCAATATCTACCGTATGATAAATAGACTAATGGGAATCGTAGCATAAGAGAATACTTCTAATTTTACCAGGACTGCATTTCCATTGGTGAACATATCTAAGAATACTCCCCGAGATACCCAAACGGTGTGTTGTGTTTTTCAGGTAAAAAGCTGGTGTTCCGTGACGTATCGCTATTTTAACATGAGCACAGTACCGACATTTTTCAACAGATTGTACACATGCGCGTGGAAACCGTTTATTATTGAGGTAAGTACACCCCGTAGTCATTCTTACAGATATATATATATATATATATATATATATATATATTTGAACATTACTATTGAGGGGGTCACTTGCATGACTTTCATGTTTGGCCAAAAAAATAAGTTCCCGTTGCCCCCCCTACTGTTTATTATATGGTTATTATTATATCTATGATTATATATTTTTGCAATACATGTATTGGAATATTCTAATACACAAAATCAATCTACATACCCTATTTGGATTAGAGGTAGTGTTCAAACAAACACTATGACACACTAAGATTGCCAGCACATGATCAGAGCTCCTGGTCATTAGTCGGTGGACATATGTGGGTCATTTATTCCACAAATAGTCGTGAAAATGCATTAAACGGATTAATTTTAGCAACCATCACTCCTTTGTGATTTCCAACAGCAGATTACGCAGATATAAATGATATTTGATGAAACAGGTGGGTGTGCACTTTGCCACACAATACTATATTATTATAATTAGTCACACGTCTTGTCCGGTAAACGTTTATTATATTTCTCATATAATGCATAATTGGCTTGATATTAGGGTTTTTTGTTTCACATGTTTCCGTATCTAGTGATGATATGTGGTATTTCTTAAATATTGTTTTAAAATAATTTTTTACTTGTGATTTTGTTCTGTTTTATCTAGATTATGTGTGCTTAGTCAATGCGCGGAAAAAGGTAAATAAAAATTACAATACGTTAGGAATATTGGGCCAAATGGAAAATAGTAATATCAGTTGCACATAATGTTCTCATCTTTTTAATCTCTGCAGAGTGTACTACGCGAGCACAGCGCTCTCTTCTGGATAGATGCGTCATTCCGTCTCAGAGGAACTGATCTGAGCGACGCCTATCGAGTTGCCAAGAAGAATGGCGGTTTTGTCATTTTCAACAGGTACTTTTCAGTCGAGTTGAGCCAGGAGGTCGTTTTTAATCAGTGTTGAATAATTTTTAGAAAACTATATTTAATAGCGTTCTACGATTTTAATTGATAATTTCTTATTTTATTTAGTCGTATCAAGGAACAGGTGGCATTCAAATATATGAAGAACGTCAATTTTTAAACATTATTAAAATTATTACTAAAATTAAATAAAAGGTAAACATGATTACGAAAAAATTAAACATAACATATCAATTTAGCTGCAAGGCGATTAATTAACGAATCAGCCAAGTTAGCAAATTATTAAGATATAAAATGGGTAGCATCGTCTTAAGTAGAATTATTTCAGGATCAGCATCAAAATAAATTAGTGGTATTTTTTCTGTCAGAACGGGTCATTCCAACTTCGCAGTGACCCACCCAGACATGTACCGTTATCTGGCGACAAACACCGAGGCTCAGAAGAAAATAGAACAGTCTGGAGGTGGTATGATGCTCATTTATCGTACAGAGAAGGTGAGTTCCCAGAGCTATACTACACCCGGAAATGTGCATGTAAATAACGCACTGCGTGGAGATAGAGTTAACAAAATTGAACAAAATTGCCAACTAGAGCAAACAACCCTGATTGCGTGTGCATAAGGAAACCATTGGGTTAAATAGAATCCAACGATTATTAATTTATTCGTCAATATTGTTTTTTAAAGATGTTATATCTACATTGCTTGCATTTACATACAATAGGTGACAGTAAACAGTCTAACACCTTTCTCATAGTGATACTCGTCTGATTTTTAATCGCCAACTCGTACAACACAAGTTGATTTAATACATAGCTTTTAAAGAAGCCACACCAGGTTTCTAGGTACGCCACATACCAGCAGGGATTCCCACATACCACAATGGCGGACATTATCAAATGCCATGGCATAGTCTATGAACATCAGCCATATCTATGTTTCGTTGTTCTGAACTTCTGCTTTCTCTATGATGCCATTGAGTACCAACATTGCATATGTTGTGCCTTTCCTTGCACAAACCCAAACTGTTCTTCACCTATTCCTCGTCGTGTATAATATTATATTCTTCTTCTGATTATATACAACGGTGTCTTGCTACGTTTAGTTAAAAAAAGAAAGAAAGGTAGCTCGGTATGATCATTGGAAAAGAAAACAAGATAGTCTGGTACTGACCAGCATCAAAGGAGAACTATTAGGAACAAACAGATGAGGTAAAATATATTATATATTTGTATAATGTATAAATTAATAATATATCATCGAAACCAAACTATAATTATATGCGCCGTAATGTATATGTGTTTGGTCTTTCGACAGGTCTTCCGCGACATTCTCTGGTGGTAATTAATGTGTGCGAAAGAGGCGCGCTGTTTTATGCCAAATTACACACAGTACTGCAACTTCGCGCCACACGACCGTTATATAAAGTTCACAAAGTGCCACCGATTTGACCAGGCGGCTAGTAACCTCATACTGAGCAATATCTGGATACGGGACAACAGTATGGTCTACAACGCTAACGAGACGTTCTTCAAGGTGGTCCGCGGTGTGACCCAACAGTACGGCATCAAAACATGCAACGACACGTCGCCGCTCGCTCAGCGTGTCATTTAATCTCGCCTAGCCGACTGTCGCTGACATTTGTGAATTGGCGAGAATATGATCTGAACCCCAGATGTATTCATTGCCTATAACCGCCAGATGGCATAACCGACCCTATTAAAGGGAATTACAACAACGACTGCTTGAAATCACATTACATTATTTCTTTTAGCATGTTTAGTTTTCCACAACACAGAAACATTCATTATAATTCCACTAATTTATCATTCCAAATAATACTCTGTTCTACCGACCTGCCTCGAGTATACATATTGTTCCCGCGCTTATCGGCAAGCTTCGCCGTGACGTCACTGATGACAAAGAAGACTAGAACTTTCCATTCATTCACCGTACCGCTGACAGCGATAGCGGTTGTTTAGAAGCGAGCGTAAGAATGGTTTATTGTGGGGCATTTTATTGTAATGCAAACAGTAGGGTGAATAAAATAACATGTAGTTGGGTAAAACTCCCTACGGAGCCAACGTTAAGCCGACGAAGCACAGCCGGCTTTGCTCTCTTCGAGAAAACTTGCTTCGTCTTCGATCCGGGCCAGAGATAGAGGCAGCCATTGGTTATCAGGGTGATAAATTCTCTTGGATAGAGGATGATGTGCCCACATTATTCCAAGTAGTTGTAGCTATGGTAATGCCACCAATCCGTAGAACGTTGACGACCAAGGTCCATCTAGGATCGAAGCGATCTGTCAGCGAGGATACAGGTGGTGTCGGCTCACGGTAAATTCGGATGGGCATTCTTTAAGGAGTTCGGCCGCAACTCTGGTAAATCGGCCTCAGGGTACAACGAGCATAGTGTTCTCGGCCCAAGCGATTATTGTATTGTGAATACAATGGAGCCACCTGCATATGGTCTTTGATCTATACAGGGTTTTTCGTCAGATCATTTTGAATGTAAAGCATGGGCTTTTATTCGCACCAGCTCACTGTACGAAAGCATTGTTTTTCAACAGTATCTGAAGCAATACTTATATAGTGGTATTGTGATGTGTTTAATGCCACACTCAGGTACACGCCTGTGACCTGCTCTTTGTCATATTATAGGTCATCTGGTCGCTAGATGTCAGCACATGCATATTGTAACACATCTGGTCGCTACATGTCAGCACATGCATAGTGTAGCCTATTTCCTTCTTTGATATTTAGAGAATAAAACAACACAGACAATATATCTCATACGACTACATTGTTACAAATTACAGTTCACATGAATTATTTGGGACGTTTAGTTTCCCATTTGAAAAAATCTTATAGGTGGTTGGCCGACTCCCTCACACTTCTGCGAGTAGTTGTCTCGACTCGGTTAATTTGTTCGGTTCTGCTGTGACGTTGTGTTGTATTTGACGTTGTGTTGTAGTTGGTATTCGCTTTCGTGGTGTTTTGGTCGGGGTTGAGTCGAGTGTTTTGTTGATGCTGTGATTGGCACTGCCTGTTACAGCAGCATAGTCGTCATTAAGTTTCCTCAGATCGACCCATACCACACTTCACTACATGGCTGCGACATTTCTCGTGGTAAGATATTAACACTCGCTCCAGGATCGACTTGAAACTGAACTGCCACCTCCATATGTGCTATGACTGCTTCGTCATTGGTTTTGTCAGCATCGGTTTCGTTTCTTGCTAGACACTGTGCAGCAAAATGGTTGTCGCGTCCACACTTCGAACATGTATTAGGCGAATAGCTATTTTCCACTCGTTTTGTAACAATATAAATGCAAGCAATTTGAATTAGGCGTACATACATAAAGTTACACATTGTATCGAACAATAACATTTAAAATCTTCGTTCCAGATATATCCGATTTCGTAAACGAGCAGCCACTACTCGTTGCATCGTAGTCGAAAATCCGTGCACACGGGTACAAATATAGTACATTGAACAGTACTAATTTTTACCCGTCGATCTTCTGCGTTTCCTTTGAAATCATGTGGAGTTTTATAAAAGGGACCCAACCCCCAAAAAGAAAACTGAGCGCCGATGTGAGAGGAAACGAGAGTTTCAGACGCACTGGCTAAAGCAATTCTCATGGCTCGAATACAACAGTTCTGACTGGCGCTGGCGTTGCCGCTCACGCTGGCCTTGGCGATGCCGCTGACGGGCGTGACGACGACGCTGACCGGCGTGATGACTGTCGTCGACGTTGAAGGTGGGGAGAGTGACGGGACGGCGAAGAACACTGAGACTGAACTAAACATGAGAATGTTTTGCAAGGAATGCTGCAAGTATGAGAAAGCAGGCAGTTTTGTCGTCGGCTCCCCAGTATTTAAATTGGAGAGTATCAAAGCTCACAATAGCTCTGCAAGCCATATGATATGAAACGGGATTTAAGAGAGAAAGCAGAGAACAACCCAAGGTCAAATGTAGTGGACAAGTCGGGATTTAAGAGAGAAAGCAGATAACAACCCAAGTTCAAATGTAGTGGACAAGACGATGGACCAACTGGGAAAAGCGACATTTGACAAACTGTTTTTCATGAACGCACATGCCATTGCCAGACACTCAAGACCATATATTGGCATATTGGCAACAAATACAAAAACGACAAGCAGTATACAACGTTTATCCAGCACATTTCTCAGGCACAAAGGGATGGAATCAAAGAGATGGTTGCCGAGGCAAAGTGTGTTCCTCATCTGCGATGGTTCAACTGACAAGACAACAGCCCCACCGAGGCCGAACTGGCATTTGTTCGGTACTTTCACCAAGGGTCAATCATTGTCCACTTTGGTGGGGTGAAACGTATTGCGAAGGGGGGTGCCCAAGTGATAGAAGTGGCAATGTCAACTCTCTTCACAGATTACTTTGCTGGCCCCTCGTTGGAAAAGAAGATTGTGGGAACTGGAAGTGATGGCGCAAGCACCATGTTGGGGGAAAAACAATGGATTTGTGGCGAAACTGCGACAACGGCTAGACCGACCAGAACTTGCAGCTGTTCACTGCTCTGCACACAGAAATGAACTGGCTTACAAGGAAGCTGCTCACGGGATACAGCTGTACAAGAAAGTTTACGCTTTATTTTTACTTCTTCTATCGGAGCAGCCTCCTCAACAGGAGCAGCCTCAAGCAAGCTTTTGATGCGCTCGGAGAGACCCTCCGTATTCTGAGTAGAGTCGGCGGGACACGTTGGGTTCCCCTCATATCAAGAGCAGTTTCCAATGTGCCGAAGGAATACAAGGGGCTTGTGACCCATTTATTCCAAGTGATGAACCCCGGTGTACCTGGAAGGACAACAGAGCAGCGCGCAAAGGCAAATGTAGATGTAACTGCAGCCTTGAGTGATGTCTCAGCAGCATTCCAGCAGAAGGAAATCACAATCGCGGACATCAATTCCGGGATAACTGCGTGCAAAGAGGTCATCGAGAAGTATGGAAAGAAGGATGGGCCTTCTCTGAAGATGATTAATGGCAAATACCAGTTTCTTGGAGAGACAATAGGAGTACCATCCTCTGCTTTTGAAGAAGCCAAATGTGGAATGGTACAGGGGCTGCTGAAAAGTATCACTGACAGTTTCGAAGAGGGGGCAGAAGGAATCATTGCAGCGTCATCAATCGCCAACCTGAAGCTGTGACCAACATCCCTTGTTTTAAAAAAGACTTCGGTAATGACAAGGTGGATACTTTGGTCAAGACATTTGGACAGGTCCTCTCGTCCTCTGCGCTGGATGTTTCCAAAGTGGAACCAGAGTGGAGCAAGCTCAAGAGTCTTCTCTGCACAAGTTATCCCACATGCAGTGAAGAAGCAGTCGTGGGAGGAAGTCAACTTGTGCCCCAATGTAGGGGGATTCATTGACCTGGTCCTCACAATTACTGCCTCTTCAGCAGATGCTGAAAGGGGTTTTCCCACATGAAGTTTGTTAAATCGGACTGGAGAAGCATGCTGTCTGATATACATCGGTCAGATCTGATGAGAGTCTTGCTGGAAACCCCTGATGTGGACCAGTTTGATCGATCATCTGCAGTGAAGCATTGGAACCATGCTGGGCCCAGGGCAAGGAGGCCCAACATCACCACTGATATTGGTGACATTGATGATGACTCTGATAAGTCGGAGATGGATGAAAATGCAGTTGCCCAAATCCTGAAAGATTTCATTCACTGACACTGCCTGGGGACATTGTGGAGGATTCGAGAGTCGAGTCATGCGGCCGTTGGCAACATCCAGAACCTCGGGACCTTATTTAGTACTAATTGAATAAAATAAATACGTTGCACCGTCAATCGTTGTGTTGTGTGCGCTGTGTGCTGCCACGGAAGAGTTTTTGTGTCTCGTTTAAGCATTTATTTCCACAGATGTGGACGTGTATTTGTAAATATTTTAGTGCATCGTTGGATGAGAATGACTGAAGAACGTCCTAGTGAATGATTTTTTTTTAATTCGTCATATTCTTAATTATTGGCGATTGAACATTGTTTTGGTGAGCGGTCAACCGGATCGGTCGCTACACGCCTACCAGGAATAAGCTGCCGAACCAGTTTTCGTCAGGTGCGTCTACCAGTCTACCAGAATGTCGTCAATGCGCGTCAGAAGCGACCTAGTCAACACTGCTAACAACTTCAGTGACATTGCGAGCTGGGTTCATCAATGCATGTGACCACGTGTGTGGTCCAATTTACTGCATCACTAACTCTATTATGTAAACATGTTGACTTTTACCGGCTGTCAACTACGGGCCATAGGGGCCAACATTATGAAGACGAACTTAACGGTGCCACTCAAAACACTCCTTACTCTTCGATCACTAAATATTTTTGCAACTTCCAGAACGCACCGTGGAACTACTGCTGGAAACAAACATTTTCGCCCCATTTCTTCCGAAATAACAGCTGGAAGACGATTAAGAACGAGCACTGAACACATACACAAGGGGAGAATTAATCCAACAAACCTGGTTGACATATGTTGACAAACTGACACAAGGTATGATGTTACCTGCGTACTACTAAACGCACGATCAGTATGTAACAAAGCAGTGACGGTGAAGGAACACTTGTTGGACCATGGTGGAGATTTGATGTTTTTAACAGAAACCTTGTGTAAACTGAATAAAACTGCTGTTGTCAACGAATTAACTCCACCAGGTTACAGCTATATAGGAGAATGTCGTTCAGCTAAGCGCGGAGGCGGCGTTGGAATACTATACAAGTCAGAATATAAATTGCGAAAGACAACAACTAAGCGATATGAGACC
The DNA here is from genome assembly GCA_033239005.1 of Lamellibrachia satsuma. Lineage (NCBI taxonomy): Eukaryota > Metazoa > Annelida > Polychaeta > Sabellida > Siboglinidae > Lamellibrachia > Lamellibrachia satsuma. The sequence goes on from BSQZ01000102.1 coordinate 1,411,200, forward strand.
TTTGAACATGTGGACGTTAAATCAACACAAACATTGAGACCTATGCGTGTTGTCGTCATTTATCGTCCACCGACAACAAATGTACAGCAGTTCCTCGATGAGTTCGCGACATATGTGAATGAGAAAGCCATGACACAGCAAGACATTCTTATTGTCGGTGACTTCAATCTTGACTGTGAACTGGGTTCCGCACCCGGTGTAAAGTTATTGAATGAAATTTTAGCTGAAAATAATCTACAACAACATGTTACATAATCAACACACATCCGGGGGCACAGGTTGGACTTGGTGATAACACGTTCACCTAGTTCCATCGTATCATCTACAATGGCATACCCCAGCAGCATATCAGATCATTACAGTGTTGTTTTTATACTGTCTTCTGCAAACCCAGTGTCTGCTCGTACTATGAGGCATCTGCGCGATATCCGTGGAATAAATCATGACCGATTTGAGGCTGATCTATTGGAACATCTCGGTTCTGTGGATATTAATATGGATGTGAGTGCCGTTGACGTGCATGCCCCTGTCACGACAAGAATGAAAACGTCCCGACGCAAGGAACCCTGGTATAATGATGACATACACAATGCCAGAACATTGAGACGTTCAAATGAGATGAGGTTGAGGAAAAACGAAGCTCCAGATCCATCGACATATTTATGTACAGCACGGAACAGCGGTCAACGCCATGATCACTCGAGCTAAGCGGGATCACTATGAATCAGTGTTGTCATCACTTGACCAGAGGACATGCTTTCGTGTGGTCAACACCCTGCTAAAGCCACCGAGCACTAGTCGACCACAATCATCAAGCACTGAGAAACTGTGCAGTGACTTCGCTACTTACTTCGCTGAAAAAACACAAGGAATCAGAGTGCAGATCCAGAAGAAGCTGATAAGTGCTAAAGAATGTTCTGATTCCGTCGTCGATGTTAGCAGCCAACCAGTATCATACCAACTAAATCGACTACTACCTACGACTGACGAGGAACTGAGGAACATCATCAAACGGTGCCCCTCAAAGACATGCAGTCTGGGTGCCTGCCCAGCTGAACTCCTGAATAGAGCACTGAATATCCACATTCCCTATTTGGTGGCCATAGTAAATAACAGTTTCGAACAAGGAATATTTCCTAACACGCTGAGAACTGCAGTTGTGAAACCACTGCTGAAAAGTGATATAATAATAAGTAATTTAGTAAAAAAACTACATACCAATCTCCAACATAGCGTTCATCGGCAAAGTGTTAGAGAAAGTTGCAGTCCATCGGCTAACAGAACACCTAGCTATGAATGGACTGCACGAAGAATACCAGTCTGCATACAAGACACTGCACAGTACCGAGACAGCCCTGTTGAGAGTAAAGCATGACATTGCAGGAGCTCTTGGCAGGAACCATGCTATGATGTTTGTCATGCTAAATCTATCAGCAGCATTTGACACTATCGATCATGCACATTTGTTAAAACTTCTGCAAGATGAATACGGTGTGCGTGGAACGGCACTAGCTTGGTTCCGGACATATATGGAAGACCGCACCTATCGCGTCCAGATTGACTCAACAACATCAGAGCATATTCATCTACAGTGTGGTGTACCACAGGGCTCGGTCCTTGGGCCAGTTATGTTTACTCTGTACACCACGCCAATGCAGCGCATATTCAGAGTACATTACCACAAATATGCGGATGACATTCAACTATATGTATCCTACAATCCAGCTGTTCCGGGCGACCAAGTGGAAACAGTGAGGCGACTGACAGACTGCGTTAATGATGACTCTTCGTATGCTAAAGTTAAATGATGACAAAACTGAGATGATTATGACTCTTCGTATGCTAAAGTTAAATGATGACAAAACTGAGATGATTATTTTTATATCAAAACATCACTTTAAGTTATATGGAGTTTGCTGTAAGACCATTGGAGCTGACATTATTTCACCAGTAGACTGCGTACGAAATTTGGGATCTGACGATGACACATCATGTGACAGCTGTGTGTGCTGCTTGTCACTATCTCACAACAGAAGCCACCTAAAGTGCTGTAAACGCACTTGTGACCTCTCGCCTAGATTACTGTAATTCGCTCTTGGTTAACCTTCCGGCATCACAGATACTTCGACTGCAACGAGTACAGAACAATGCTGTTAGACTAATTACGCGCACTGGTGGGCACGACCACATAACACCAGTCTTAAGGGGCTTACACTGGCTGCCGGTAGCAAGTCGAATACATTTCAAGGTGCTAGTATTGTCGTACCGATGCGTCAATGGTTTGGCGCCGACTTACTTGGCCGAACTTTTACACTTACGAACTTCTGATGGGCGTCTACGCAAGGACTATGCGCCAACACTGCAACAATGCATCACTAAGAAGAGCATTGGTGAATATGCATTTGGAACAACAGCGCCTCGACTTCGGAATTCATTGCCTGCAGATATTCGTAATTCCAAGACGCTAACAATTTTTAGGAAGTCTTTAAAGACTCACCTTTTTATTATTCACTTTAAATATATGTAAATGAAGAGAATATTATGGGCTGGACACTATGGATGGACTATTTGTGATATACATTCATTTTGCATTAGGATTCTCACCAGATTTTAAGGTTTTCTAAACAATTTTATTTATTTATTTATTTCTAAATAATTTTATTTATTTATTCAGTGTTTACACATGTGTGTTTATATTTAAATATTATTTTATACCATGTGAATAATATTTTATACCATGTACAGCGCATTGATCCATATAGTGGGAATTAGCGCTTTTAAAAATGCTGTATTATTATTATTATATTATTATAATTATGAAATCGACATTTATTTGTTCATTTTATGTTTAAGGAACATTGCAAGTCAACATACGAATTTGCATAAAAAGGTCGCATTTTGACGATGTCCACAAAAAATGGGGACTAGTGTTTTGATTTTTCATGGGATGAGCAACATATTAAAGCTACTTGGCGAGTGGTTTAAATTTCTTAATTTCGACCCCTGGATATACGGTGCTTCATAAAGCTTAGAAATAATAAAACGACTACGTTTTAATTCACGCGTAACAAGGGTATCCTACAGTCACTATCGTGACTTCGGTTGTTAAATAATGATTCGTCGACGTACGTAATAATGATCGTTGCTGTTCGGGCGTTTTAAACGAGTGTAGTTGGGTGCGCGGTGTCCTCGGCTCACTAGCATACTACATGTGTTGCTCGTGTAGCTAGTCTCGCTTATCCGACTCTCACACGCCTTCGAGAACTTGCCGAGAAGAGAGTATGGCTTCCATGCATGGCTTGACTGTTACCGACTCCATTTTGTGTTGGTTTTACTATGAATCGTCATCATTCGATCAGCGTAATTATCAATATTCAACCCTATAAAATTATTTTATATTATTGAACCTTTCAGTGTGACATTTGTCAAAGTATTAAACCCCCGGATGAGAGCCTAATCAATGTGATTGTGGTTTACACCCAGAACCTGGGCTCTACATCGCGATGGTTCTTGCAATCTGTTTAACATTTCATATGCGCGCACGCACCCATACGCACATACACGCACACGTACACACACGCACACACACACACGCTCACACACACACACACACACACACACAGACACACACACACACACACACACACACACACACACACACACACACGCACGCACGAATTGATGGGTCGACGTGAAGCGAAATGTTGTCAGAAGAAAGCGTAATACGTTACCGGGAAGAAGCAGATCATATTGTACGTTTCTACGATTCACAGGTCCGCACGGAAAGAAGTTGCCAAGACACATGTATGAAAAATTGGGGATACACTGTAGTCTCACTAATTTGATTACCGGTTACATGATTTTAACTAAATCTAACATAGACGAGGTCCTCATAACTCTCGTATACATCGATTAACCTAATTTGAAATTTACAGCAATTTGCAATTTACAACTCGGGCGACGAACGATAATATCATCATTCACAAAAGACGTCACTTACATGAGTGGATAAACCTCCGAGTTACCTGAATATGTCAACGGCGGATAATATAACATTATCCGTTATTTCGTATTAACCAATCATCTAAAATATCCAGGGTGTTGCGTCATATCTCTACGTCATTCATATATCGCCTGATGCACCTGTTGGCGGGAATTCCATTCGAAAATTTAATTCAATAGGGAAGTTAAGTGGGTCGCGATACGTCGCGAGGTTCCGCGTTAGTTAAGCCGATTGGCGACCACTTGAACGACGCGCCTTATCGCCCATCTACTTACGTTATTATTTACAACTAGTTTATCGGCTTATTACAGCTTGTTTGGTTGTATTATGGCGTTATACCTTCAGTTATGTCATGTCAATTACATATCTAACTCAACCTCGCTACAAATAGAAAGGTTAATCAAAGGCCATAATGGTGGACTTCCTTGTTAGGCATACATTATTAAATCCAACTCAACACGGATTCCTAAAAGCGAGGCCATGCTTAACAAATACGATCACCAGTAGATATTATATGCTTAGATTTTCATAATGCTTTAGACAAAGTGCCACAACAAAAATTACTACATAAATTGAAAGTCCATGGTATCTTGGATGTCATATATAATCGACTGGATAGAATAATGGCTGACTGACAGAAGACAGTGTGTTGTAGTAGATGCTGAGGTTTCAAACTGGAAATCAGTTTTGAGTGGGGTACCGCAAGGATCAATATTAGGACCTTTATTATTCTTCATATGTAATATATATATATATATATATATATATATATATATATATATATATATATATATATATATATATATATATATATATATATATATATATATATATATATCAATGACTTGACGGTAATATAACAGGCAATGTACCGAAATTTGTGGATGACAAAAAAGAGTTTAGAAGGGTTAACAATGATTGTGATAAACAACATTTATAAAACGATCTAGAACAATTAGTTGAATGGAACTACATGCATGCAGATTATGTAACATAAAATGCTAATTATACCTCTGTATAAAGCAGTAGCTAGGCCTCATTTAGAGCAATGTATACAAGCTTGGAGACCATACCGTAAAAAGTATAACGATACGCTTGAAAGAATTCAGAGGAGAGCAACATAAATTATTTCAGAACTGAGAGACCTTAGTTGTGAAGAACACAGTCTTGTTAACAAATGTCAACGCATTTGAAAGCAAATGCAAATATTTCACTTGAATCTAACGTAAATGCAAATGCCATTTTCCAGGAACGCATTCAAATGCAAATGTTTTGGTTACACATTTGCAAATGCAGTTGAATTTAGTTTCAAATGTAATGGCTTTATATTAACGTTTTGTTGTATTTTGAGAAAAAAACAATGTAATGTGCATAAACTCATTATTAATGTATTTAATAAATATAGCAGTACATTATTGTAACCACTAAATCCCACTACATACCAGTCCCACTACATGAACATGCATGTAGATTCATACACTGAGTCACAGTTCCAGCCATCCAGAGGTGGTGGAAATGGGAGGGAGGAATAGACAATTGATAGTTTACTGTGAACTATGGCAGGGAATGAAAGGCTAATCATTCAGGATGGCCAGGCTGGAAGGGGAACCCAAGACAACTGTCCACTGTTGGGGCCAATGGGATAATTACCTGGTGGATAATTACATCCAAATGCAAATGCATTTACAATTTCACGGAGGCATTTGAATGCGCATTCAAATGCTCAATATTCAAATTCATTTGTTAACAAGCCTGGAAGAACGACTGAAAGAATGTGGTTTAACAACCCTACAGACAATTCTGTTAAGAGGAGATCAAATAGAAGTTTTTTTAATGTTTATGAAAATATTGATAGAAATATGTTGTCTCACTCAAGAAAGATAATAGAACTAGAGGACATGAGGTAACATTAGCATCTGTGTAGATTGGATATCAGGAAGTACTGGTTCTTACAGAGGACAATCAATGAATGGAACAAATTATCTACAGATTGCGTAACAGCTAGCAGCACGAATATGTTCAAAAACATTATATATCTATATTAAAGCATAATCTGCCGAATAGGAATACTGCCATCCCATACCAACTTAGCATTAGTTTGGCATTTGGTCTGGCAAATGCCAGACATCTTAATGGTGATAGGGCTAAATTTACTAACATAACTAGGAAAGAAAACGCGTTGATAATTGCTGTACTATTTACTAGGTTTTATCTGACAGTATATCACACTTTATGAGTAGTACTATTACAGTGTTATTTATTTGGATAGTTTATGGTGATGAAACTTAATGCTATTTATATAGGTTCTATTGTATTTCCACAGTGTCTGAGTACAACATATTTATATTCCCTGACGACTTTTGACAGTTGTTTATGTCCCCTGTAAATGATTGTTTCATATTGATCCTGATAATGCATATGACATTGCTGCATCAACACGCGTGTCTTAAATTATACGTGCCACGTGAGCATGTATTGAACACATGCACCTTATATGCAGGACCTTTGTGTAATATGAAATTTGTGGGTGTGTGAAAGGCCATTAATAAAATACATTAACTCAGGGTGAAAACATTTTAATATTATAAATGTTGAATATCAAATACATAGCGACATGCACAGACTTGTAGTAAATAAATGGTGTCAATCATTAGATAGTAAAAGTGAAATTTCTATTCATTTATAACCATATAGCAGGAAGATATTTTATTTACAGGAAGCATCATTGCTTGACATTCTGGAAATAATTAAGATGTTATTCTTTATGTTGAGCCGTTTGTTTAGATTTGTACGTCTGGATAAAAACTTCGTAGATGCACTTTGATTGCATAGTATGACAGTCTGCTATTTCTTTAAGATGGAAGGCGCGCGCGCACGCACCCACGCACGCATGCACGCACGCACGCACGCACGCACGCACACACACACACACACACACACACACACACACACACACATATATAATACAAATCAGACTAATAATCACAGAATGTGTAGCTTACATACGTTACATACGTGTAATTCACAGTGAACAGCTTTGAAACAATTATTTTGTATTCACTGTCTTTTATGCTGTAAAATGCTGTGGATTCAAATAATGGTAGTCTCCATCTATATATATATATATATATATAACCCATCAGATTCAGTCTCAGCAGAAGTTTCGTAATTCATATAATACAAATGATTCAGTATAATTTTTTTAATTATTGTAAATAATGACACAGTAAAATTTATACAATCATAAGAACTTTTAAATATACAATACTTATTATAATCACAATGCTAGTTGATCAGAATGAATAACTGAATCATACAACCTTGAAGAGTCAGAAATGTAACTTAGCAAATTAATTGTCTCTGAAATAATTATTTAATTATCGGATTTCGCTTCATATATTAAAACATACTATTATCGCTAGAAAGCTAACTTCAAAAACTGCTCATTTAAACGTGTGGAATCAGTCGAAATTCTTTAGTAAATATCTATGCCTAACAAGCTTTCTGAATGCACATAAGCCCACAAAGCTCATGCCCCCAAACGGACTGTTTTGAGTAAAGTAAACAGATTTACTATGCATGTAGATTTTGTTATGCCTTCAGTGCGCGAACGATAATGCATTATATCCAGATGTTACTAACTCTCGAACCATTACCGTGAACATTCTTATATATAAAGTTTCTCACACACCTTTAACATCAAACCAGACAAAAATTACACCGTCTGGTGTCACTTCTGTGAGTACACCCAAAAGCAATATATAATCCTATTCTTTACACAGCCGTCAGAACAGCCGAGGTCGCCAGTGGACTCCGTAGCTAAAACTAGGTCACAAGACTTACATTCCCAATAAGGAATAACCCACCAGATGCAGCCACTGCAGAAGCTTCGTAATTCATGTAATACAAATGTGTCAGTGTTAGACTTAGTATTATTTTAAACAATGACACAGTAAAATATAAAAATGTTCTACAATCATAAGAACTTATTAATATACAATACTTATTCTTATCATAGTGTTTGTTGATCAGAAGGAATAACTGTGTCAGACAACCTTGAAAAGTCAGAAATGTAATTTCCCAATTAATTGTTCCTAATTTCCCAAATAATTATTTAAATATTGAATCTCTCTTCAGATATTAAATCATACTACGCATTATCGCTAAAACTGCTGATTTAGACGTGTGGAATCAATATAAAAATCGTTAAATATTTATGTCTAACAAGGTGTCTAAATACACATAAGCCTACAAACCTCATGCCCCAAAAAGACTATTTTGGATAAAATAAAACGATTTTATATTCATATATATTTTGCTGTGCCGACAGAGCGCGCGAGAGAATATATGGTATCCAATTGTAAATAACTCTCAAATGATTACCGTGAACATTCTTATATATAAAGCTTCTCGCACACATTTAACATATTTTCATCCGTCTGAAGCCACAAAAAATGGACACCGTTTGGAGTCAGTTCTACGAGTACACCCAAATACAAAATACACATGTATAATCCTATTCTTTATACACGTATCAAACCCGTCGGTTAGGCGAGATCACGTGACAGGCTGAGCGATACGCAACATCTAGTTGCATGTTTTGACGCTGTACTTGTGTGTGCCGCCTCGGAAAACCTTGAAGAATCTCTCGTTAACGTTGTAGACCGTACAGTTGTCCCGTGTCCAGATAGTGCTCAGTATGAGGTTAACAGCCGCCTGGTCAAATCGGTGGCCCTTGCTGCAGTACAACACAACAACGCAATAACAATTCAGGTTAATCCGCTGTAAAAATATAAATTATCGTTGTACGTCATGTTGTGAAGTTTTCCATTTCAAAATATTATCTGTGATGAAATTATGTTTGAAAATTCTTCTGTTGAAGAGAATTATGACATTTATAAATTAATGGATAACTGTTCACAATTTCAATCCCTATGATTTTGAAAATGATATTGACCCAGAAAACAATTTTTATTATAACCTACACTTTAATGCAAGAAGTCTAAAACCAAACTTACAAAAGATTAAACACTATTATTCTAGACCATAAATTGCAATTTGATATAATCGCTATATCTGAAACATGTACTGACCCAGATTTAATCGATGATTTTAATATAAACAATCACGATGCTTATCAAGTCACCAGAGGAATCCGAAGGGGTGGTGGTGTTGCTATATACACAAATAAGGAATTATCATGCAAAATGGAGAAAACTAAATCAATCGCTGTAGACAATATTCTTGAACGTGCTACTGTGGAAATAACCATAATGAAACCACACAAAGTTGTAGTCAGTTGTGTGTACATAACACAAGAGTCGAACTTAGATAACTTTCTAGATGTCGACATCATGGTGACATAATTGTACATTTAAGTGTAGCTATAGGGAAGGCATTGTTAGTTCAGCCATGTTTTATTCTTTTTGAAATCTAGGGCACAATCACATTCATATGTCAACATTGTTTTTACTCTCATAAACTATGATTATTAGTAGATCATTTTATATCAAGCCAGTATAACTGGTATGCATAGATAATTACATGGAGCTGATTGATTGAATAGGGTTGGTAAGCTGGCTCGAGTAACACTTGGCTTGGGGTAAGTTCAGCCACAGTTTAGCGTAAGTTGGATAAATGCTTTAGTTCTATAATTTACGTAGGCCTTGTGCTAACAATTCATAAGAACTCAGCCAACACGTTTACCCAATGGGTACAACACGTCTCTGACTTGTCTACACACTCACAGGTCGACACACTTAATTAATATAGACCTATATGCCAATCGTAATCAGTGTAACTAACTGCTAATATGTTGTCTTGTAGCTACATGATATCCCACCAATTTTCTCGGAAAATGAATTCCGTGACTTATCTTGGATTAAGAACACTCGTCTTCTTTAACCGCTGCTGAACTAATCCTCCCTTGAGCCTTGGGTGGCTCAACTAGCCCCGTTTCAACTTTCAACTAGCTTTCCATTAATGCGCGAAAAGAAGTAAATACTCGTCTTCCCTGGGCACAGTTGCATTCAACGGACATTAATCGCAACGTATTTTCTCGATTATTTACCTTTGTGGAACTTTCTCCTGCATTTTTTATTTGTACTTTCTGATTTTACGTTGATGTCAAAATGTATTTGATTATGATCACTGTTACCCTATGGTATTTTGACATTGTCCACTGATTCATTTTGTGAAGACAAAACTAAATCTAATACATTCTCTCCCCTGGCTGGTTCTAGCACGTTTTGAGTAAGGAAGCTACCCTGAATTAAAAATAGAAACTCTTGGTCCTCACCCCCTGTACTCTCTAGAGATTTTCATTGTATGTGTCCGTGGTTAAAATCTTCCATTATGATACATTCCCATTTACTCACTTCCTTTATAGCTTTTGTATATGCGGTATGTATCCTGTCAGCCTCATTCAGCATCTCATATGTTTATGTTGACCCACGATTCGGTTATATCAATTATTTGAGGGTCAATATTTTATACCATAATGTTTAATTCGTTTTTTTATTTACTATGCTCCTTGAATTTAAACACAGGCATTTATAACCAGCTTCGGAAATGTTTTCCGGACATTTTTTACTGGTTTATGTGTATTAGTGGGCTCTGTTTGAGGCTCCTCTGAGTAACGTCCCGCCTTTATCTGCCGTTTGGATGGCGCCATCGCAGAATTTAGATTGTGTTAGAGTAACGTTGTTTATAATTAAATAATTAAATAACTGGTCTATTTAGGCTTTCATTTCATTTTGACAATAATATACTTGGTAGCTGCGTTATATCTACTAAGCTTGCATGAGCCAAACAAGCCTGCCACCTGGCGAATACGCAGAACACTGTGTAAATAAGGACACGGTGTGTACCAAGTTACACCAAAGTCCTGCTGTTCCTTTTACCGAAAACGTTTACTACAACTATGTCATATATTACATTATTTGCGTAATTTATATATATTTATCACTTAATCTCATATATATTCAACAGTGTAAACTATAGTTTGATACATCAATTTAATTCATGTACTGCAAACAAACCCGTTTTATCACTCGTTGAATTCGAGTCCGGGAATTCAGACCTCAAAAATACTGCCTCTGACTAAATGTTAACAAAACGGTTTCTTAATATGCGTATATATCAAATTTAATATATGTTCAATAGCAGTCCTTATTATAATCAATATTCCAATCTTTCTGATAATTCACTGTGCTACCTTAATTCTCGAACTATAAATAAACCCTGTTTTTGCTCTCTGACTTCCCTGCAGGAGTCCGGGTCTAACTCATGCTAAAATACTGCCTCTGACTAAATGCTAACAAAAGCTGTTTTCTAATACATGTCTATAATAAGTTTATGTATAATATATATATAATAGTAATACGCTTTTTCTGACAATTTATTGCACCAAATTCAAAACACTGCTGCACCAAGATTCTCTCTCTAAGATTTGTAATAAAAACAAATTAGGCACGTTTCTGTAAAAGAACATTAGTAAGATTTTTGGCCGTGGGCTGCGTCGTGTGACGTCATGCGGACGTTTGTCTGCACGTTGCGATGGTGAGAGGGCGCCACAAGCCGATGGTTGTTCGCTCGGAACCACCGTGAGCGCCGCGCTCGCTGTCGTGTCACCCGGATGTTGCACATTCGACGCTCATGCGTAGAGATTTGCCAGTCTGACGCGTCATGACGACGCTGCAAATTGCTGCCAGATACGACCTGTCATATACAATGTCTCTCCCCTCTATTTGCAAAGCATGTTCTGTGCATGCTATGGTAAATTTAGTTGATAATTTCAAGACATATGTTTTTCATTGTCTGCATAGGTGATATGTTTCTCATCGTTATGGAATATTTAATGTATTTATGTATGTATACTCTTCGGTAGCCACAGACACAGTTCTACCAAAGACACACGTTCCAATTGTCGACGGATACATAACATCAATAAGCAGGCAGCAGTCTTAGGCCTGCCGTGTCACAAGTTGAACGTGCAACCTTCGTGCGAGATCTGGACGAATAATCTGTGTTGATTTATGATCGATCCGCCGATTCACAAAGAAACTTTTTTTGCCAAATCCCTTGTTCGATCTGGTCGAAGTAAAGTCTTCGATATGTTGCTTTTCTTCGATAGTTTGTTATTCATTCTGCGTGGCGTTTATGATCAACAAATGTTCCATCTTATACACGAATACAGAAGAAAAATGAAGACCAAGGGAACATTTAAGAATAGTTTAATTAACTGTGGAATCAAAAGTTAGTATATTATGCCAGAATTGGTTTATATATTTAAACAATATTATGTTTTTTTTATAATATCCAAACTTTTTGGTGAACACAAGCCTTACCAAGTAATAAATGACTCCGAATGAACCAGAGAGCATATTAATATTCTAAATGTTGGGGGGGTTCAGCGTCTCTCAAATTTTCGATACACTGCCCTACATTACTATAGTGAAATATTATTAAACGTTAAATATTTGTTTAACCTTCAGAGTAGAACCATCCTTCCAAGACCCGCTACGTCCGCTCCAGTTATTATAGCGTGTGTTTGCACGTTCTGATGCTGTACTCGTGTGTGGCATGGCGGTCTACGGCGAAGAACGTCCCGTTAGACTTGTAGACCATACTGTTGTCCCGAATCCAGATATTGCTCAGTATGAGGTTAATAGCCGCCTGGTCAAATCGGTGACACTTGGCGTACGTCTTGTAATAGTCGTGTGCTACAAATGTGCACTTCCGACTGGAATTTGGCATAAAGCAACGCGCCTCTTGCGCGCACATCACGAGCCACCAGAGAATGTCGCGGAAGACCTGTTGAAAACGTAAACACAACTGCATTAAATGTTACATTGACACTTTTTACCATTATAAAGATGTAACTATTATGTACAGCACTAATGTACAGCACCAATGTACAGCACCAATGCACAGCACCGATGCACAGCACCGATGTACAGCACCGATGTACAGCACCAATGTACAGCAACAATGTACAGCACAAATGTACAGCAACACTGTACAGCAACAATGTACAGCACCAATGTACAGCACCAATGTACAGCACCAATGTACAGCACCAATGTACAGCACCAATGTACAGAACCAATGTACAGCACCAATGTACAGCACCAATGTACAGCACCAATGTACAGCACCAATGTACAGCACCAATGTACAGCACCAATGTACAGCACCAATGTACAGCACCAATGTACAACACCAATGTACAGCACCAATGTACAGCACCAATGTATAAACAAATGACTGACGACACAGGGAGTGACCGACTGACCGGCCGATGGAGAATGCATAGTTATATGTGGAATTACACATTAGTGGACATCTGGTATGTAAAACACATCTAGTCACATTTCCGAAGCTCGAATGTGCAGATTTGGCTTGCTTCATTGGTCATCTTTCTCAGAAATACTTTGTTCGATTTGCCTGCTAAAGGGAATCCACAGAGGTTATGTTTGATTGATTACAGCATTTCGCGCTGCAAATCAGATTCACGTGGCTAACGTGTGCATTCATCGTGGTGTTGATGATGGTGTTTTATTCTTACACTATATGCCAAAATAAAACATTCATCGTGGTGTTGATGGTGGTGTTTTACTCTTACACTATATGCCAAAATAAAACATTCATCGTGGTGTTGATGGTGGTGTTTTATTCCTACACAATATGCCAAAATAAAACATCCATCGTGGTGTTGATGATGGTGTTTTTCTCTTACACTATATGCCAAAATAAAACATTCATCGTGGTGTTGATGGTGGTGTTTTACTCGTACACTATATGCCAAAATAAAACATTCATAGTGGTGTTGATGGTGGTGTTTTACTCTTACACTATATGCCAAAATAAAACATTCATCGTGGTGTTGATGGTGTTGTTTTATTCTTACACTATATGCCAAAATAAAACATTCATCGTGGTGTTGATGGTGGTGTTTTATTCTTACACTATATGCCAAAATAAAATATTCATCGTGGTGTTGATGGCGGTGTTTTACTCGTACACTATATGCCAAAATAAAACAAAGTTGAAGAGTAAGAAAATATGTTTCAGAATTCTCACATCACCTTTGAAATCATCAAATATGCTTCATAATTTAATTACGTGAAAAACTGGTGAACATAAGCCATATGCGAAGAAATGCCGTACTAGACTAACGCTTCACCCAGAATTCCCCCGAGGACATCTGACAATTATTATTTCTCATACCCTCATGCCCCTTCTCTACTTCACTGTTCGGCTAGCATGAATGACTTCACATCGGTTATTACACTTTCAATGTTTTGTGAACCCTCGCAATAGAACCTTCTTTTAAATTCACCTTCTCTGTACGGTAAATGAGCATCATACCACCACCAAACTGCACGATTTTCTTCTGGGCGTTAACGTCTGTTGACAGGTAACGGTACATGCCAGGGTGGGTAACTGCGAAGTTAGAATGACTCGATCAGACAAAAGAGAAAGTTGCAAATAATTATAAACAAAACTCAATCGTGTTGTTCATTAAAAAAACCATAATACTGACAGGCAAGCAGAATGTGGTGGCTCTGGATGTATAAATTCATGTTCTAACGTGTTCTCTAGATATGCCAAAATAATATGGTGCTGATGCGTTGGTCATAATTAGATATAAACAAGGACGAAGAATGGATACTTGTGAGAACTCAAAAGAGAATGCTGATGTGAATAGCTGATTGATGGTAAACGCAGCTTCGATCGGCAAAGGATAAGACTGGGGTACGTGGTGAGGAGAGACATGATAGTGACCGAGATTTTGGAAGAGGACAACATGTTGATAGAAATTTACCTGAAGAATATGACGTAACCGCCATTCTTCCTGGCAACCCGGTAGGCGGCACTCAAATCGGTTCCTTTTATACAGAATGACGCGTCTATCCAAAAGACGGCGCTGTGCTCGCGAAGTGCTGTCTATATAGGTTCGAATAATATGTCCATTCATGTATATTTCAAATATTCGTAATAATTTTATACATAAATCAATATATATTAATTTGTAGAACATTATATATGTAACTTTTTATTTAATTACAACAGAAGTTCAATCATTACTACCTGTCATTTCGCCAGTTTTAATGTAATGATATTAAAATTTTACTTAATGGATCACATATATTTTGTGCATGGAGATTGATAACTAGCACCTACGTTTGGTATAATTTGCAAATAAGCCATTGTTATTGTACGTGCCTCAATCACAAACGGTTTCCATGCGCATATCCTCAAGTTGCTTGCAAACATCGGTAGTCTGTCCAAGTTGAAATATCGGTACGTCACGGAACACCAACTTTTCACCTGGAAGTATCCAACGATTATATCCAAATTGATACGGCGAATTTCCTTTTAGAATGCGCGACAAACCAGAGGACAGAGATAATCATTACGGATTTCTATCACTAGTCATATGTGATCGCACCACTCAAGCTTGGCACGTATGTTGGTAAAAAAGCAAGTGGTCGATTTATAGAAGTTGTTTATGTCTTTGACAAAGCGCCAGTGCAGTGGTTCTAAAGCTACAATAACGTAGTATGTTATTACTGTTGTATATTCAGAGACGCATTAACCATGACAGCCATGGTTCGTTCAATGCACTCAACTGCCATTTATTCAGAAAATAAGTATCATTACACGGTCAACTCATGCGGTAAACGATTATCGTAACGCAAGTAGTGCACAACATAAACATGTGTTTTAGCAATCACGGAAGTTGATTTCATTCACGATAGTCGACACAACTGGGAGGTTGCATTACAACAGGACGGCCTACCTATTGAATGAAGACGACGTACCTGGGCGATTTGTTCCGCTTTCAGACCGATGTCGAAGTACATAATTTTCTTCTCTGGCATGAGAGTCTGTATGGAAGCGATGGCGTCCATCGACTCGGCGAAATGATTGCTGCTGGCGGCGGTGACAAACACAAAGTCGGCCATCTTGTCAGGGGTGAGAGTGTGGTACGAGTCACTTGGAGGCATGAAGGTGCGGCGCATCTGATCACTGGCGTTAAACGGAATGCTGTTGGTCGCATACTGGAGAGGCAGTTTCTCAAATTCATGTGTCGTTTTTGCTCCTCGCAGTGGCTTGGTTGTATCTTCTGCTAATGACAAACCTGTTTCTATATCACGTGGTCTGTTGTGGCGAAAGCTGAGCAGTCCAGCAGCCGTCAGTACAAGCAGCACGCAAATGAAGCACCTCGACGTCATGCGTGGTAAACATCGTCTTGACATCTTCGTACCCTAAGAAGATAAGCAATAACATTATATATTATGCTTTTGTGCTTTGTGCGTGCGTGCTTGCGTATTTAAAAATGGCCCGTCTTTGGCCGCTACATGGTAGCTTGGCTGACTAAGCTTGCACCCCCCTCCTCCCCCGCCCCCGTCTCCCCTTTGAGAGATCTTAGATACGCCACTGTTTTGCAGCCATTTTATCGTTTTCGATTGGAGCAGTAATACTTCAAGATTGTTAAGATACATTGGGAGTTTTGGAATTTGTATGCAGCAATTCTTAAAAAATAAATTAGAAATGTTTCTGGAGTTATTGTCTCCACCCAAGCTGTGAGTAGCATACTCCAAGCAACTGCCACGAGAGTGAGACGACCAGCAGTGTGAGTTCTACGGACTGGCAGATGTGTCAGTCCGATGGCAGGCAGATGTGTCAGTCCAATGGCAGGCAGATGTGTCAGTCCAATGGCAGCCAGATGTGTCAGTCCAATGTGGTTTTCACAGATTAGCCCAGGGCCCAAGGTTATAAACCGTACTTAAGTTCATGCTCGAATCTATGCTCAAGTCTGAGATTTCATGCTCAGCTTTAACAAGATTTGCCATCCAAGCCAAAGGCCCGGATGGCAAGTGGACAAGGAAGCCACTGGCTTATCAAGAGTCCTCCTGAGATATGTGTCAACCTTGTTTTTAAACATATTCACGCTGGTAGCAGTTACACCATCCGTGCACAATTTGTTCCATAAAGCTGAGTTTTAGTGCTCAACAAAAAGTTATAAAACGTCTTGGGTATACTGGTCGGTGTAGTTTTCAACCTACTTAATAGAATATGCCGCTTATATGAAGAAACATTTTGTGCAAGAGGTCGATATACAAAATCACTAACAGCTACTTCATCTATTCAATGCAAACAAATTATTAAAACAGTTGTTTTTAGTGAAAAACTTACGAATATATTGAACGTCGGAACCTTGTCGCACGAGGCGAGGAAACCGGCGGAATTCAACCTATATCTATGGCAAGCCGTACAGACAATCTTTTTTCATTTTATCACTTTGTTCAAACTATAACTTTTTATAGCAATCAGGCTATATAAAACACACAAACATATACTTGTATTGAATATATAACGTTAATGCAGTATTTTTTTCTCGTTTATTTTACACATTTTAATTATTCTTACTTTTGTGACAAGACTGGCTTGCCCTACATCGACAAAAATGGCAATTATTGCCACGTGGCCAAGAACCCATCAGCAGACGTTCATTAATAATGTTTTGTAAGCATACAAAGTCGTTTTTTTATCAAGGTATGAATATCATAAAAGTGTTTCGTGTTTCATTACATATCAAAATATCAAAATACTCGTAAACAGATGCTATGACGTCTCTAACGCGATATCAAACGAGATTTCAATGGACAGAAAGCACGAATGGCTCGAAAACTGCACCGGTAACTATACGTACTCATATGAGGACGAAGAGCTCTTTGACGCAACGACACACACTGCCAAATGGAACTCTTTTTTTAGGAAGATTACAACGATACTTCTGTATATAAACAGTGGTGGACGAAGAATTTTGACTGCAAACGTTTCTATTGCGATAAAAGGCGCCAGAGACATATCAACCCATCGCCAATAGGACGCTATGTTGAAAGTCGCACGCGGAAAGATTGAACAGACACGACACGAGACAAGTCACAAGATAAAATTATCTAACAGTAAAAATAGTAAAATGTAACTTCAGACACTGTCACTGACACCGACTGTATCATTGAACGAGATATCGTCATCGATATGGTCACCGTTGTTAATTTGTTATCAGTTTTTTAATACACACATATAGCATGGTGCTTGTGTTACGTTAACAATCGACTGAGACTTTCGTATGCATATGGCAGGCTATGCCATGCCCCATGGGCATGACTATGTCTGGTAATAGTAAATACACATGTTATTTATTGAAATAATGTTCATGAATCATGACAAAATAAACGGCGTGTAAACTTATAAACTGAAGTGAAGAATCAAATCAAAACGTTAGGCCTAAGCCATGCTAATGCCTAAGACATCCCGGACTGCACCACGTTGAATCATTTCTAACTTGTCAATTTATATCCGCGTATAGGAATCCCAAACAGTACTGTTGTTCTCAAGAAGAGGTTTGACAAGGGCAAAGTAGGCTTTTGTTTTTATTTTGATGGATGGAACTTGTACGTTTCTGCGAAGGAAGCCTAACGATATATTTTTTCTTTTGATGAGATGTTATTTATATGGGTATATAAATAACATCTCACAGCCTGCGAGACAGTGTCTCGCGAGACAGTTTCTAATATTTGACCATGAAGCATATACTTGTTGTCAATGATGGTTCTGTGTTTGGGGATGCCACTACTGTTATTGCTAGTAGCCCATCTTCCACATCTGCTTTGTGTAAAATACATTTTGAATCATTGTTACATAGTGTCAATTCTGATGTAAATATGCAACATTTGAAAGAGTGTGTACGAAGTACAGGAAATTTTGATATAATAATATAATAAATTTTTATAATAATGACAATAGTATACACATTACACCTTGCATGGTGCAGAATGGTATAGACACACTGACATCTGGTAAATCATGTGGTAATGATGGGCTATCTGCCGAACATCTTAAACATGCAGATACGCGCACACATATATGTTACAGTTATTGTTACTGTCCATTTTCTACATTAGTGTTATCACTCGTGGAAGTCTACCTGATGAATTTATGAAAACGATTATTATACCCTCCATCAAAAACAAATCTGGTGACACTAGCGATGTTACTAACCACCGACTCATTGCATTGGTTACAGTCTCTTCCAAGAATAAAAAAAATTATATTGCTTGAATTAATGGAATCATACCAGGACACAACTGACAATCAGTTTGGATTCAAGAAGGGTCTTTAGGCAAAGCACTGTATATTATGTATTAAACCATTTTATTTAGTACTATAAAGGCTAGAACAGCTCTGTGAATACATGTGTCTTAGATGCATTGAAAACATTCGATAGAATTCAACACTGGGCACTTTTTAAGAAACTGTCACATCATCGAGGAGTGCCTATTGTTCGTTCGTATTCTCGTAGACTGGTACAGAACCCAAATGCTCTGTATTAAATGTGGTACCATGAAATCCAGATTTGTTATGGATCGGTGTTCGACAATGTGTGATATTATCACGGCAGTTTCCTCAGGTAAGTTGATCGATGATTAGTTCACATATATGGTGTAAACGTACCATTTGTCATATTTAAGTTTTTATTGATACACAAGCATATGTGGTTCGCATTGACAGTCTAATATGTCACTGATGATGCAAATAATGAATGTGTGTCTACCAATATTGCATAAAGCCGTTTCTTACGACACAATCAATAACTGAGTGTATTACTGAATGGCCACGAACCTAAATATCAATATCTCCCGAGAATAACCAAACAAAGATAAGGCACCGAACTGCTGTAGAACACACTGGCTTCGATCAAACCTGAAATTATTTCACAGGCGTTAGTGTTTCTCCTAGACGAAAGGTGACTTTTCATTCTCAAGTTCGACCTCGGTTGCCTGGACGGATTGACTCATTCCCGAGTCACACACCAAACCCACAGAGCTATCCTCAATGACCCACAGCCACGTGAGTCTGTCTACTATGTCAATAAGCCGGGCGGAGCAACTTTCGGCCATTTCCTTAGCCATTGCACTCACCTACCAGAACAAGATGTTGTATGATAAAAGTGAGACAAGTAATCGACATCCTTGATGATGAAGATGCACCCGAAGGCAAAGCCAGTGAACCTGAAGAGTGCAACACAGAGACCGGGAATCGTGACATTCCAACAGCACATCGCATTGAAGAACGCCAGTTGCCGTAGTTGGACATTTAGTACAACCACCATACCTTCAGAGTAACCGTCGATAGCGAAGCCACTTGCAATGCGACACGCCAACCAACGGCACAGAAACTGAGCAGCACAGCAACAAAGTCGTCCCAATCAGCTCAGCAAGCAGACAAATCGCGCCACAACCACCAACACGACAGTGTGGCCTGGCGAGTTTGTTGAGGTAACTCTATCAAGCGACGTGTGCAACGCCGATGCTATATTTGCACTCGAACCACGCATTGACACCGATCAATAAACACACCTGCCACTCTGACGTGTCGCGCCAGCATCGCGAGCAAGATACGCATCGCCAACCTGAAGAACACTGTTTGCGTCATTAAACGAAATGAACATTTCTGTGAAATTCGCGAAGTGTTTGTGCCCGATGTCGCCACAGACACACTGTCAGACACACCCACCAATCACAACGCCGTCGATGATAACTTGCGATCTCATAACATCGAATGCTTCCCAGAGAAGTTGAAATGGCCTTGGAATGAACAGGTCTGCCAGGGGTGAAGAGTAAAGCGCTTTGAGCAGTCCTAAGGACTGGATACCGCGCTATATAACAACTGTGTCGTGGTGAGTTTTCAGTCAATCCGCATGTGATCGGGGCATGATATCAGCCGATACCAAGCTTCCATCCGACACCTAGCATTATCAACCTACATTCCGTCCGATTTTGCAAGTCGCAACGCACCAACATGCAACGACCAACACTGTCAAATTTTCACGTTCATCAGACAAACGGAGGATTCCGTCGTTCAGCGCATATCTGCTCACGATGTGACATTCGGGAAAACTACACTTCCATTCTCAATACACAGTGACGCGCATTGTCGACAACGAACACCTCGACACTCTATAAACCGCACTGATAAAACTATGCACCACTGAGACCCCCTGCATACACCACTGGCCCTCCCGCGTGCACATGAACTGACCTCCTGGGTGCGCCTCGCTCGTCAACCTGATCGTGCTCCAGATGATCGCACTGAGTGTATCCACTTGACCCCTGCGTGCACCACTGACCCCGTGCGGAGCACCACTCGGGAACTCCAAGGCGAACTTGTCCGTCAACAGCCAATGGGCGGCGCTGTTACACATCAACAGCCAATGTCCTTGATTAGTATGTCGAAGTATATATGACGTCATCTTCCTCTTGGTGCCTGGTCGTGCCTGGAATACCTTAGTACAAGCTTGCTGATGAGGAAATCAGGGTGTCGATGTGTCCAACAAATGTGAGTCTTCTAATGCGAACCGCTCCACTGGCCCCCTGCGTGCACCACTGACCCCCTGCGTGCACCACTGACCCCCTGCGTGCACCACTGGCCCCCTGCGTGCACCACTACCCCCTGTGTGCACCACTGGACGCATATGTACCTCCTGAGTTGAAGTGCTTCACCCAACGTTCGAGTCTCTGCTATCTATGACGTCAGTGTCCAAGACTCGCATCCGTATAACCCAACTGACTCTTCAGTGGTCGTGAAATGACCAATCCAGTTCAAGTTCAAGTTTTATTCTCTAATACCTTACAATGGTGTATGAGATAAATATACAATACCAAGAGTACTTGAAAGTACTCAAGACATTTAAAAATAATAAGAACAGTCAATGTTAGTTAAACTTACCAATTATGATTTTGATTAACTTACACATTCTTATCAGTTTATTTAAACTGTGAATATTAAACAACACAGAGTACTTGAAAGAATTAGGGTGATTAATAAAATATCTTGCCACAAATATATTTCTTTGGTCTCTTAATGTGTCACATTGAAACAGTAGATGAAATTCATCCCCAATCTCATTTTTACTACACAAAGTACAATACCTTTCATGTCTATCAATAAAAAAACCATCTGCCTGTTTCAATAGTGTGTTACCCAATCCTAAACCTGACGTCACAATCCTAATTGTGAGCATGACGCCTTACCAACCATGTTAACGTATAATATATTGCCTTACTTAGGCGGCATGCATTTGCCACATCAAACTTTCCCACTTACTATTCTAGCTTAAACAAAGTTTCCCTTTGTCTTTGTCGTAGCGACCAATGTTTGGGCCATAAATGCAGCGAAACACACGACGGGTATCCTACAGCGGTGATCATGTTTGTTAGCTTGGTGAACCTAGTTTATCTTATCTTCTGCTGGGCCGCTCGCAATGGTCCTGGAAGGCACTTCTCACAGATGTGTATGTAAGTGATTTAATTGTCCGTCTTTTTTGCGCTCGCCAGATCGATATTTAGAAATGAATTTGTACTCACTCAACCAATGAGTACATGGGCTACCTCAGATGTGTTGTCAATGCATTGTTCCAGGTTCGAAGCAATTTTAATCGTGTATATCAGATGGATGTGATATTTATTTTCTCTTTTTATGGTCAACGTGAGTGATTAGATTGCTACTATGTATGTAGATACATAGTAGCTATAGCTACTATGTATGTAAATACATAATAGCTATATAATCACTCACATTGACACAAAAAACAGTGAACCTAAACATCACTCAAAATTACATAGACTCTTCAAGTCTAAAAGATTTGACATGTAAACTCTGACCCGAATTTTTTTATGATAGAGCAGGATTGGCCCTCAAGGACCACTCTTACTGATAATTTGGATTCCTAAAATTCGGCATGACTGCATACACATCAAAGTGCCTTTAAAATAGTCTTTCTGGCACTTTTGAATCGCTCCTCCGGGGTATTTATACCCTAAGGTTACCAAATTCAGACACCGTAAATACCCGTACGCTCTACTATAGGTTCAACTCGTTAAACCACCCGGTAATCCATCTCAATCGCTGGACAGTGACGTCTCCAGGAAGTGTCTTTGCCCATGGATTTTGTCAATATCCACTTGTGTGATTTAACTACAAGCTTTTCGAACCGAGCTTTTCTGTTGCTAATCTAGGGTTAATACAGTTAGTTATTAAATCAAACTGGCATATACTTTACAATGTGATGGATCCGTCAATTATTATAGTTCGAGTCTCATTGGCCGTGATCGAGGAGTAGATCACTTTTCAGTGGAGAACAAGAAACCATTGAAAATGTATAATGGAAATGCAATTTGGAATAAAAATGTAGGGTAGCTATAGTTTCATATGATTTCAAAGTGTCGGGGAGTTCGTTATAGGCCCTAAGCGCAGCAGTAAAGAAAGTACATTTGCCCAAGTTAAGCTTAATTTTAAGAACAATGAGGTGTTGTGAAATACATGATCTGAGCTGCCTAGGGATATTTTGAAATGTGCAGGAGACCAGCCAAGTAGTGTGGTTGTTGATAGAGCACGGTATGTAACATAAATGGTTTGACAGTTGACCCAGGTGTTAATTACCAGCCAAGTGGTTGTTGATAGAGCACGGTATGTAACATAAATGGTTTGACAGTTGACACAGATGTTAATGTAATGACCAATCAGCGAACGACAGCTGGTACACCAGTCGTGACCTTTCACTACAGCTAAAATCCGGAGTAACTGTAGTCAAGATATACGTCGCAATGTCAAGAAATGTCGCTCGTCTAAACGCACACGCGATTTATTCGTGCATTATCGTGCAACAAGATGTCACCCAACAAATCGGGGCAAAAACGGCTCGTGTAAAATGACCTCAGGGATTAGCTCAATGATATGTTCCACTGGGATAACGGAGAGCAAAATCTAAGTGCTGATAAAATAGAGTTTCTTTTTATTGGTACACAAAAGCAGCGTGACAAAATTAAGGGTTTTTTTCTACCCAAGTCGTACCCTAGAAAGTTACATAAAAAAGCCCCAGCACAGACTCTGGGTATTATCTTTGACAACAATTGGATTATTAAAACAGTAGGATTATTAAAACAGTCTCACCGTGTACAATTCGGAGGGTTCTTGTTTTTTATATTATCCGCAATGGATCGTGCAAAGGCAAATAAACACTAGCTAATGTCCTCTTGAATGCGATGATATTCTCCGTCGGAATAATACTTTACTGACAGTATTGAGCACGCGTAACTGATCTGTACTACAAGGGACCGCTGTAATTATCAAGTGACAGGTAATGTTGATAGATGACAGTTGTCCCACCTTTGCTGGGTTGTAATTGTCAACAACATTCAACAAGTGTTAATTCCTGGGTGTGTAAATTAATTGAATATGTTCGAAAACTTTGTCCAACCTACGTTGTTCTAAAATTCCCTTCAAATAATTCCAAATATTTAATGAACCGATTGGCTCATCTACATCGCTATCTCCCCAAGGCTAACATTTAACTTGTTGGACGATAATGAGAGGCCTAAACGTGGAAACCACAAATCTGAGTCGCAGTTCCCCTGTTTGTCTCCAATGTGTCGAAATCAATTTGCAATTTATTTCGCATTTCTGGAGCTTCTTGCGGTTTTTTTTTGCTTTAATATAATATTTTTATTTTACGTATTATTTTGATGTTTGAGAATGTGAGTAAATATTTCAACCTCTTGTTTTGATTTATGTTCGCGGTTGCATATGGAGAAGAGGCCGGCGGCTGTTGGCTGTGTTTTTTCATTGAAAATATACGCATTATCTTAAGTCCTACACTATGTATTTGGATGGGATGGTGATGTTAAACACTATCAAACACTACTTTTGTGGTACTTTGAAAAAGAGGCTGCCGAGTTTACACATTTCAAAAATTTGGTTCTACTCTATTTTATGGGGCTTCGCCGGAGTTCTCAAATGAAAACTACCCATTACGAATTATCCGTTACGATTTCGTAAAGCTAATGCCAGGCACTTGAAATGTGTAAACTCGGCAGCCTTGTGTTTTTTAGAGAAGAAATTACAAAGTGGGTAGATGACGGGTCACCAGTGGATGTTGTCTACTTAGATTTTCAGAAAGCTTTCGATTAAGTGCCACATCAAAGATTGTTACTTAAATTAAAAGCCCATGGTATCGGGGATAGCATAACTGACTGGATAGAACAATGGCTGACTGACAGAAGACAATGAGTTGTAGTAGATGGAGAAGTTTCAAATTGGAAATCGGTTTTGAGTGGGGTATCTCAAGGATCAGTATTAGGACCTATATTATTCTTAATATATATAAATGACTTGGACGACAGTATAACAAGTAACGTACTGAAATTTTCGGATGGCACAAAACTGTTTAGAAAGGTTAATACTGATGGTGATAAACAACATTTACAAAACGATCTAGACAGATTAGTGAAATGGTCTGAGAAATGGCAGATGCTGTTCAATTTTGGGAACTGTAAATGCCTACATACAGGACATGGGAACTTGAATGTAAACTATAAAATTGGAGATACTGTTCTGGGTACTACTGTAAAAGAAAAGGACTTAGGAGTTACAATAAGCGCTGATATGAAAGTTTCAGAGCAGTATGGTATTGCAGCTTCAAAGAGTAATCAAATTCTTGGATTGATTAGAAGAAACATAACATACAAGGGAAAAAAGTTAATTATACCTCTTTATAAAGCAATAGTTAGACCTCATTTAGAATACTGTACACAAGCATGGAGACAATATCGTAAGAAGGATATTGATACGCTTGAACGCATACAAAGGAGAGCAACTAAAATGATTCCAGAACTTAGAGATCTTAGTTATGAAGAACGCCTGAAAGAATGTGGATTAACAACTCTAGAGACAAGGAGGTTAAGAGGAGATCAGATTGAAGTTTTTAAGATATTGAATGGGTATGAAAATATTGATAGAAATATGTTTTTCTCACTCAAGAAGGATAGCAGAACTAGAGGACATGAGGTAAAATTAGTAAAGGATCAATGTAGTTTGGACATCAGGAAGCACTCGTTCTCACAGAGGACAATAAATGAATGGAACAAATTGTCTACAGATTGTGTAACTGCTAGCAGCGTGAATATGTTTAAAAACAAGGTTGACACATATCTCAGGAGGGCGGGTTATAAGTAGATAAACATTGTTGGACTCTCGATAAGCCAATGGCTTCCTTGTCCACTTGCCATCTGGGCCTTTGGCTTGAATGGCAAATCTTGTTAAATCGTGTTAAATCACTTCAGGGTTTCCGACCGAATGATATATATTGACCAATCAGAGGGCATATAACAGCGCACCGTTTGCAACAAGAATGATGGTTTACGCTCGACGTAATTGTTTTTGTTGTTTACTCCAACCCCCCCTTCAGTCCATGGGATCAAACCTTTTGGCGTCGTTTACATAAATAAAAGCTCTGGGCTCCCAGTTTATATAGGTCGCCACTGCGAAGCCAGAAGCAACCTGTTGATTGGCCAACAGCGAAGTCGCCAGACGCAGATTTGGTTTTTCCTCGAAGTTCCTGAATTAAAACTATCTATTACGATTTCGTAAAGCTAATGCCAGCCACTCGGAGGTTTCCGCCCGAATGATATCTCTTGACCAATCAGAGGGAATATATAACAGCGCAACGTTTGCAACAAGAATGACGGTTTACGCTCTAAATAATTGTTTTTTGATGTTTACTCAGTTTTCCGCTCCCCCCACCACATCCCCATATATAAATCCCCCAAATCTCCTCGGATCTGGACGAATTATAGGACTGACCCTACTGAATTCCCAACTCTCTAATCCCCGCTATCAGTAGCTGATAGATGATAGATGCAAGCTCTCTCATCAGCGAATGTAGGAATGAAAATAACAGTCCACATGAAATAAAGTAAAGGACAAAAACTAACAGTTAATTTTTATTATAATTGCAATTTTATGCATTATAAAAGTACTTGTGTGTTGCAATACTGTGTGTTTTCAAATTGAATGATATCATTGATATGCAATCATTTTTGATCAAAATTATATTTTCTCCACTGATTGTACACTATAATGCAAGGGGCTTTCGTTGTTAAAGTAATTAATTCGCAGAATGTCGTGTAGTTGCAAGCTAAGCCTCATAGTGGCATCATGATGATCAACGTGATGTTCGCTTCTCTTTCTCTATGTGAGAAAGCTGAAGAAACTCTTGCGCAAGGGATCGATATTCTAAATAATTGATAGTTATTTTATAGATTTAATGAATGAAATAATTACGATTATCAAAAGATGAAAACGTTTCTCGGAATGACGTCACCCATACAAATCGATACCTTTTTTGTTTCTTAGCAAAACCTTTTCTGACGTTTATACTCACAACGACCGAAGATATGATTACGAGGGATGTGGATCATGTGTGTGTGTGTGTAGGTGGTGACAGGACGTGAGACGTGGTGGCGAGGCACAAGGTGTGTATGTGGTGACAAGGAGTGAGACGCGGTGGCGAGGCACCATGTGTGTGTAGGTGGTGACAAGGTGTGAGACGTGGTGGCGAGGCACCATGTGTGTGTAGGTGGTGACAAGGCGTGAGACGTGGTGGCGAGGCACCAGGTGTGTGTAGGTGGTGACAAGGCATGAGACGTGGTGGCGAGCAACCATGTGTGTATAGGTGGTGAAAAGGCGTGAGACGTGGTGGCGAGGCACCATGTGTGTGTAGGTGGTGACAAAGCGTGAGACGAGGTGGCGAGGCACCATGTGTGTATAGGTGGTGACAAGGCGTGAGACGTGGTGGCGACGCACCATGTGTGTGTATGTGGTGACAGGGCGTGAGACGTGGTGGCGAGGCACCATGTGTGTGTAGGTGGTGACAAGGCGTGAGACGTGGTGACGAGGCACCAGGTGTGTGTAGGTGGGGACAAGGCGTGAGACGTGGTGGCGAGGCACCAGGTGTGTATGTGGTGACAAGGCGTGAGACGTGGTGGCGAGGCACCATGTGTGTGTAGGTGGTGACAGGGCGTGAGACGTGGTGGCGAGGCACCATGTGTGTGTGTAGGTGGTGACAGGGCGTGAGACGTGGTGGCGAGGCACCATGTGTGTGTAGGTGGTGACAAGGCGTGAGACGTGGTGGCGAGGCACCAGGTGTGTGTAGGTGGTGACAAGGCGTGAGACGTGGTGGCGAGGCACCAGGTGTGTATGTGGTGACAAGGCGTGAGACGTGGTGGCGAGGCACCATGTGTGTGTATAGGTGGTGACAGGGCGTGAGACGTGGTGGCGAGGCACCATGTATGTGTATAGGTGGTGACAAGGCGTGAGACGTGGTGGCGAGGCACCATGTGTGTGTGTAGGTGGTGACAGGGCGTGAGACGTGGTGGCGAGGCCCCATGTGTGTGTGTAGGTGGTGACAAGGCGTGAGACGTGGTGGCGAGGCACCATGTGTGTGTGTAGGTGGTGACAGGGCGTGAGACGTGGTGGCGAAGCAAGATTTTAAAAGTGGTCAGTGGCACAAAATAAATAATAAAGTACCAGTTTTTGAGATGATGTATGGGAGGTATGACGATGAGTGAACGACGACGTCGATGATAATAGGTGTGGAGGCCAGGGAATCCCACAGAACTCGTACACCTTCCCACCGACACTGCTATGTCATTATCGCAATAGAGATTTGAATTTTTTTAATTCCAACAGTGAAAATCATCAATTACCTCATTGATGTTTCTTCGGCTTGTTCTGGTTTCTTCTTGGATAAAATGGAAGAAACCTTAGGCTTAGTCATTAATTTGCCTAAAAATACAAAGACACGATTCTAGATCAAGCTTTTATATTTTATTCAAATTCACATGCATAATTATTTATTTCTAAGTAGGCAGAATTAACAAACACACATTCAAACACTCGGCACAATATAAAGATACTATGATAAATACATTGGACATTTTATTATACTGAATTCGTCAATGTATGCATAGTTTATTTTTCTTTGTAATTTGTGGCAGAATTAGGGGAAGGAAGTGTTAGTTGGGGCATTTTTTTTCCTTTTGATATTTAGGACACAATCATATTCCTAAATCAAAATCGTTTTACTCATATAAACTATGATTATTAGTAGGTCATTTTAGAATATGCATGTTTAATTTTATGAAGCTGATTCAAACATGATTGATAAATTGGCTAACTAACCCTTGGTGCGGGACAAGTTTGCCTTGCAGGTCTCCTATGTCTCAGTTTGCCCGGAAAGATGAATTCATAAACCTCCGAATGATATGAATATGTCAACAGCGGATAATATTAAATTATCCGTCATTTCGTATTAACCAATCATATGAAAATCCGAGGCTGTTACGTCATATATCTACGTCATTCATCTCTCACAGGAGGCACCCTATGCATTCTATGAAACGTATGTTCGAAATAAAACAAATATACACAAATTCGTGGTATACTGAATTTGTGTGGCGACTTTTGTGAACACATAACATATGATGAACAACCAAAACTTTGCAGTGCAAAATATAGTGTCGGGTAGTTAAGCTAGTTAAACACATAACATCAGTAAAATTAAAAACACGGATCTTAAAATAAATTCCGTAACACCATGTTACTCACTAGATGGCATCACAACTGCATGAAATATTCAATATAATTATCAATAATTAATTATGGCACCCGATACATCCTTAAGGTATGGTGGCCTAACAAAATAACAAATAAAGAGCTCTGGAAGAAACCCAAACAGGAAGAAATAAGCACTACAATCAAGAGGAGAAAATGGAGCTGGATTGGCCACACACTCAGAAAAGATCCAACAAATACAACCAAACAAGCACTGGACTATAACCCACAAGGAAAGAGAAGACAAGGAAGGCCAAAAAACAACTGGAGACGCTCCACACTACAAGATCTTGATAAAGTGGGGGTCACCTGGCAAGAGGCCAAAGCTCTAACCCAGAAGAGAGTGAGGTGGAGAAACATGGTTGACGCCCTATGCTCCTGAAGAGGCCAAGAGGATTAAGTAAGTAAGTAATTATGGCACCGAAACATGTACACCGTTTTCATCATTAATAAATACACTAATGCTAATAATAATAATATGAATTAAAATTGGCAAGTGATTAGCTTTATCAAACATGCAGCAGTGGTGTTAAACGAGGCGTGCAATACGTATGCTTGGTTATTAAGACCCTTGGTGTGGCGCCACCGTTTGTCGCACACGCGAGAACCGGTGATCAAACGGTTATTTACAAGCTAAATTTGTTCAGCTTATACGAAACTTTCGAAGCAGTTGCACACGCACTGTCGCCGAAATGAAGGAATCAGACCAGTGATGCTGTCCGACGGTAACAGTCAAGGAATGTGTCTAGGGTTCAGATCATATTCTCGCCAGTTAGCAAAGGTCAGTGAGAGTCCGTTGGGTGAGATTGTGTGAGACGCTGAGCGCGCGGCAACATCTAGTTGCATGTTTTGACGCCGTACTTGTGTGTGACACCGCGGACCACCTTGAAGAACGTCTCGTTAGCGTTGTAGACCATACTGTTGTCCCGTATCCAGATATTGCTCAGTATGAGGTTAATAGCCGCCTGGTCAAATCGATGGCACTTTGCGAACTTTGTATAACGGTCGTGTCGCGCGAAGCTGCAGTACTGTGTGTAATTTGGCACAAAACAGCGCGCCTCTTTCGCACACATCACGTACCACCAGAGAATGTCGCGGAAGACCTGTCGAAAGACCAAATACATATACATTATGCTGCGTATAAATATATTACTAATACAGTGTTTTTTTCGATGATATGTTATTATTACAAACATCATATATAAATCTAAATGTGGTTTATCAACACTTCTAAGTATCTAAGATATTGAATGTTTAGCGATAATGGTATTTTGTTTATGAATGAGTAAGTAGAAAGGTAGCGGTAGTAAAGGATAAGTGTAGATTGAATATAGCAAAGAATGGATCAAACAATTTACTAATTGTGTAAATGCTTTTCTTCTTCCTAAATCATTGAACATTTCTCAGGATAGTTTATTTTTAGGATCAAACATTTCTTTCAGCATATCCAAAAGTTATACAGGTAAGCGAAAACCATTTTAAATGTTGAAAGAAGTGTTTGATCAGGTTTCTCCTTCTTGTGTAGCCATAGCGGCAGTTGGACCGTTGGTGTCTCATTACAACCTCTCTGGGCAATTCGAATCCTCCATCTGACCAATGGTTCATGTTGTCAATTAATCACCACATGTTTCTTCTACCTCATCGTTTTTCCCCCGGTAGTTCTTCTATTCTGGTAAGGACTATTTGGGTTTTTTTCCAATGATCGTACTTAGCCAACTTTCTTCTCTTAACTAAACATAACAAGATACTGTTTTGTATTACCAGAAGAGGAATATCAGATTTTACACGAGATGGAATAGGTGAAGGACAGTTTAGGGCTTGTGCCAAAGGAAAGGCACAACATATGCAATGTTGGTACTCAGTGACATCATAGAGGAAGTTAAGTTAAGTTCAAAAGCTATGCACTAAATAAACTTGTATTGTACGAGTAGGCGACGAATAATCAGACGAGTATCAATAGGAGATAGGAGTTGGACAATGATGTTTACTATCACCTATTGTGTGTACATTCTAGCAATTTGAATGTAACATATCTAAAACAATATAGACAAATAAATGAACAATCGTTGGACTCTATATAACCCAATGATTTCCCTGTCCACTTGCAATCAGGGTTGTTTGCTCTGGTTGGCAATCTTGTTCAATCTTGTTAATTCTATCTCTATACAGTGCCTTAATTACATTACATTCCGGGTGCAGCATTGCTCTGGGAACTCACCTTCTCTGTACGATAAATGAGCATCATACCACCTCCAGACTGTTCTATTTTCTTCTGAGCATCGGTGTTTGTCGCCAGGTAACGGTACATGTCTGGATGGGTCACTGCGAAGTTGGAATGACCCGTTCTGACAGAAAAAATTTCTCAAATTTATGATGATTTTGATCCTGAAATAATTCTACTTCAGACGATGTTACCCACTTTATATCTTAATATGTTACTAACTTGGGTGATTCGTTAATTAATCGCTCTGCAGCTAAATTGATCTATTGTGTTTAATTTTTCGTAATCACTTTTATCTTTTAATTAATAGTAATAATAATTCTTAATATTTTTAGAAATTAACATTCCTATGTTTCAAATGCCACCTATTCCTTGATACAACTAACTAAAATTAGAAATTAGAAATTAAAATCGTAGAACGCCATTAAACATAGCTATCTAAATATTCGACACTGACTACAGAAAATAGACCTACTGGCTGAAACCGAATGAAACGTACCTGTTGAAAATGACAAAACCGCCGTTCTTCTTGGCAACTCGATAGGCGTCGCTCAGGTCAGTTCCCCTGAGACGGAATGATGCATCTATCCAGAAGAGGGCGCTATGCTCGCGTAGTACAGTCTGAAGAATAAAAAGATGAAAACTTTATTTTTTTCTAAAAATAAATTATAATAATACAACACACAGTATTGTGGGGCAAAGCACATAACCACGTATCTCAGCAGATACAACTTCTATTGGCGCAAGCTGCCAATCAAACGTTGTCATTCACAATGAGAGTGGTTGTTGTTAAAATTAATCGTTTAATATATGCTACGACTATTTGGGAAATAAACGACCCACATGTGCACTGACTAATAAACAGGAACTGATCATGTTCCAATAAATGTATTGCGGAAATATATTTTCATGAATATAATAATAACATAGCATAGAGTAATGGGGGCGACAGGAACCAGGGGTGTGCTTTGCCACATGTCACGACATTGGCAAAATGTGTTGGATTGGAACTAAAATGTAATTTCTTTTTGCGTTGTTACTACGTTTCAGCAATTATACTGCTATTTGTGGAAGAGGTGTGATTATGTTGTTGAAATTAAAAATAAGTATGTCAAATCCTGTTTCACTGTAAAGGGGTGTGTTTTGCCCCACACTACTCTGGTGTAGTCCTGATGACACGTCTCTCGAGGGAGGGTATGTCTTACTGTAACTAACTTACTCATGTTTACCTTTACTTTTGGTCCAACAAGAAAGGCACCCAAGCGACCCCCTCAATGGTGATGTTCGACTATTTTATAGAAAGACTAAAATCACTTAAACTACCCTCATTAGCATAGACGTTTACGAGGTGATATGGTTGACGTTCTATAAATTATACACAATTTATACGACACTGAATCTTCACGTAAACTTTTCAAATGGGATGATGCATCTTTCAGGACAGGGAATGGAGGGCAGTCGGTAACATTATTTGCTCAAAGATCAAATACAAATATAAGAAAACAAATGTTCCTCTCACACCGACAGAGCCTTGGAATACCCTCCCTGAATCAGTCGTACAGGCAAAATCCATAAATACTTTTAAAACCGCCTGGACCAATATACAATTTTGTAGCATGAATAGGAACCGAAATATTTAAACTATTAATAGATGACGATGAAGATCTGATCACTGAGGAGTCACAAGAATCCTGCGATCATAACCATCTTATGGTAACTTAAGGCATTATTTATGTATATAGATCTACGAGAATGACTACGGAATATATATTCTATTAGATTGTACTTGCCTCAATAATAAACGGTTTCCACGCGCATGTGTACAATCTGTTGACAAATTTCGGCACAGTGCTCATGTTGAAATAGCGATACGTCACGGAACACCAGCTTTTCACCTGTAAATACAACACACCGTTTGGGTAACTCGGGGAGTTGTCTTAGACATATTCACCAATATAAATGCAGTCCTGGTGAAATTAGAAGTGTTCTCTTATGCTACGATTCGCAGTCTGGAATTAACTCCCTATCACTTTGAAAACATCTGAAACTATTGCTATTTTCCGAAAAAAACTCAAGACATATCTATTCCAAATTGCATTTCCACCATAAATGTTCGGTTGTCTCTCGTTCTGATACTGACTTTTGCGCGTCCCTGTTCACGATTATGCTTGCTGATTCTGTTTTGTCGCGCCTCTGAGCTCAGGTTCCTGAGGATATAGGCGCCACAGAAGTTAATTATCATTATTATTATTAGTTCCTATCGTACAGAAGACATTGCACCTACAGAGGAGGTGGGATCGGCATTTAACGATGACGTACCTTGGCGATTTCATTCGCTTTCAGACCAATGTCGAAGAAATAAATTTTCTTCTCTGGCATGAGAGTCTGTATGGCAGCGATGGCGTCCACCGACTCGGCGAAATGATTGCTGCTGGCGGCGGTGACAAACACAAAGTCGGCCATCTTGTCAGGGGTGAGAGTGTGGTACGAGTCACTTGGAGGCATGAAGGTACGGCGCATCTGATCACTGGCGTTAAACGGAATGCTGTTGGTCGCATACTGGAGAGGCAGTGTCGTTTCAGCTGCTTTTTTAGCTTCCGGTGCCAGCTGAACGAATTTGATGGCATATGATCGAAGACCCTAGAAACAACAAAAAATAAAACCTCAACAAATATAATTAAATAGGCCAGAGAAACACATGACATGTTGAAACAAATAATACGTAATTTAGACGTTTGTTAGGCAAAAACAACATGAAGAAAAACAAATTCACATATGATATCACTGCATTCCCATGCGACATCCCGTTACAAATTAGAAGACAACTGGAGTGAAATGTGATATGTTGTACTTTGGAACATTTATAATTGCTAAATGCGGAATCACAATGCCTAGTCCAAATACTCGTTCGCAACATAGTTTTGTTGCACTGTACAAAATGTCGTGGGATACGTTCATGCAAGAAGCAATTTCACAAATTGTCATTGATTTTGTCCACAGCTGCATTTATAGAGCCAGCGACAATAATCTAATTACATCACATTTCATCAGTTGAATATGCACCTGGACCACACACGAAGGGCGGACTGACAACGCTGTTTGTGGTGGGAATATAATATTACTCAAAGAACGACACCAATTACAAACACTGTGAATGTGTGGTGTCATAACTAGTTCTTTTATATCACTGTACAGCAAAAAAATGCAGAATCAAATACCTTAGTATTGCGAAAGCTGATCAATCCAATGATAGACAGGAGAAACAATGCACAGAGGAAATACCTCCACTTCATGGGTGGTAAATGTCGTGACATTTTCCAACCTGAAACGATACAAGTCAGGCAGTAATACACGTGCTTTCCAAACAGATTACCCCATATTTTAGATATATATTGGGAGTGACATATTTATTCACTGCAGCCCACCAAATCTGAAGGTAACAACTTAGACCCTAACGAGCTCTACGTCTCTAAATAAAACAACATGGACTATTATTTCTACGCATTTTATTGACTAATTAGTGTAACCTATGAACAGCACACATATTTTATAATGTTCTAAGAACTGTTAATTAAAGCTTTGGAATTTTACATTAATGGCTATGAATTATAACTAAACATGTTATCTAATTAATTAATTAATTAACGGAGCGCCGGACTGTCAATCGAGAGGATTATATACCAAAATTACAATACAGTAACAGAACATACTAACAACTAACGCATGTCTAAGTTTTGTTAAAACAAGGACAAGACTATAAGTCCTGGGAGAGTTGTTCTAGGGGTTACGTCACCGGATTGTTGATCGATGTGTCTAATCATGTTTTCAAAGGATTATACGACGAGCTGCTGATTCATACCATCGCTACACACTCATGAAGCTTCAGCGATTGCCGCGACGTGGTTTTTATATATGTATAATGTGCTTGTTACCTATAATTTAAGACGTTTTATATATAGCCTTTGGACAGACGTCAGCCATCCGTGACGCCTACACATATTGTGGACCAGAAGTCTTCGTAGGCCTAACAAGGCAAGTGAGCTAATTCCCAGCCTCTACGGGTGTCACTCCGCGATTACCGGATACATTACGTGCATTGATCAGACGCTTGGGACTATCCGTAACGCGCCCAACTTCACGTGGCAAACGAGGCGGCATTCGCAAACAACGTGTGATTCAAACACGCATTACACACCGCTTTGATGTTGTTCCGCGGACTGTAAAAGCTGCCAGTGCAAATGTATTCCAGCTGATTAATCTGCGTGTCATTAAACACCGTAAACGTGACCTTCCACTACCAAAATGTTGTATTAACACTCGTTCAGATAAGAACAAAACTCTGTCGGTGGCAGATTATGTTATTTGCCGGGACATCGATGTGCTAGCCTTATATGAGACAAACACAACACATCTCTCGACCCAGCGAGAAGCGCGGTGGAGGTGTGGCCGTACTCTATAAATGCGGATTGACCATTAAGACCTTGGATTCTACAAGGAATGGCATGTTCACACAGTTCGAACATATGGACTGTACGGTCATTTCCAATTATGTGAATGTGAGATTGTGCATCGTGTACCGTCCACCTCTCTCTAAGCGGAACGGTTTTAAGAACAGTGTGTTTTTCGACGAGTGGAGTTTGCACTTGGACCGCCTTGCTAACGATGTAATCATAACAGGTGACCTCAACTTCCACCTCGACAACGTTAACGATGCAGATGCGGTGCGCTTCAATTGCACGTTGGAAGCTCACGGATTGGTACAACACGTGGTGGGACCTACACACAAGAAGGACCGTACTTTGGACGTTGTCATCACATGGGACATTAGTTCCTTGTTGATTGGGATGCCAACAGTTTTCAATGTGTCTCTGTCGGCTCCGCAACTTCATTTAACGCAATTCTATGCTGCGGCGTGCCACAAGAATCGGTGTTGGGACCGAAACTGTACTGCATTTATACTCAAACAGTTGGTGATATAGTGAAGAAACATAATCTTCGCTACCACTGTTATGCAGATGACACATAAATATACTTGTCCATCAAGCGTAGCGAGAACTGGGCCAGTGAAAGGTCAGCCATTGAAGCCTGTGTGGCGGATGTTGGCGGGCGGATGAATAGAAACATGCTAAAACTGAACCAAGAAAAAAACGAACTCATTGTGTTTTCGTCCAAACA
This sequence comes from Lamellibrachia satsuma, assembly GCA_033239005.1. Taxonomy (NCBI): domain Eukaryota; kingdom Metazoa; phylum Annelida; class Polychaeta; order Sabellida; family Siboglinidae; genus Lamellibrachia; species Lamellibrachia satsuma. Next base: position 1,448,126 of record BSQZ01000102.1, read on the forward strand.
CCGAATTCATCGGGTGAACGACTTGTCCCTCACTATCGTACAATCCGTGAGAAATCTTGGAGTTATTATGGACAGCGGTTTGACAATGGAAAAACAAGTGAATGCGATCTCCAAATCCTGTTTCTACCACATCCGAAATATTAGCAAAGTCAGGCAATACATTATAAATGACGAATGTAAGATTCCAGTCCAGGCACTAGTAACATCTCCCCTGGACTATGGAAACGCGCTACTGCAAGGTTTGCCTCGGGTGCTAATTGATCGATTGCTGCTCGCCTAATCTCCAGGTCACGTAAGACCTTCTCGTATAAAGTGCTCAACGGATTGGCACCGGCACACATGAGTGACATTGTGCAGAAACACCAACCAACGCGTAATTTAAGATCAACGGAGAAGTCACTTCTCGTTCTACCTGTGCTACGGACTGCAACTTATGGTGAACGTTGTTTCAGCCGACATGCTTAAATCAGCTCCTTTACACTATTTACTTTTAAAATAATCGACATTTTATAGTTTTATTTAATTTATGTAGTTTTATATAAATTGTGTATTTTATGTATTTTATAGTTTTATTTAATTTATGCAGTTTCATGTAAAGCGAACATTTTATCTTAATAGGATTCGGGCGTTATATAAATTCCGATATAATAATAATATATAATAATATTATTGTTTATCCATAAATTCCCTAGCATACATGTAGGTATTAATGTAATACTAGTGCTCTACATGTAATATAATAACACAAACTCAACAGTCAACAATGTTGTAGATTTCACACGTGCATTGCCTGACTAGTCTAGCGGTCATTCCACCGTTGTTTACAACAAGTCTTGACTGCCATCTGTCGGATAGATATGATCGCATCCACATCAGCGCGGGACCAGACATTCCGATGCGTTGTCGGCTGAGTAGAATTCCATGATCAACTGTGTCAAAGGCGGCCGACATGTCAAGCAGTACCAGGATAACGCCATACCGCTGGTCGAGCGCCTCAAGGATGTCGTTCTGAACCTAAACTAGCGCAGTTTCCGTAGAATGATGTGATTTGTATGCTGATTGGTAGCGTTCGAGAAGATTGCTGTCAGTCAGGTGCTTGATCAGAGAACGTGTAACGTATCATTTAAGTAGCTTAGATACAAAAGGCAGATTTGAAATTGGTCGATAACTGTATTGTTATGATCGAGATTTGCTTTCTTAAGCACAGGGATGACGTTGGCATGTTTCAGGCAGCGTGGAACAACACTAGATGCGATTGATAAGTTGACGAGTCGCGATAGAAAAGGTATTAAAGTGTCACTGACGTCTTTCAGCAGCCACGTTGATAAGGGATCGAGCGCGCACGATGTTGTTGGCAACTTGTTGAGCAGGTTGCGAATGTCGGATGTTGTCGCAACCGGAAATGAGTGAAGTTGTGACCCGCAGTGTGTTGGATGTTGGTCTGTGATCGTGGAGGACGTGAGTGTACACTGAGTACGGAGCGCCACACGAATCGTATCGATCTTCGTACAGAAGAAATTAGAGAAACGTGTTGCAAGATCGTGCATGTTGTCTTTAGCAGGAAGACATGGGGACTTTCTTCGCTGCAGCAGTCCGTTTAACAAACGGTACATTCGCCTGTTGTCTCCCGCATTGTTCTATTTCAGAAGCGTAGTAGTCAGACTTTGCTTCTTTGATGATACTCTTTACCCGTGCATACTGTGTCTTGTACATTTCGCGATGCACTTGAAGTGATGTATGACGCCACTTCCGTTCAAGTTGTTGTCGTATTTGTTTGGCATTGATCAGCTTCTCATTGTACCACGGCACGAGTGGACGATCGGCTACACGACACGTCTGTAGTGGTGCGTGCTTCTCGATAAGTTTTGTCAAAACAACATTGTACTGATCAGCAAGGTCAGTTGTTGTTTGCCTAACAGACGGCACTGTGGTCAAAGTCGACGAAGCGATATCATTATGAAACGCAGTCTTTTCAATGTTTTCATACTGTCGTATATGATCGTTTTCCGCGGAACGACGGGTTTCTCCGTGTCGACAACACATTCCACCCACAAGTGATCAGACAGCAGCAACGACGTTTTTGTTGAAGCAATAGCGTGTTTTTCGGATGGTGTCAAGATGAGATCAACGGTGTGACCGTCGACATGTTTTGGAACTTAGACATATTGAATGATGTTAACTGACTCGAGTAGGTCAGTGAAACGTTTAACACTGTTGTCGGATAGCACGTCCCAATGAATGTTGAAATCGGCGACAATCGCGAAACGGCAGGTCATCGAGGCGTAGTGTTCAACGAAACCGGCAAACTCAGAGATAAATTCAGCATATGATAGTTTGTTCTTTTGTGACGGAGGTGGGCGGTAAATGTTTATAAGTTTGATGGAGTTTGCTAATAATGCAACATCAATATCCATGAACTCAAACGATTTCATCTCATCGCATCAGTTAACAGCCACTTTGAAGCTCGATCGGTAAACAAGGCCACCACCTCGGCGACTTTTTGCACGTTATTGATAGGCGACTTGGCGGATACACAATTCCCGGTAACAGATTGAATCGGGGCGATCAGCTGTATAAGATTCGCCCTGTTAACAACTGTTTGTTTGCAGACAGAAGTAAACTAAGTCCTGTCGTTCCATCTGCTGACCGCTGTGGTAATTGGCCTGAAACGCCTCGTTCCGGCTTTCGTCCCTCGTCTGTTCGGTGGTCGGCACAAGTTCAGCGTCTCTATCGTTGCCGTCCACGGTTGGCTCGGCGGCTGCCGGCAATGCTGTAAGCCGAGAAGGAATGCCCTAGGCAATGACCAGTTGCTATGCGTGAAACAGACCACGGTCTGGCAGGCTGAGTATAGACGTCTTGGTAGCATGCGATTCTAACATGTTGGTTGGAGACCGGTGCCGGTCAAGCTTGGTTAATCACAGCTGCCACTCCTCTGAGTAAAAGGAATTCCTTGGGCATTCACAATTCAGAATATAAAACACGAAAGTAATATATGATTCAAATCACCGATACATTGGCATACTTTACGAGTACAGTCCGGGAGAAGCCACGCACCGCAGCGCTATAACCTAAAATTGTAAACCCATCACGTACCATGTCAACAATAAAATGCATACCTGACAAGATAAAACATATACACCGGGGAGGGAGGGCGGCAATCGAATTTCCGTACTGAATGTTGAACGAAAGTCGAGTAGGTGTTGCTTGTCATCCAGGCTACAACTCTCTTTCTGCAGATATTTTTTGCGGGCGCCGCTAGCCAATGTCACGAACACGATTGAACAAGTATCAACACCACTCGGCGTCTGGTCGCCTCACTAGGCCGAGTCAGACTTAATGGAATCGATAAAATAGTCAGTCACACGCGAATGCACCGAAGGTGTACGCTATTATGGCATCTAGAGCGCCGAAGTATGACGTTACGTTGGCATGAGAACTGGCTTGCTGATAAATATTGTTGTACTGTACCTGCGGCCTGCGTACCTGCTGCATGGCAGCATGGTAAACTAATGGTTGACTAACCGTGCTCAGTGGCCTCCAACTTTGCGAGATCCGAAGTGTTTAATCTTTTAAAACGTTCAACGATATCGCAAGAGTCTTCGCATTAGAACAGTTCAGGCTTTATGTTATTCATAATTGTTTTTAAATTATGAGAAGGATAAAGGGTTATCCGCAAAGTACGTCACGCTACCCCCCCCCACACACACACACTCAGGCACCCGCACTCGCACCACACACACACACGTACGCGCGCACGCACGCACGCATATACACACACGCACGCACACGCACACACACAACACACACACGCACACACACACAAAACACACGCACGCACACACGCACGCACACACACATACACACACACACACGCCACACACACACACACACACACACACACACACACACACACAAACACACACACACACACACACACACACACACACACCTGTTATGCATACATCTATCATCTTATCTTCGTTCCATATCAACATCGATTCGTTGTTCACCGGTAGAATGTAGGTCGGCATAGTTAATAATAAATTAAATGAGTGGGCGTCTTGAGACACTAAAAAACACACACTTCTGCTTACATGCTTACCCAGAGACTAGACATCCTCCCAAGTATTCACAGTTCCGCCCAGGGGAATTGTTGGTGTCTACGAATGTCTACGTCCTCCCCACCAAGCCACTCCAATTCAACATCATCCATACACGCACATGAATTTTTGGGGGCCTTTTTTTCAAGGTTATGATGCGAGAGGCTTGTATTTTGAACAACGTTTTGCCGACACACGATCGCTGGGCAGAGTCAGACAACAGAATCGTGACAATGACTGGCTGTGCGGCATAAGAATATGCAGTGGTAATAAGGAGTACTATTTACTAAATGTATACTTGCCCTACGAATCTGAGGAAAACCGGGACAGGTTTAATGAGTCTATGGCTAAAATTTCGATTTAAGTTGATACTATTAATAGCACATGTGTAACAATTATTGGTGACTTTAATGCTGATATTGCTAAGAAATCAGTGTTTGGGAATATATTTCTCGATCTCTGCAATGAATATTCCTTGTCTATGTATGATAAGGATACTGTTCCGATAGACACAGGCACGTATGTCAGCTCTGCTTGGGGAACAACCTCATGGCTAGATCATGTTATATGCACCTCTGATGCTAATGACTGCATAACTAACATATCTGTGCTTTATGATTGTACTAACTCGGACCATCATCCGATGTCATTCAGCATCAACAGTGACATAGGCCCAGATTGTGCTAATGGTAGAATAAACAATGACGAAATTAAACAAGTCATACACTGGGATACATTACATCCATCCGATATTGAAGTATATAGAGAATGCACAAAAACAGAACTTAGTAAAGTGCACGTTCCACCCGGTGTGAAGTGCAGTGACCCCAATTGTCACAATTGTAGCCATCATGACGATATTGAAGATTTTTATGATGCCATTATGGGTACGTTGAAGATGTCTAGCCAATCATTGATGTCTAACTGTAAATGTGATTTTAAACACGCTGTAGTACCAGGTTGGAACGACAAAGTAAAGACGCTTCATAGTGCAGCTCGGGATGCCTGTTTAATATGGAGAGCGATTGGCAAACCAAGACAAGGGGATGTTTTTAATGCCATTAAATTGTCCAGAACCAAATTTAAACATGCTATCAGAAAATGTAAAACAGACAAAGAAACCATTATTGCTGATAGTATTGCTGAAAAGATGTGTCAAAAAGATCCACGTAAATTCTGGGAAAATGTTAAGCATCGTGTAACCAGCAAAACTAAAGTTCCTACTAACGTCAACGCTGTACATGGTGATGAAAACATAGGATCAATGTGGAAGCAACGCTATGAAAATATTTTAAATACTGTACAAGACAGTCGTTGTGATAAAGCTTACATTGATTTATATCAGAATAACATTGATTTCAACACTGATATGACTGTAGACGCTGGCGAGATGACGAGTGTTATTAATGACTTGTCTGGATGGTCTTACACCAGAACACATGAAGTATGCTGACTCCCAACTCTTGGTACTACTCTCTGCCCTTGTGTCCTCTATCCTGCTGCATGGGTATATACCGAAAGTAATCACTGAGTCTGTCGTTGTACCGGTTATTAAAGACAAGAATAGGCGTGTAAACGACAAAGGTAATTATAGGCCTATATGCCTCTCTAACATAGGTTCCAATATTGTAGAAACTGTATTACTCAATCGTATGGATGTTTACTTGCAAACAACACCACATCAGTTTGGGTTTAAGTCCAAGCTTGGAACGGAGTTGTGTGTGTTCGCATTTAATGGACTACTAAGGTTTTAGCCTAACCATGGGTTGGCTATGCATGTCGCGTTCTGGATGCTTCAAAAGCATTTGACCGAGTCAATCGGCAGAAGCTTATAACAAAACTAACACAACGTGACGTACCTAAATACCTTTAAGGATGATCTGCAATGAGTTCAACAACCAAAGTGTATGTGTCCGGTGAGGATCTACTTAACCGGAATTCTTCCCTGTGTGTAATGGTGTTAAACAAGGAGGGATATTATCCCAATTACTGTTTAACGTGTATAGGGACGATTTGAGTGTACAAATACACACAAAACCTACTGGTTGTAATCTTGGGACAACGGTGGTGAATCATCTGATTTATGCAGACGATTTACATCTGTTCGCCTCTTCTGGTAAGGGACTGCAAACGTTACTTGATTGTTGCTACATATACGGTTGTGAATGCGATGTTCAATTTAATGTCTCCAAATCACTGATCATGTACTTTGATTCTAGAAATGCAAATTTTGCTAGAGAAATTACATTAGGAAGAACAAAATTAAACTTTGCCACTTCGTGTAAATATCTTGGATATGTTATTTGTAACGATTTATCAGATGAGGCCGACATTCAAGCCTAAGTTAGACTCATTCATGCTAAGAGCAATATGCTGCGTAAACATGTCACTATTGCTTTTCTGCTGTAAAGAACAAGTTATTCACAGCCTACTCCAGTAATGTGTATATGTGCGGCTTATGGGTGAATTATAGAAAAGCAGTTTTCCAGCATTTCATAGTAACATATAACAACTCATACAGAATTTCCAATAGGCTGCATGAGATGCAGCGCCAGCCATATGTTTGCTGCGGTCAATGTCAACTCTTGTAAATGTGTCACCAGAAATGCTATTATTCAGGCCATTGCAATTTGCTACACCTATTGTACATCTAAATTGAGAATTCAATGGGTTGCATCCTTGTATAATTTTTAAATATACTTTTTTTTTATTTTATTTTATATAAACAAACTGCTGATTGAAACACTTAAACTTATTATACATGTGTATGTATATGCATATGTATATGTGTATATATATATATATATATATATATATATATATATATATATATATATATATATATATATATATATATATATATATATGTATATGTATATGTGTGTATATATATATATATATATATATATATATATATATATATATATATATATATATATATATATATATATATATATATATATATGTGTATATGTATATGTGTATATATATATATATATATATATATATATAAATATATATATATATATATATATATATATATATATATATATATATATATATATATATATATATATATATATATATATATACATATACCAATGTCAGTTGAACAACTGTCCCTGTCGTGTCTCACACTTCATAGACAGCTTCCGCACACACTAGTTTAAGTAAATGTCAGTTGAACAACTGTCGCTGTCGTGCCTCACACTTCATAGACAGCTTCCACACACACTAGTTTAAGTAAATGTCAGTTGAACAACTGTCCCTGTCGTGCCTCACATTTCATAAACAGCTTCCGCACACACTAGTTTAAGTAAATGTCAGTTGAACAACTGTCCACGTCGTGCCTCACATTTCATAAACAGCTTCCGCACACACTAGTTTAAGTAAATGTCAGTTGAACAACTGTCCCTGTCGTGCCTCACATTTCATAGACAGCTTCCGCACACACTAGTTTAAGTAAATGTCAGTTGAACAATTGTCCCTGTCGTGTCTCACACTTCATAGACAGCTTCCGCACACATTATTTTAAGTAAATGTCAGTTGAACAACTGTCCCTCTCGTGTCTCACACTTCATAGACAGCTTCCGCACACACTAGTTTAAGTAAATGTCAGTTGAACAACTGTCGCTGTCGTGCCTCACACTTCATAGACAGCTTCCACACACACTAGTTTAAGTAAATGTCAGTTGAACAACTGTCCCTGTCGTGCCTCACATTTCATAAACAGCTTCCGCACACATTATTTTAAGTAAATGTCAGTTGAACAACTGTCCCTCTCGTGTCTCACACTTCATAGACAGCTTCCGCACACACTAGTTTAAGTAAATGTCAGTTGAACAACTGTCGCTGTCGTGCCTCACACTTCATAGACAGCTTCCACACACACTAGTTTAAGTAAATGTCAGTTGAACAACTGTCCCTGTCGTGCCTCACATTTCATAAACAGCTTCCGCACACACTAGTTTAAGTAAATGTCAGTTGAACAACTGTCCCTGTCGTGCCTCACATTTCATAAACAGCTTCCGCACACACTAGTTTAAGTAAATGTCAGTTGAACAACTGTCCCTGTCGTGCCTCACATTTCATAAACAGCTTCCGCACACACTAGTTTAAGTAAATGTCAGTTGAACAACTGTCCCTGTCGTGCCTCACATTTCATAGACAGCTTCCGCACACACTAGTTTAAGTAAATGTCAGTTGAACAATTGTCCCTGTCGTGTCTCACACTTCATAGACAGCTTCCGCACACACTAGTTTAAGTAAATGTCAGTTGAAAATGTCGGTTTAATTGGGTGTATGAAAACTATCGCATTTCATAGACAGCTTCCACACACACTAGTTTAAGTAAATGTCAGTTGAACAACTGTCGCTATCGTGCCTCACATTTCATAGACAGCTTCCGCACACACTAGTTTAAGTAAATGTCAGTTGAACAATTGTCGCTGTCGTGCCTCACATTTCATAGACAGCTTCCACCCACACTAGTTTAAGTAAATGTCAGTTGAACAACTGTCCCTGTCGTGTCTTACACTTCATAGACAGCTTCCGCACGCACTAGTTTAAGTAAATGTCAGTTGAACAACTGTCGCTGTCGTGCCTCACATTTCACAGACAGCTTCCATACACACTAGTTTAAGTAAATGTCAGTTGAACAACTGTCGCTGTCGTGCCTCACATTTCATAGACAGCTTCCACACACACTAGTTTAAGTAAATGTCAGTTGAACAACTGTCCCTGTCGTGTCTTACACTTCATAGACAGCTTCCGCACGCACTAGTTTAAGTAAATGTCAGTTGAAAATGTCGGTTTAATTGGGTGTATGAAAACTATCGCTGTCGTGCCTCACACTTCATAGAGAGTTTCCACACAAAATGGAATCATTTTGTGTTGCTGCATATGTTTTATATGCAGTTGAGATGAGGAGGTGTGGCGAAAGGGAGCCTCGTGATAGCTTCTTGAAACGATTTGGGGTTTTTAAGTAAGTAATGTTTGGTGGAATCGTATTCCATATGCTAATTGCTCGAGGAAAAATGAAACGACCATTGCATTTATACGACACCTAGGGGCTACGTAGTGTCCACGGCTTCGAGAGCTAATGTAGTAGGCCTGCAGGGGAGGGGTGATCTCAATAATGTTATTTAGAATTTTTAGAAGGTAGTGGCTTGTTTAATAATACGTCGTCGTTCAAGGTTTGGCCATCCAAGGGCATTCATTATATCTGTTGGATTAGTGTTCAGTCTATGGGTATTTTTAACAAATCTGGCAGCGCAGTGATGTACCCTTCCAAGGCTCTTCACTTGTGAGATAGTGTGGGGATTCCATATGGATGACGAGTACTCGAGTTTTGGCCGAAGTAGCATGTTGTAGGCTGTTTCCTTAACTTCTGGCTTACATGTGCCAAGAGTTATTTTAATCATGCCTAGAATATCCACAGATTTTGAAGCTATGTCAGTGGCATGATTTGTCCTGGTTAATTTAGAATATAAGGCGACTTCAATATATTATTTGAACCAGTTGTGCTTCCAGTGATTCCATAGGCTGAAATCCTTGTTGGAAGTGGAGAATGATGCTTATGACGACGAGTCTGCCAACCTTCTCTGATCATCGACACTGGCGCTGCCACTGGGCATCGACACGTCGGAATTCCCGCTGTCTTCACAACGAATTCAGCGAGCGTTAATAGGGTTGTTTACAATTCGAAAATTGAGATAGCATAGTGATTAGTCAGTAACATTGAATATTGGTTAGAATAAGTATTAGTATTATGCATATATTGTTCACCAACTTCTTGTAGACATATATTAAGAAACCGTTTTTGTTAACAGAGGTAGTATTTTTTCCCGGATTCAAACTCAACGAGTGATAAAAGGGAGTTTGTTTACAGGTCGTGAATTCAACCCGTGCATCGAGCTATCGTTTACATTGGCTAATATATATATAAGATAAAGTGATTTATTTACTTAAATTACATACATAAGGTAATATCTGACATAGTGGTAGTAAACGTTTTCGGTAAAAAGGAATTAACAGCAGGATTTTAGCGTAAATTAGTACACACTGACTTCGTTGTTTTGTTACACAGTGTTCTCCGTATTCGCTAGGTGGCAGGTTTTTTTTTTCTCATGCGAGGTTAATAGAAGACACAGTTAACAAGTATATGAGCCCAAAGTGTTCTTTTGATCACAAAAAACAGCCTTATTCAAGGCTAACGTAGCAAACTAATTAAAACTAAATTGTATGATGGGGAGACAGGAGGGAAGGAGAAGGGAGTGGGGGAGACGGGAGGGAAGACAACCGGAGTGAAGGAGAGGGGAGTAGCGGAGACAGGAGGGAAGGAGAAGGGAGTGGGGGAGACGGGAGGGAAAACAACCGGAGTGAAGGAGAGGGGAGTGGGAGAGACAAGAGCAAAGGAGTGGGAAGTGGGGGAGACAGGAGGGAAGGAGACAGGAGGGAAGGGGTCAGGACAGAATGTGATGGAGGGGATCGAAAGGAAGAGTTATTCTGCAGCAGTGATAGAGGGAGTGAGGAAGAGAACGAGGGTGTTTGTGGGGGATTCGATAGTTAGGAAGACCGACAGAGTCTTAAACAAGGGAGATGATGTGGTGGTCTGCTTGCCTGGAGCCAAAATAGAGGTGATAACTGAGAGGGTAAAAAACATCGTAGGCTCGGGTAAGGGTGGATCTGTTTTAGTACACGTAGGTACAAATAACGTAGAGAGGGAGGGTACAACTGCCATAGTTAGGAAATATAGGCAGTTGGTCAGAACACTAAAACAGACGCGGGTTGAGCAGGTAATACTGTCAGGGATTTTACCTGTAATGGGCAGGAGGGGTCACAAATATCGAAATTGTCGGGGGATGGCAATTAACATGTTAGTCCAGAGGCTGTGTAGGGAAGAGGAAGTTGGATTTGTGGATTTATGGGGAAGTTTTGTTGGGAGGGCTGATATGTACATGAAGGATGGGCTTCATTTAAGTGGAAAGGGGGCGGCAGTATTCGCGGACAAACTTTCAGCAGCAGTAGATAGCGACTTGGGTACAATGACAAATATTTTTGGAAGTAAACATTCTTTAAACTAGAAGTGCAGGGGGGTTACCTAGAGGTGTCTCAAGCAGAACAAGAGGCCACTAGCACAGATAAACCAATATCAAATCATCCGAAAAACATCTCTGAAAAAGGTTATAGATGCGTATGTTTAAATGCAAGAAGCATGAAATAAAACTAGAAAGGGAAGCAGATTGCGATGAAGCTGTTTGGTGCAAAATTGTTTCAGGAAATTCAAAATTAACTATTGGATTAGTTTACCGAAGTCTAAACATAAACGAAGAGGACAACACAAAAATAAAAAACGCTATAAAGGAAGTTAGTAAAGGGGAATGTATCATAATGGGAGATTTTAACCATGGACACATACAATGGAATTCTCTAGAGAGCACAGGGATTGAGGATCAACAATTTCTATGTTTAATCCAGGATAGCTTTCTTACTCAGCACGTACTAGAACCAACCAGGGGAGAAAATGTATTAGATATAGTTTTGTCATCACAAAAAGAATTAGTTTACAATGTAAAAATATTTGAACCATTGGGTAATAGTGACCATAACAAAATATACATTTTGACATCAATGTAAAATCAGAAAGTAAAAATAAGAAAACGTACAAGAGAAACTTCCACAAAGGTAACTACAAAGATATGAGAAAATACTTAGCAAAGCTAGATTGGAATAACATGCTGATGAATAAGACCGCAATTGAATGTTGGAATATTCTAAAATATGAAATTGAGAGTATCATCGATAAATTTGTTCCCTTCCAAAAACAAGGAAAACGGTGTAGAAAGAAACACTTGTCAAAAGAGGCAATTAGAAAAATAATGCTAAAACAAACTATGTGGAGGGTTTATAGGCGTACCAGAAAGGAAGAAGACTATGCAAAATACAAAGAGGCACTTAATGCAGCTACAACTGAAATCAGACAATCTAAAAGAAGCTATGAGCAAAAACTGGCATGTAACATAAAAAATGACAGCAAGAGTTTTTATGCATATGTCAGGAGTAAACAAAACGTACAAGACAAGGTTGGACTTCCAGAAGACAGTGCTGGAAATATAATATCACAGGGGTTTTTAATGGCGGAAGACCTAAATGGTTACTTCAGTTCAGTGTTTACCAAAGAAGATATTAGTTCATTACCAGTTGCTGATGCTAAATTTCAGGGGGCTAAATCTGACTATTTAGGTCCGTTAGTTGTAACTCCAGAATTGGTAGCTAAGAAAATAAAGGCAATGAAGGATAACAAATCACCGGGAGTGGATGGGATTCCTCCAAAATTACTAATGGAAACAGTAGAACAAATCAGTATACCACTTGCAAGAGTATTCAACTTGTCATTAAAAGAGGGAGTTGTTCCGTTTGAATGGAAAGAAGCAAACATCATACCATTATTTAAAAAGGGTTCGAGAAATAAGTCAGAGAATTACAGACCAGTGAGTTTAACGACAGTGATTTGTAAATTATTAGAAAGGTTAATTAAAGACCATATGGTGGACTTCCTCGTTAAGCATAAATTATTAAATTCATCTCAAAATGGATTCCTTAAAGCGAGGTCATGCTTAACAAATATGCTATGTTTTTTGGAAGAAATCACTAAGTGGATAGTGTGGGATCGCCAGTAGATATTATCTACTTAGATTTTCAGAAAGCTTTTGACAAAGTGCCACATCAAAGATTACTACTTAAATTAAAAGCCCATGGTATCGGGGATAGCATAACTGACTGGATAGAACAATGGCTGACTGACAGAAGACAACGAGTTGTAGTAGATGGAGAAGTTTCAAATTGGAAATCGGTTTTGAGTGGGGTACCTCAAGGATCAGTATTAGGACCTATATTATTCTTAATTTATATCAATGACTTGGACGGACAGTATAACAAGTAACGTACTGAAATTTGCGGATGACACAAAACTGTTTAGAAAGGTTAATACTGATGGTGAAAAACAACATTTATAAAACGATCTAGACAGATTAGTGAAATGGTCTGAGAAATGGCAGATGCTGTTCAATTTTGGGAAATGTAAATGCCTACATACAGGACATGGGAACTTGAATGTAAACTATAAAATGGGAGATACTGTTCTGGGTACTACTGTAAAAGAAAAGGACTTAGGAGTTACAATAAGCGCTGATATGAAAGTTTCAGAGCAGTGTGGTATTGCAGCTTCAAAGGGTAATCAACTTCTTGGATTGATTAGAAGAAACATAACATACAAGGGAAAAAAGTTAATTATACCTCTTTATAAAGCAATAGTTAGACCTTATTTAGAATACTGTATACAAGCATGGAGACCATATCGTAAGAAGGATATAGATACGCTTGAACGCATACAAAGGAGAGCAACTAAAATGATTCCAGAACTTAGAGACCTTAGTTATGAAGAACGCCTGAAAGAATGTGGTTTAACAACTCTAGAGACAAGGAGGTTAAGAGGAGATCAGATTGAAGTTTTTAAGATATTGAATGGGTATGAAAATATTGATAGAAATATGTTTTTCTCACTCAAGAAGGATAGCAGAACTAGAGGACATGAGGTAAAATTAGTAAAGGATCAATGTAGATTGGACATCAGGAAGCACTCGTTCTCACAGAGGACAATAAATGAATGGAACAGATTGTCTACAGATTGTGTAACTGCTAGCAGCGTGAATATGTTTAAAAACAAGGTTGACACATATCTCAGGAGGGCGGGTTATAAGTAGATGAACATTGTTGGACTCTCGACAAGCCAATGGCTTCCTTGTCCACTTGCCATCTGGGCCTTTGGCTTGGATGGCAAATCTTGTTAAATCTACTTAGTCTACGTTTACCAACGATGTATCGTTACTTAGTCTACGTTTACCCACGATGTATCGTTACTTAGCTGGGGTTGTGAAACCAGCAGTAAAGCGCAATCAATTTAAATTTGTGTTATGTTTTGATAACAGGACTAGTGAACTTTTGTCTTTACTAGTCCTGCTGTCTTGTAAAATAAATCTGAAGTTCTACCCCTGATATGCATATTTTATCCCCCAAAACATCATTTATTTTCTTGTCATGGATTCTGATCACATGTATCCACTTGTTGTGTAGCCGCAGTTGCCCATGGCAACGGAGATGACAAAATCGACTGGATAGAAAACTGGCTGACTGACAGAAGATAGGATGTTGTAGTAGATGGGGAGGTTTCAAACTGGAAATCAATTTTGAGTGGGGGTGCCACAAGGATCAGTAGTGTGACCTTTATTATTCTTAATATATATCAACGACCCACCCTAACGATAATACAAGAAGCAATTTATCTACGATTATAGAACGTGTCGACTCACTTGTCAGAGCACAATCTCAGCGAGCCCTATCAGAGTCGTGTGTCTGCAAAATGTCATAGTTGGTCAACTAGCTGTACATTAGCATAACGTAATTATGCTATATGTATAACAACATCAGTAGAATGGGGGTCACTTAATAATGAAGATCATGCCGGTAACGAACTTATACTAGATAGTCCACAAAAGTTGCCATATTAAGTCTATCTTTCAAAGGTCAACATTGTGCGCTGAACGGCCAGGCTTCATTCGACTGTATCGTCCTCTTGTCACGCGACCTAATTACAAATTACAAGTTAACTTGTGAATAGTTATGCAATGTTTGTACTAAAACACCCCAGTATCAACTATTCAAATCACATGATATCTTACCAAAAAATTATGTCATAGGAATCTCTATAATACACACATTACGATGGTATACATCAAAATGCATCTGCTACCAGATTTATAGCAGAAAACCACTATAAACATTCCTATAGCTCCCTCTATTATTAGAAGGTGTGAAAGTAAAGATGTTCACCTGGCCCTATGCTGTAACAAACACAAAAAAACAACCTCGGCTGTATCTAAAATTATTCGTTCTTCACCCTAATTAGGTTATAAGACAATTATAAACGCATTAAGAATTGCGATTGATGACAGAGAAGGTCTAACCCTAACCAGACGCAGAAGCTGCAGACATCCTGCCTCATATCTCTCTGTTCGCTGACACGATACAAGAAGCAGAATTGTTACTTCATAAAGTGGAAAGTGCTTCCAAATCTACTAGACTATTCTCAACCCAAAGTACATCCATATCAACCCGTCTGCTAATGATAGCGTTCACTCATCAGATGGGAGTCAAATCGAGAAAGTAGATGTTAAAGCTCATGATGAGTGTAACACAACGAATGTATTGAACGTGTTTAATACATACCGAAGTGGTGAATAAGAATATACAAGAGTGCGCGTTACAGAGTCGCGGTTAAGCGATAATGGCCTCGCTGTGTCGACTGTCATTGGCGGGAGGTCTCGTTATCTAAAGGGAGGCTACACCAATTCCCTCCTCTTTTTTAGTCTGAAAACCCTTGGAGGACTTAGAGTCAAAGTTTGCAAGGAGGTACTCGTTGACGCTTACTACGTCGCGGTTCGTTGCGACACGACGTCGAGATGTCGTCTCTTTCAGTGTGACCTTTGTCGGTACCTTCAGGTTCAACATTGTTGTCGTCACGAAGACAGT
Source organism: Lamellibrachia satsuma (assembly GCA_033239005.1). Taxonomy (NCBI): domain Eukaryota; kingdom Metazoa; phylum Annelida; class Polychaeta; order Sabellida; family Siboglinidae; genus Lamellibrachia; species Lamellibrachia satsuma. The sequence continues at coordinate 1,463,815 of BSQZ01000102.1, forward strand.
TCTCCTCAAACTGTGCAGTGTCTGGTTTTATGACGCGGCGGTTGCGCCAATACACACGACCACTTAGCAATTTCACATGATAGTCGCGGTGTCGTCCACTCCCAATAATCACGCCTACTCTATCCCACTTTTTAGTTATGGGATTTTGCAATCTGACTTGTGTACCAATACGTAGTTGCGGTAGAGGACGAGACTGCCTGTTGTAGCGTTCTTCGTTTCGAGCGTGTGCTTGTCTACAGCTAGCGTCCTGCTCATCCGCCGTTTTTTGCCACTTGCTTGCAAACGATTGCCGGTGTGCAGGTACTACTGATCGCAATGGATGTGCAAAGAGAATTTGTGCAGGGAAAAGACCTCCTGCACGAGGAGTATTGCGATATTCTATGAGTACTCGCTGAAAATTCTCGTCGTCTAGCTCTCCTTTCACGGTTGTTGTTGCAATGAGTTTGTTATTGCTTTTACAGCTGCTTCAGCATGTCCGTTAGATTGGTGGTAATGTGGTGTGGATGGTGCAGCACGAACACCCCAGCGCTTCAAGAACTGGTTAAACTCACGAGAAGCGAATTGAGGACCGCCATCAGATCTAAATCGCACCGGAACTCCGAGCTCCACAAATGCTCGTCGACATGCATAGATGGTGTGGCGAGATGTAGTTGTCCCTTTTGGGAAATGAAAGACTACAGGCCACCCTGAAAGTCGATCCACATATACGAGAAAATCTTGTCCTGCGTAGTGGAAGAAGTTTGCTGATACATCTTCAAACACTCTTTTTGGTAAAGGTTCCGATCGCAGTGGCTCGCGTTGTTGAGAGGGTCGGTGTTCTTGACACTTATTTCAACTTGCCACTGTCGTAGCGATGTCATTACTAATGCCGGGCCAATAAACGTTTTGCCGCGCCCGGCGTTTCGTTCTATCAGTTCCTTGGTGAGAGTCGTGGAGACGTGCTAGGACTTCACGTCGAGCTGACTTGGGCACGATAATGCGAGGTCCATATAGGACTATCCCATCATCTATAGACAGCTCGTTTCTGATGTTCCAAAATGGTGTGTTACTAGCGTCAGCTCGGTCTCTTGAAGACGGGAAGCCATTCTGGACGTTGTCGATTAGAGCCTTGTAGTTTTCATCATACAGGGCGACTGTTCGAAGTCGATCTAGTATCGGGTCACACAGATGCTCTTGCTGATCTTCTTGATCGTCTTCATTTACCATTCTGGAGGAATTTATGGTGACCGCGTGAACCTGTTCGACTTCTTCTTCTGCTTCTTGATCATCCCGTGATGGATCAGAAACAGGTGCACGTGACAGAGCATCCGGGATACAATGATCTTTGCCCTTTGTCCAGAGTGTCGTAAACGAGAAGAGTGACGTCTTTTCTTTGAGACGTTGAAGACGCGTGTTGTCAATATCGTCAAGGCGATGGCGATCAAGAATTGTCACCAGTGGTTTGTGATCGACGACCAACTCGAAATGTGGCAATCCGAGTAGTTGAATACGATACTTCTTCATTGCCCAGGTGGCTGCCAGTAGCACTAATTCTACCATGGCATAGCGACTTTCCGTGTCTGTGAAAAAGCGTGATCAGCACTGGATGAATTGCCATTTATCCGCACGTTGTTGCAAGAGAGCATAGCCAAGACCTTTGCGTCGTGATGCGTCTGTGTGTAGCGCCGTTGGCTTTGATGGATCGAAGTTCGCTAGTGTATGCGCAGATACAAGCGCTTTCTTGGTGACTTGAAAGGCTGTGGTGTGTGTTTCAGTCCATCGGAACTCGTTCTTGCTCTTCAGTAGCTCACGCAATGGATCAGCGGTTGTACTGACTTCCGTCGTGAAGTGTAGTTCTGTCAAGCAGGTCGGTGTAGGAAATTCGGCAATTGCTTTCAACTTCTCCGGATCAGTGTTGATGCCTTCTGCGTTGATCTTGGAGCCAACGTAATTTACGTCATTCTCCGCGAACTTGAACTTGTCGGGGTTCAGTGTAATGCCGTGCTCTCTACAACGGAGCAACACTGAGCGAACTCTTTCGACGTGCTGCTCAAAGTTTTCGTCGTGCACAATGACATCGTCCATGACTTTTTCGACGTTGCTTAAGCCGGTGATGGCTATGTCGCCGCGTATGCAATATTCATCACCGGTTGAGGACAGTCCCATGGGGCTTCTCAAGAAGAGATAGCGTCCCCAAGGAGTTAAGAAAGTCGTGAGTTCTTGACATTCAGGCGCGAGGGGTATCTGCCAATACCCTTGTTTTGCGTCAAGTGTCGTGAAGTATTTTGACCCAGGTTTTATGTTGGAGACAGCCTCTTTCGGTGTCTTCATAGGATGAATTGGTCGACGAATGAATTTGTTGAGACGTGTCAGGTCCACCCAAAGACGTATGCCCCTCGTGATTTTGGCACTATCACAAGCGGATGGCACCATCTGGTGGGAACGTCTCCCAATGGCTTGACAATGCCTTGTCTTGTCATTTGGTCGAGATTTGCTTTGACTTCATCACGCCATGCAAAAGGGATGGAGATGTGATGATTTACTTCCAGAGGTTTCGGTTCTTCATTGCCGCAATTAGATTTGTCCCGCTGAGGTTCGTGTCTTTCTCTAGTATGTTTTATAGAGTAGTTGTTGATGGACCTCTTCTCCGAGGACCATAGGGCTTCCAAAGCAGGACTTTGTTGGCTGCTTCATCATGGCGCATCACACGACCTGCTAGACGAATACGCCGTTGTGTCACGATGGTGGTGATCCGTGGGAGGGAGCCGTACAGTTCTTGGTTGGTCATGTGGTGGCGCCATGACACATTTTGAGTTTTCTGTAGCATTCTTGTGTATGTGCCATCCAGTGCATTTTCTACTGATTGTGTTAGTGACCACGAATCGCATCAATGTATCAAGATCGGTTCAACCGTCGTCCTGAAAATCTTCAGTTTGGTGAGTCTGCAGTATGAATCTGCTGCCATGCCTGTGCTTTTCTGCACTGGATGTCATGCTGAGACTTTATGTAGGATCCGAGATATTTAAAATCCTCTACTTTCTCAATTTGACTCCCATCTGATGAGTGAACGCTATCATTATCAGATGGGGTTGACATGGATGTACTTTATTTTGTTTGGGTTGAGAAATAGTCCAGTAGATTTGGAAGCACTTTCCATTTTATGAAGTAACAATTCTGCTTCTTGTATCGTGTCGGCGAACAGAGAGATGTGAGGCAGGATGTCTGCAGCTTCTGCGTCTGGTTAGAGTTAGACCTTCTCTGTCATCAATCGCAGTTCTTAATACGTAGTCCAAGACTATAATGAATAGGTATGGAGCAAGAGGGTCTCCTCGGAGAACTCCTGTATTAATGTTGAAATTATTAGTTTCCCCATGGGAGTCAATACAACTGCAGATGTGTTTAATCTCTGTGGCTTTTACGATCTGAAACATGGGACAGCGCTATCCAGTTGTACAGCGGGGTCGAGTGTCTTGTAAATGGTCGTTTGTGGCTGTTTCAATATAATCAGCTTATGATAACTAACATTGAAAACTCTTTCGTGCGTCGACTAGCGCTATGCCCCATGCCGTGCAAAACGCCTTTGTCAATGTTATTCAGGAAAGTGTCTGCTCTTTTAGGTAATGGGCCTACTTTCATGCATGACCGATTCTCTCTCTTACCGGATTAGTCGCGTATAATGTGGCGTTCCAGTGCCCTCGTGTTTACCAGTTACGACATCAATAAATAAAAAACAATATATTTAGCATTTAAAACGCGCCGTATATCTGGTTAAAAACCTGCTCAAAGGTGCTAACATGGTAAAAATGTAAGATAAGACGAGGTAAATTGAGACTAAATAATATAAGTTCAAACCAATTGAATACGCCAAATAATTCAACACGAATTGAGATACATTAAAATAAGTTAAAACCAATTAACTAGGCTAAATAAATCAAGATAAATTGAGATCTATTAATTGAAACCAATTAAATAACTAAAATAAATTAAGATGAATTAACACCTGTTAACAAGTTAAATAAGTAAACGGTCCTTGTCATTAAAACAGCACTGCCACTAGTTAGAGTAACGCCCCAAATGTCACACTGCAGTTTATATCGCATAACAGCTATCGTTGGATCTCAATGATCGGGCCGGCGAGTAATTATTAAGGCCGACAGATACAAAACCAACGGTGTTCAGTGCGATAAACCAACAACATAAGTTTGAATTCAATACGTTGACGAATAGGCGGCCAATGGCGTACGACCAATGAAGCGCGAACAAAACTGTAGTGATGTGTTCTCTTTTCCTGGTAGATGTGAGTCGTATTTGTGAGGCAGCCAAATCGCGGGAAGAGAGTATAATCAATGTAATTATGTTTTACCCTCAGAACCTGGGTGCTTTTCCGTCAAAATTAAAAGTATGCAGTATGACTCCTGGCGATGATATGTACGCAACAATCGGTGCTCCACATCACATCAATCGATCGTTTTACATGCAATAGTGGACATAGCTGGTTTAATCCGGGTGATGCTACAGAGCTGACAGTGTGCGTGTCATGAGCGGCTTATCTACCTAGCCATCAACATGGTGGTGTCAAACATAATACCGATATAGCCAATTCACACTTTCGGTTTGACGGTGCAGCCACGTGCGTCGATGTCGACCTTCAAGGAGGCTGAGTACATTTCCGGTTGTTCACAGCGCGCTCAGACAAGTTACTAACCAGTCGGCAGAGTCAGTAAACCCACCAACGCGCCGCCACGATCCTGGAGTCAAATACGTGAACTCCATGCGCGCCACTACGCTCCTAGCGGTTTTGTACAGCACTACATTCGCAAACAGGCAGAAATGGCGCCATTTTCGAAGCCTGTGTTAGATGCGATTTCTCTCGCCTTAGCCGCGATCGCCATCGTTCGACGTCGCCGAAAACGGCGTAGGTGGAGAAGGTGCGGTCGACTGTGAGCCAGACCACACATTCTTCATAGGGACGAGCAAGGTACCTTTGGCAACCTGCTTCTAGTGCTCCGTGCTAACGCGTTGTACCAAACCGCCATGTTGAAGCTTTGTGTGAGTGATATGAAGTGGGCAAAAACGCAGTAAAAATGCTGCGCTGTGATTGGCTCGCCGATTGGCGCCGCTCGGGTTGAGTTGGAAAAAGCGCTCAGACTTACAACTGCTCGTCCCGTTCAGTTACAGTTCACGCTCAGACTTAAAAATGCTCGTCGCGTTCAGTTACAGTTCACGCTCAGACTTACAACTGCTCGTCGCGTTCAGTTACAGTTCACGCTCAGACTTACGACAAGTGATGGGCCCGATTAATTTTTTAATCGTAGCCGACTAGAAACGAGTTGTCAAGAGTGTTCAGACTAGCAACTGGGGCGTCGTAGTAGTTGGGGATCGGCGATAGGGCCAACACTAGTCGTTAGAATCCATAGTCTGAGGCCGGGGTTTATTTCCGGTGGGCGTGCTTCATGTGTAGCGACCGGTCCGGTTGACCGTTGACCAAAACAATGTCAATCGCTAATAATGATGAATGCGATGAATTTTAACAAATACGTTTTTTACGTTATTCATTATACTTTTATTGATGCACAATCCATGATTTCATTAGTTTCGTCTTCCACAAGTGGAACGACGTAACCAGAAATGTTATGAGTTAAGTCTTAAGAACCGCGTATAGTTTCAAATGCTTATGAAAACAATTACGAGTTGCGTGATCCGATCGTTATGACTCCCTCTCTCCCTCCCCTCTCCACCCCCCTCTCTCTCTCTCGCTCTCTCCCGCTCTTTTCCACTCTCTCCCGCTCTCTCTCGATCTCTCCCTATCCCTCTCGCTTTCTCGCTCTCTCGATCTCTCTCGCTCGCTCACTCTCGCACTCTCTCTCTCTCTCTCTCCATCTCTCTCGATCTCTCTTGCTCTCGCTCTCTCTCACTCTCTCTCTCTCTCTCACTCTCATTAGTTTCGTCTACCACAAGTGGAACGACGTAACCAGAAATGTTATGAGTTAAGTCTTAAGAACCGCGTATAGTTTCAAATGCTTATGAAAACACTTACGAGTTGCGTGATCCGATCGTTATGACTCCCTCTCTCCCTCCCCTCTCCACCCCCCTCTCTCTCTCTCGCTCTCTCCCGCTCTTTTCCACTCTCTCCCGCTCTCTCTCGATCTCTCCCTATCCCTCTCGCTTTCTCGCTCTCTCGATCTCTCTCGCTCGCTCACTCTCGCACTCTCTCTCTCTCTCTCCATCTCTCTCGATCTCTCTTGCTCTCGCTCTCTCTCACTCTCTCTCTCTCTCTCTCTCTCTCTCTCGTTCTCTTTCGCTCTCTCTCTCCATCTCAATCTCGCTCTCCCTCGCTCTCTCTCTCACTCTCTCTCTCTCTCTCTCTCTCTCTCTCTCTCTCTCTCTCGATCTCTCTCGCTCTCTATCCATCTCTCTCGCTCTCTCTCTCTCTCTCTCTCTCTCTCTCTCTCTATCTATCTATCTATCTATCTATCTATCTCTCTCTCTCTCTCTCTCTCTCTCTCTCGTTCACTCTCTCTCCATCTCTCTCTCGCTCTCTCTCTCTCTCTCTCTCTCTCTCTCGCTCTCGATCTCTCTCTCTCTCTCTCTCTCTCTCTCTCTCTCTCTCTCTCTCTCTCTCTCTCTCTCTCTCTCTCTCTCTCTCTCTCTCTCTCTCTCTCTCTCTCTCTCTCCCTCTCTCTCTCTCTCTCTCTCTCTCTCTCTCACCCCACGTTCTATAGCACTATCGCTGAGTCAGAATCGTCACAATAGTCGCGATCAGCTACAATCGAAAGAACTGAGGCCGAAAGCTATGGTAGTATTGATATAAAGCGCCGAAGTGTGACGTCACGTTGGCACGACAAACATGGTTCTCAGCAAACATTTTAGATACGCTTTGTTCTCAATAGTGTTCGGTTTTGTCATCGACTGCAAACACCATGTTGAGAGTCACACAAAGACATGTGTTAATGTGCATAGGGTCGTGCAAAACCTGTCAATAATGAACAATTTCGGTGTAAAGTCGTCACAGTCGAACGTTTTTATAACACCCATAATGTCTTGAAATATTACATCAACGTATGAATGGCATTGTGCGCAGTGACTTGTTTATTGGGGTATTACGCCATGTACACCGGCTTACATGAAATAATCTACAACAACTTATTGTACCTAGGACGAAACTTAACTTGGGTAAACGTGCTTTCTCTGTCGCTGCGCCTAGGGTCTGGAATGAACTCCCTATCGCTTTGAAAACATCCGAAACTATTGCTATTTTCCGAAAAAAACTCAAGACATATCTATTCCAAATTGCATTCCCACCATAAATGTTCGGTTGTCCCTCGTTCTGATACTGACTTTTGCGCGTCCTTGTTTACGATTACGCCTACTGATTCTGTTTTGTTGCGCCTCTGAGCTCAGGTTCCTGAGGATATAGGCGCCATAGAAGTCAATTATTATTATTATTATTATTATTATGTAACCTATTGCGCCACTACATGGCAGCTTGATAAAGTAATGGGTGACTAACCGTACTTACTGACCTCCAACTTTGCGAGATCCGAAGTGTTTAATATCTTAAAACCTTCAACTTTAGGTAGTTCAACAATATCGCAAGAGTCTTCGCATGAGAACAGTCCAGGGCGTATGTTATTGATAATCAGCTACGGTTGATTCGGCTCACGCTAACTGCGGAATTTTCAGCGGCGGAAATCTGAGAATAGTCGTTTCGATCCACGGTCTGATTCGCTAAGAAAATAAAATTACTTTTGAGCACACGCTAAAATAGTAACAATAATAATATATAATTATTATAGAGCAATATCCACTAAATAACGGAAAGTGCTTGACACTAAGTGTGTGTGTGTGTGCGTGCGTGCGTGCGTGCGTGCGTGCGTGCGTGCGTGTAATTATTTTGGAATACCGATTCATTTGTATTTGTATATACCCATGTTAAAGAAAAAAATTTAATTAAAACAATATAATTCTTAACGCATATGTATGTTTTTCAAGATTAGTTAAAATTATTTAATTACAATTTAATTATAATATTTGTTCGAAGACGCTTATAATTTAGCGCTTAAAATTTCTCAGTTGCAATACATAAGTCGCAAATACTGAAGTCGGTCAAATTAGCGAAAATAACGAAGGTAATATTAAATGAAGCCCATTTCCAAATTTAACATGATTTAACAAGATTGCCCTCCAAGGTAAATGCTCAGAGGGCAAGTGGATATTGAAGCCATTGGCTTATCGAGAGTCCAACATTTTTTCATCTATGTGTAACCCGCCCTCCTCACTCAAGAAAGATATTAGAACTGGTTACTTCAGTTCAGTGTTTACAAAAGAAGATATTAGTTCATTACCAGTTGCTGATGCTAAATTTCAGGGGACTAAATCTGACTATTTAGGACCGTTAGTTGTAACTCCAGAATTGGTAGCTAGGAAAATAAAGGCAATGAAGGATAACAAATCACCGGGAGTGGATGGGATTCCTCCAAAATTACTAATGGAAACAGTAGATCAAATCCGTATACCACTTGCAAGAGTATTCAACTTGTCATTAAAAGAGGGAGTTGTTCCGTTTGAATGGAAAGAAGCAAACATCATACCATTATTTAAAAAGGGTTCGAGAAATAAGTCAGAGAATTACAGACCAGTGAGTTTAACGTCAGTGATTTGTAAATTATTAGAAAGGTTAATTAAAGACCATATGGTGGACTTCCTCGTTAAGCATAAATTATTAAATTCATCTCAACATGGATTCCTTAAAGCGAGGTCATGCTTAACAAATGTGTTATGTTTTTTGGAAGAAATCACTAAGTGGATAGACGAGGGATCGCCAGTAGATATTATCTACTTAGATTTTCAGAAAGCTTTTGACAAAGTGCCACATCAAAGATTGCTACTTAAATTAAAAGCCCATGGTATCGGGGATAGCATAACTGACTGGATAGAACAATGGCTGACTGACAGAAGACAACGAGTTGTAGTAGATGGCGAAGTTTCAAATTGGAAATCGGTTTTGAGTGGGGTACCCAAGGATCAGTATTAGGACCTATATTATTCTTAATTTATATCAATGACTTGGACGACAGTATAACAAGTAACGTACTGAAATTTGCGGACGACACAAAACTGTTTAGAAAGGTTAATACTGATGGTGATACACAACATTTACAAAACGATCTAGACAGATTAGTGAAATGGTCTGAGAAATGGCAGATGCTGTTCAATTTTGGGAAATGTAAATGCCTACATACAGGACATGGGAACTTGAATGTAAACTATAAAATGGGAGCTACTGTTCTTGGTACTACTGTAAAAGAAAAGGACTTAGGAGTTACAATAAGCGCTGATATGAAAGTTTCAGAGCAGTGTGGTATTGCAGCTTCAAAGGGTAATCAAATTCTTGGATTGATTAGAAGAAACATAACATACAAGGGAAAAAGTTAATTATACCTCTTTATAAAGCAATAGTTAGACCTCATTTAGAATACTGTATACAAGCATGGAGACCATATCGTAAGAAGGATATAGATACGCTTGAACGCATACAAAGGAGAGCAACTAAAATGATTCCAGAACTTAGAGACCTTAGTTATGAAGAACGCCTGAAAGAATGTGGTTTAACAACTCTAGAGACAAGGAGGTTAAGAGGAGATCAGATTGAAGTTTTTAAGATATTGAATGGGTATGAAAATATTGATAGAAATATGTTTTTCTCACTCAAGAAGGATAGCAGAACTAGAGGACATGAGGTAAAATTAGTAAAGGATCAATGTAGATTGGACATCAGGAAGCACTCGTTCTCACAGAGGACAGTAAATGAATGGAACAAACTGTCTACAGATTGTGTAACTGCTAGCAGCGTGAATATGTTTAAAAACAAGGTTGACACATATATCAGGAGGGCGGGTTATAAGTAGGTGAACATTGTTGGACTCTCGACAAGCCAATGGCTTCCTTGTCCACTTGCCATCTGGGCCTTTGGCTTGGATGGCAAATCTTGTTAAATCTTGTTAAACTAAGTGAATCGACATGAGGTAACCTTAGTAAAGGATCAGTGTAGATTGGATGTCGGGAAATACTCGTTCTCACAGAGAACTAAAAATGAGTGGATCAAATTAGGTACAGATTGTGTAACTGCTAGCATATTTACGCTGCCAGCAGTTACACAATCTGCACATAATGTATTCCATTCACTTAGTGTCCTCAGTGAGAACAATTACTTCCTGATATCCGATCTACACTGATCCTTTACAAATTTTACCTCGTGTCCTCTACTATCTTTATTGAGTTAGAAAACAAATTCTATCAATATTTTTACAACCATTCAATATCTTATCTTCTTCGTGACTAAGGTCTCCCAGTTGTGGAATAGTTTTAGTTGCTCTCCTCTGTATTCGTTCAAGCGTATATATATCCTTCTTATAATAGGGTATCCACGCTTGTATACAACATTCTAAATGAGGCCTAACTAATCATTTATACAGAGGTATAATTAGCCTTTTTTCTTATATGTTATGTTCTTCCAAATCAACCCAAGAATCTGATTGCCCTTTGAAGCTGCAGTACCACACTGCTCGGAAACGTTCATATGTGACCAGCACTTACTGTTAGTCCTGAGCCCTTTCTTTTACGGTAGTACCTAGAACAGTATCTACCATTGTATTGTTTACATCCAAGTTGCCGTATCCTTTGTGTAGACTGTTACATTTCCCCAAATGTACCAACATCTGCCATTTTTCAGATCATTTAATTAATTTGTCTAGATCGTTTTGTAAATGTTGTTTATCACCATCATTGATAACCTTTCTAAACACCTTTGTGCCATCCTCAAATTTCAGTACGTTGCTTGTTATATTATCATCCAAGTCACTGATATATATATATTAAGAGTAATATAGGTCCTAATACTGATCATTGTGGTACCCCACTCAAAACTGATTTCCAGTTTGAAACCTCCCCACCTACTACAACACGTCTTCTGTCAGTCAGCCATTGTTCTGTCCAGTTGATGATGCCATAATCGATTCCTTGATCTTTTAATTTAAGCAGTCTTTGGTGTAGTTAGAATACAATAGTCGTTTCGAGCCACTATTCACTCGGCGCGTGCAAATGAGTGTAGAGTAAATTGCCTTTTATTCAACTTGTAAGATATATGCCTCCCTCTTCTTGTCTTCTTCGGGGCCGCACGCAATGGTCCAGGAGGCATTTCTCACAACGAAGGATATTTTGATTGTCCGTCGTTTTTGCGCTCGCCAGGTCGAGATTTATAACTGAATTTGTACTCACTCGACCAATGAGTACATAGAGTACTACAGAAGTGTAGTCAACGCATTGTTCTCCAGGTTCGAAACGATTTTAATCTGGTACATCAGACGGCTACGTACATAGTAGCAATATAATCTCTCACGATGACAAATAAAAATAACAGTGAAAACATCTATCACTGTAAACCGTAAAGAAAAGTAGTGAATGTAAACATCACTCAAACTGTATACAGATTCTTAAAATCTAGAAGATTTGACAATAAAATTCTGGCCGGAAATTTTGAATTCTAATGCTAAAGCAGGTATGGCCCGCCAGGACCACCCTTACTGAAAATTTTGATGCCTAAAATTCAGCATGACTACACACCTAAGTGTGAATTTAAAATAGTCTTGCCGCCCCCTTGTAAACGCTCCTCCGGGGTATTTATACTCCCAGTTTTCCAAAATCAGACGCCGTCACTAGAGGCGCCGTGGTTGCTTAAATACCCAATACGCTTTACTATTGGTCAACTTGTTAAATCCACCCACCCTCTGAACCACTTGACAATGACGACTGCCAGTCTTCCTTTCCCAATTTTGCAAGTTAAACTTTTGAACTCTTGGAGCTGCGCCAAATCCAGGGTTCCCAGGGCTCCTTCTCGGTTCCCCAATTACGTTGACCCTCGGGTCAGAGCAATTTAGCAAATGTCAGGATTAAAGGGAAGGCTGAAGTGTCTAAACAGTACCATCAATCTTTGACACCATATGGATTGTGTCCATATCCACTTGGGTGGTTTAACTATAAACTTTTAGAAACCTGTTTTTCTATTGTTAATCTAGGCTTAACACATCGAATAAACTTCCAAATGACTTACTAAACATTAGCGCATAAAAAACTAATTAAACCAAACTGGCCTATACTTTACATTCCTCCCACACTTTTTTTTGTTCAAAACAACATGTTGTTTTTAACACAACAATTAAAAAAAACTTAAAGGAAAGGTCAGTTTGATTTTGCTACCGTACGTCTAAACAACGACTTTGCTAGAATACAATGAAAGTATACCTTCACTAAAACAGACAATATGTCTTTGACATACGAGAAATATAAACGTTAGTACTTATACATGTACCACACAATGTACAAAGAATACAGCATCGGTAGTCGTGTGCATTTTACAAGGTACCGTAAACAAACGTCGATACATACATGCATCATACAAAGTACTAGAATAAAACATCGATAATCACATGCATGTTACAATGCACCAGAAAATACATAGAATACAAACGCAGATTAAACAAATCAATGTCCGTTGGCATATAATCAAGTGCGTATCAATAATACACAGTTGTATATAAAAGCTACATAAACAATCATAAAATGATGCTTCACAGTGCTATGATAAAGCAAGAATACATCAACAATCCACACAAATCAATTCATGTGCTACAATAAGTATGTCGACATCTTTAACAGCTAGCGGTTTCGACATGGTCTCTCACGTTACGACATGATTCACTGTCCATTTGTGACACCATTTCAGTGTCGACACAGTACTCTTATAAAGCATTCCAACCACCACGAACAAACACAATATAACAATTGCTACAGTACAGGATACATGTCCCGGATACGTTTACCACATTAGAAAAGTACCACTGGAGACTAGCGAAAGTCAGAATACGCATTAATTCCTGTCTGTTTAAGCAAATCCTTTGTTAGAAAACCTAATTCTAACTATGCCTTTTGTGTTTCACTTGTAAACCAATAATATTCTCACGAAACTTCACTAGCTGATCATGGGTTTTAGCTAATTACTGAAAGCATTTGGTTTACCGAAGTTAATAAATACGCTAGTTTCGTCGGCTGTAGAGTCGCACTAACGTTGGCATTCACGAACGTCGATGTCGGTCGCTGGTCCAAAGAATGTTTTTGACAATAAATCGAACATGTCGCGTACTCCTCGTTATACCGTGCACTGTATATCGGGATGGACATTTGTCTTTTTAATTTCAGCGATACGTATACTCTTAGACTCAACTGTCGCGTCTGCTACGTCGTGGATCGAGTCATGTAGCCAGTCACCAATTTGAAACGTTGTATTTTAAAGCGTAATCCCGGGATTTCGGTCGGCGTTGCTATCGTAATGATAACTACCCATGTCGCCATGTGATCCCATCACCGCCTGTTACAAAGAATCTGTTAAGTAGATAGGATTTATAAAACGTACGTCCAGATGGACGTATTCAGTCGACTTTGCAATTGCCATCAGTGTGTGAAATACACACAGAGCGCTATTGCTGCGCATTTCTGTCGCTTTATTTCAGTCTCAGTCGGCGGCGCTAAGTTGCGTCGCTTTCTAAAATACTTCGTCGTCGATAATGACTCACTGTCACTGTCGAATCTGTCCGCTGCTTCGCGAGCAGTCACAGACCGTGTCCTGGGGCGGAGCGATCTGTCCGTCGCGCGTCGGGTAAGCCTGGGGTTCGGCTGTCTGTCCTCGCGGGGCGGGTCATATCCATCGCTGGATGATAAGCTGCGTTCTCGCTTACGTCGCTTAAGTCGTTTACGTGTAACCTGACCAGGCTTCACAGAGGGACCGTCTCGAATTTGATTAGAGCCAGTGTAAAAGTTCATCGGTCTGTCGTTACTGTCAGTATGGGCAGCAAGTCGTCTGCGAGGAACCTGATGACGAATTGCACGAGTCCCAATTTTGTTCGGGGAGGGGGGGTACAAGTCTCGGCGTCTACCCTAAAATTACTGTGTTGCCGACGGGATCGGGTTAATTCAGCGTAATATTCTTAACGTTTATTTAAACCGGAATTATTAGCTGTTTTGCTGACCATAATAGGCGAAACACGTAACTTGGGGAAAATAAACGCTTGAATATTAGCTAAATGTTCTGGATGTTTTGATAAGCTCATATATATAGCTAATGGCTTCATGACGATAGCCTAAATAATTATTTCTGCCACATGTTTGTTAGTGGGAAGAACCGTAATTTCACACAACTAAACGTTCTTTAAATCATCACCCTCGTTGACATTCGTTTAAAGATGTCCCTTAATGACCGACCACAAAAAAACTATAATCACTCCTTTGAGTGAACGGTCGAGCAGTTCAACCATCTTAACCATATTAACCATAATTAACCCAATAGTACCAAAACGTCTACGCTAGTGGCACCTGCAGTAATTTTGGTCTATCGATGGGTTCAACCGGCTCGGATTCCTCCAATAATCCATTCGCGGATAAAGTTTGCTCCATTTAAACATGGCGTCCCACATTTAGTAAATCCTTACAAATTCTCAATTTGTAAATAAACCCAATTTTCATAGCAACTGTTGATCTCTATTCGATCACACCAAATCCAATCGACGACACAAAAATGGCCATAATAGGACGCATTAATAATAACGTACGTTGGTCTTTTTGGTTTAATTGCCACTTAACACTTTAAAAGTGACTTCATTCACTGTTCTGAATGTAAACTTGTATTGTTCTCAAAACAATACAACACAACAACCTATTAGGTTGGCGCTCTTTTCTTTCAATTAAAATCAAGTTCCTAATCTTGACTTCAATAAATCGTACCGTGGATATAATGTAACTTCACGCAAATATGTAATTAATTATTTCCGATTAACATTTTAACTCTATTTCTCCACACGCAAATATACAACCAGGTGCGTTTTAAGTAAACTCCCCTAAATAATGATCTCTTCAGTATTTAACCCAATACCAAGTATACTAGGTATATTGTGCAGCCAAATAATTTAGAATATATTGTAAGACATTCCGTTAAAAACAATTTATAATTTCTGTAAATTATGCTCAATTGTCATGCGCTGTTGTTAAATACACTTTTTAAATACAACATCAAATCGAAACAGATCAGTCAAGACATCAACATAAATCGGCAACATACCATACACGATCCCAGGCAGGTTTCTCCACAAAACATAGTCCTACACATAAATGTTTTTTTTTTAAGTCCTGTAGTTTCGTCTCGTCCCCCGTCTGCGCATCGCCGTGGCGTTCGGTGGTCAACGTGTCCGGGCTGTCCGTGATACGTGCCCTCGACGGCAGTCATCGTCCTCGGTTGCTGATTTCCGGGGCGCGTGGTCCGTTGTCCAGATTGCTGCCTGTCGTCGCATGCGTGTCGGGTGTCTGGCTGGTGTCTGGGCCATTTCACGCGGCCGTCCGGTTGACTTGTCGTTACATGTGGACATCGTTTTAAAATGTTCGAAGCTAAGCACAAATGAAAAGTCACTGCACGTTTTCAGATTTCACTGTCACTGTTCGTGAGAATTTCAACTTCGTAAGCACGTCAAATGGAAGAATGTTTCTCTCCGCATATCGTCAGTAGGGTAGTGAAACATCGCATTTGTAAGTTCGAAAGACACATACCTCTCTAATAGATCGTCGCTGGTAATCGTCGTGAATGTACGTTTTAAAGTGCGCTCGTCAGTGTACGCCGAAAAATCGCTGGCGCGTCTCGCCAGTGTACGCTAGTCAGTGTACGCCGAAAAAAATCGCTGGCGTCGCTCGCCAATGTACGCTAGTCAATGTACGCCGAAAAAAAAATCGCTGGCGTCGCTCGCCAATGTACGCTAGTCAATGTACGCCGAAAAAAAATCGCTGGCGTCGCTCGCCAATGTACGCTAGTCAATGTACGCCGAAAAAAAATCGCTGGCGTCGCTCGCCAATGTAAGATATATGCCTCCCTCTTCTTGTCTTCTTCGGGGCCGCACGCAATGGTCCAGGAGGCATTTCTCACAACGAAGGATATTTTGATTGTCCGTCGTTTTTGCGCTCGCCAGGTCGAGATTTATAACTGAATTTGTACTCACTCGACCAATGAGTACATAGAGTACTACAGAAGTGTAGTCAACGCATTGTTCTCCAGGTTCGAAACGATTTTAATCTGGTACATCAGACGGCTACGTACATAGTAGCAATATAATCTCTCACGATGACAAATAAAAATAACAGTGAAAACATCTATCACTGTAAACCGTAAAGAAAAGTAGTGAATGTAAACATCACTCAAACTGTATACAGATTCTTAAAATCTAGAAGATTTGACAATAAAATTCTGGCCGGAAATTTTGAATTCTAATGCTAAAGCAGGTATGGCCCGCCAGGACCACCCTTACTGAAAATTTTGATGCCTAAAATTCAGCATGACTACACACCTAAGTGTGAATTTAAAATAGTCTTGCCGCCCCCTTGTAAACGCTCCTCCGGGGTATTTATACTCCCAGTTTTCCAAAATCAGACGCCGTCACTAGAGGCGCCGTGGTTGCTTAAATACCCAATACGCTTTACTATTGGTCAACTTGTTAAATCCACCCACCCTCTGAACCACTTGACAATGACGACTGCCAGTCTTCCTTTCCCAATTTTGCAAGTTAAACTTTTGAACTCTTGGAGCTGCGCCAAATCCAGGGTTCCCAGGGCTCCTTCTCGGTTCCCCAATTACGTTGACCCTCGGGTCAGAGCAATTTAGCAAATGTCAGGATTAAAGGGAAGGCTGAAGTGTCTAAACAGTACCATCAATCTTTGACACCATATGGATTGTGTCCATATCCACTTGGGTGGTTTAACTATAAACTTTTAGAAACCTGTTTTTCTATTGTTAATCTAGGCTTAACACATCGAATAAACTTCCAAATGACTTACTAAACATTAGCGCATAAAAAACTAATTAAACCAAACTGGCCTATACTTTACAAACTGTTTAAGCTGAACACATTCGCGTCCGGGGAACCATGTCTAACTGTGCTACGCAGGTAATGCAGGAACATCGACGACTAACACAAGCACGGGCATTGTCTTATAAACCAACGAACTGCTACTATGATAAGATCCAGCAATGTATTTAAGTCACCAATCTTCGGAAAATAAACACACTCACTCACACGCGCGCGCGCGCACACACACACACACACACACACACACACACACACTCGCAGCGACCCATGACGTAATAGTTGTTGCGGATATTACGAGCAGTGAGCCCAACGACCACGCATGGATGATCATTGTTCAGGTTCAGTCAGGTGAAACACCATTGCTATTTTGGTGTCGACCAACGGATTCATTACAGACGTCCTGAATACCCGGCACTGCATATGCAGACTAACGAATTGCAATGTTGCAGTCCGAATTTCGCGCACAGCAGAGATTGCAGAGATAATCGTAATTAATGTCCACATATGTGAATAAACGAGGCAGGGAGGGCTTTGTTTTCTTAAAAAATAGAATAGGATCACCACTCTCTCAAACAGGAAATGGTTGCGTGTGCGCGCGCGTGCGTGCGTGCGTGCGTGTGTGTGTGTGTGTGTGTGTGCGCGCGCGCGCGAGCATGCGTGCGCGGGCGTGTGTGTGTCAGTGCGCGTACGTTGTTGCGTGTGAGTGCGTGTGTGCGTGTGTGCGTGTGTGCGAGTGCGTATGGGTGCGTGCGCGCGCGGGTGACCCGTGCGGGCATACTGAAATGCTAAACATATTGCATGAACCATCATGATGTAGAAGTCGGTGTTGCGTTAATTTAACGGATGCAAACAGCTGCAATCTCGGATTCTGTGCAGTTAGCCAATGAACAAATTAATTATGATTATGACTCCATCAATATTTCATCGACCTCTCCTTTCTCTAATTGAAAATAAATAATTGAATTGAATCGAATTGAAATAATGGTAACCGGCTCCAAAGCCGCATTCTTGCACAACCTACATGTGTGCGCTGTGGCGCTGACCGTCCAACTCTCGACGCCCCACGCTCCACTCTGTAGTCCGGTTGTCCGTCAAGCACGCCTTTGTTTCACATGGGCCGTTCCCGGGTCGCTTCGGCGGCGTTACCGATTCGGCAGCAAAATTCTTGGACGCTGCGGCGAATTAGTTTGTCGTTTCAGCGGCGTTACCGCATCGGAGGCGAAGTTCTTTAAATTTCGGCGGCGTAAAATATGTGTAATGTAGCCTCGGTTATCCAGGCTCCGAGCTGTGGCGCAACCGTTTGTCGCACACAGCTTCTCCTGAACGCAAATTGTACTTTTCATTATGACCGAAATTATGCACGCACCTAGAATATGGGTGCATATATGACTAGCTAATTACTATATCATCCGGGCATTTGACTAATTTATAAAATAGGAGTGAACTTTTAATGCAATTCGAATCAAGTTTACCTTTAATTTTTTATGTTGACAAAAATTAAATCAGGCAAATTTGTTTTAATGTAGAATCTCGATAATGATGCTGATTGCCTGCTGGCGCTTTATGTGAACGCTTACACAAAAAGGAGTGGTGACGATGGGTAACAACTAGACCACGCCTCTGAAGCCAGACTATCTTTTCGGCGAATTCATGAAGCAGAGCGAGAGTCGGATAAGCAAAACTGTAGTGTGGCGTGGTATGTGCATGTGAACATAGTATGGCATGGTATGTGCATGTGAACATGGTGTGGCGTGGTATGTGCATGTGAACATAGTGTGGCTTGGTATGTGCATGTGAACATAGTATGGCGTGGTATGTGCATGTGAACATAGTATGGCGTGGTATGTGCATGTGAACATAGTATGGCATACGTGCCCTTTTAATATAAAATATGGTGCTATATCTTACCATCATTATAATCGATTGTCATTGCAGATTGCATGCATGCTTCGGTTCATATGCGAGTCAGTGCATTTAAATGCTATGTGAAAGTTTTAAAAGATACATAATGCATATTTTTTTTTTAAAGACAACAAAACATACATATCTACATCAATTTAATAAGATTCCCTATGAGAGTTGGTTATGCACGCAATCATAATTTCCTTTTTATCGAATCACGCTATGGGCCGAAACGACTATTCTTAGAATTATGTCGCTCTTAGTGTGGGCTGAATCAACCGTAGCTGAAATCAATAGGGTTACGAAGCGACAAATGGGTGGCGGGGATCTAAAATGTAGCGTGACGTACCTTGCTATATTGTTGAACTATCTAAAGTAGAAGCTTTTAAAATGTTGAACACTGCGGATATCGCTTTTTAAATGTTGAACACTTCGGATCTCGCTTTTAAAATGTTGAACACTTCGAATCTCGCAATGGTATAGGCGAGAATATGTTATGTAAGCCAGTGTGCATGCCCCAGTGCCCTCTGCGCCCCAGTGCCCTCTGCGCCCCAGTGCCCTCCTAGATACGCCACTGCGCACTATGCAAATCATATGTTGAATTTGATATTTCGAGGCATCATGGGTGTTATCAGATGTTTCATTATTGACGT
Organism: Lamellibrachia satsuma; assembly: GCA_033239005.1. Taxonomy (NCBI): domain Eukaryota; kingdom Metazoa; phylum Annelida; class Polychaeta; order Sabellida; family Siboglinidae; genus Lamellibrachia; species Lamellibrachia satsuma. The sequence goes on from BSQZ01000102.1 coordinate 1,483,304, forward strand.
TTTGCATGGCTCTAGGTACACCACAACATGTATTTGTGTGACTTTCAACATAGTGTTTGTAGTCGAGGACAAAACCCAACATCATTATGAAAATAGCGTATCTGAAATATGTTTTGAGAAGAAGCGAGCCTGTTGTCACGCCAACGTGACGACACACTTCGGCGCCCTTTGTCAATACCACTTAGCGTTCGGCCTCAGTGCGTTCGATTGTCGCTGATCTCGACTATTATGACGATTTCATTAAGCCTTACTCGACCTAGCGTGCGGCGATCACACGTCGTATTGTCAGAATACTTGCTCAATCGTGTTCATTCGCGCAGTGTGCTGCTGGCTTGAACGAACCTGCCAGGGAATTGAATTAGCGAGACTGTACTCGTATTATCATATCGACCTGTCATTTGGCATTTGTAATCATCCAGACAACATCGTGAACAACGTTTATCATAAGTCTTGTGGTAGGTCGACAACGTGTTGTATACTGAGCCGACAACGGTATATTCCGTGGTTCAACTTCAACGATAAAAACGTCAGAGAGGGAAGGGGGTCGTAACGATCGGATCAGGCAACTCGTAAGTGTTTTTATATACATATTTGAAACTGCACGCGGTTCTTAACACTTAATTCATAACATTTCTGAACACGTCGTTCCACTTCTAGTAGACATTGATAAGAATAAATGTGTAAAATCATGGGCTTTGTACCGATGGAAGTATATAAAATAAAATAATTTTTCAACATCACATGGTAATAGTAGTAGGCTTATTTTAGTATGTTGTTATATATACAATCAAAACGTGCGTGTATATTATTTATATACTGTACCCTGCTAGATATAGATATAATACACAGTTAACAATACCAATCAGTATAAGTATGATAATGTTAAATTGTAATAATTATATGTAATACATATGACACATAAAACATATCATGAATGCATCGCTGTTGAATATCTATCACAGGTCTGCGATTGTGTGGAACTATGAAGAAAATATCGACAACATTAATTAATCTAGGTAACAAGTTTAGCCGTTTTAACGTTACTGTATAGCTGTAGCTTTATTATTTAGTATAGCGGTACAGCGTTCCGGAGAATAGCCAATATGTTGGCTAGTCAGTCTGTGTCCGCATTCTCGCATAATCGACGGGTATGCGTTCCCTCGCCAAAATAGTCATGGCCTCGATAAGTCGATACATCCACGGAGACAGTCTCTGGAGGAGACAGTCTCTGGAGGAGACAGTCTCTGGAGGAGACAGTCTCTGGAGGAAACAGTCTCTGGAGGAAACAGTTTCTGGAGGAGACAGTCTCTGGAGGAGACAGTCTCTGGAGGAGACAGTCTCTGGAGGAGACAGTCTCTGGAGGAGACAGTCTCTGGAGGAGACAGTCTCTGGAGGAAACAGTCTCTGGAGGAGACAGTTTCTGGAGGAGACAGTCTTTGGAGGAGACAGTCTCTGGAGGATACTGCGTGAACATGGAATCGCGATACATATTGTCGACCCCTCCAAGCTGTGTTACGAGAACTACACGTGCACCACCAGACAGTCACGTATCTCATGTATGATAACGTCAGGAGTGATGCAAGGTTGCATGATGTCAGCAGTCTTATTCAACCTTGTCATACACCGGATTATGAAGAGGACACCAGAAGAACCAGCAAGACAAATTAGATAGACATTGGTTTCTTCTCTTTAGGATATTGACACATAACGTGGCCCTCCAATCAAATTGTCTTATTTGTTTTGTTTCAGGCAGGACAATGACACCACGTTTATCATCTATTAAGTGGAGATATGTCTTCTCTGCATCGCTTCTCCTGGCTATTGCTGGACTGGTTCGCTTTCGCGACACTAAGGTATTTTATTTTGACACAGGGCTGGAATTTGGATTAAGATAACTGAGCATTTATTCATTTAATAAGAAACATCATTCCGTTTGTTCCGCGGTGCGGTGATATAGATGGACTGGTTCTGACTCCACATGTTCACACTGTGGATGTTTGTCATTGAGTAATAATGTATTGGTCCCTATTCATATGATGTAAGGTGATGTCATTAAATTATTCTCGCTTATTAATAACAACAAATGCTTAAATGTACGTATCACACTTTCACCATTCTATGTTACTATGTGGGTTTATACAGGAATGCAGTGTCATTATGTGAATTTTCAAGTTCATGTTGTTTTGCTTGAACAACGTCTTAGGGAAGTTTTATATATTTTAATATGCCAGATGTTTCTTTGGCCTGTTTCATTGTATTTTTTTAAGTTTAATTAGCTGTTGTTGCTAGGGTGTTCGATCATATGCCATCAAACTCGTTCAGCTGGCACCGGAAGCTAAAACGACAATTGACTCTGAAAAAATGCCTCTCCAATATGCGAACAACAGCATCCCGTTTAACGCCAGTGATCAGGTGCGCCGTACCTTCATGCCTCCAAGTGACTCGTACCACACTCTCACCCCTGACAAAATGGCCGACTTTGTGTTTGTCACCGCCGCCAGCAGCAATCATTTCGCCGAGTCGGTGGACGCCATCGCTTCCATACAGACTCTCATGCCAGAGAAGAAAATTTTGTACTTCGACATCGGTCTGAAAGCGGACCAAATCGCCCAGGTATGTCGTCGTAAATCACTAATCACACCGCCTTTGTAATGGTAAGATCCGTACTGAATAGACACCTGCTAAAACAAATAAACGATCGAGATAAATAAGTTATCTGGTGAGTGTAAGCACATAGGTTAAAATGTGTTACAACAGAATTGACTGATATCTGACGCATGGATTTTTCTTGCACTTCCAAGAAATAATTCCCTTCAAGAAATCGATGTAAATATTCATACTCATACACATTCATAATCACCAACTTGCGCAAAAGCAATCCACTTATTGTAATACTGTCCAACCTGTTTACAGTTTACCACTATCAAGACACGTTCAACGTTTCTCTCTCTGGGAGTATATAATATAATTCACTAGTTGTGAAAAGACCGTGTAATTCTGCACTGTAGATCCTGCATTTGACCCGGGCATATAATCAGTTTTATTGGCGGAGACATTTAGATGATATTAATGCGACGAGGTCAGCTTAGTAACTATTATGCTGAATATCTCGTTGGCGGGTGGCATGATAGAAAACTTCAAATTTAGCCGGGAAGGATTTATGCTGGTGAATATGTTTAAGATTACTCCCCGAGATACCCTAATGATGTGATGCATTTCCAGGTGAAAAGCTGGTGCTCCGTGACGTATCGCTATTTCAACATGAGCAAACTACCGAAGTTTGTCAGCAAGAATTTATTCATATGCGCATGGAAACCGTTCGTGATTGAGGCAAGTAGCCTTATAGTCATTCTTCAGGCATTCTTGCATATCTACCTTTATAATATAAAACAGTGTGTGCCTGTGTTTGCTTGTTTGTTTGTTTGTTTGTATGTATGTTTGTTTGTTCCTTCATATCTTCGTCAGTTTCGCACATATGGGACTGCAATTGTCCGGGGGCACTTATCCGACTGAAAATGTGCGGGCGTGTCCGGGGGCAAATATGGGACTGAACTTGTGCGGGCGTGCACACAGGGGTGGTTCGTTCATAGAACGCATTTCTAAATTCCACAAGGAGTGGTGATCTTACGAAGGAAATCACATGAACGTATGACGTAGATTTACTAGATTACGTAACTCGGAACAATATAAGTTGTTGTTACATACAATTGTTCGCAACGTTACGCAAGTTTTCTACGATTGTTCCGAGTTACGTGATATAAGTCAAACGTCCACATCAGTTCTTTCATACGATCATAAAACGGAATATCTCCCCGTGGTACACAAGACGGCGGCTGCGCTCATTGTCGACAGTGTAATACGTGTAGGTGATGCTACAATTGCTTCTTCACGATATGTTCGTAACCTTGATGTCATCATAGACACCTCGATTTTAAGAAACAAGTGTCAAGCATCGTCAGTGCGTGCGCATTCCAACTCCGCCATATTAATCAGCCGTTATCTCCCAACAACGAGGAAGGAGCGTGTCGTCAATGTCATTATTACATCGCGGCTTGACTATCGCAACTCGCTACTACACGGCACTACTGTTAACAACATTGCTCGACTTCAAGGAATGCACAATTCGGCGGCTATATTGCTCCTACGCCGCTCACGGAGTGATAGCGCCATGCCTGTTGTGTATTCCTCACTGGCTGCCTGTTGCACGCAGAATCGACTTTAAGCTGTTAGTGTTTACATATAAAGTTGTGCACGGCGATGCGCCAAAATACCTGTCTGATCTTGTGTGATCACACACTCCAGCAAGAGCCCTGCGCTCGGCCAGCAATAACATGTTAACTGTTCGGCGGATTCATGTCAAAGCTGGGGTCAGCTCGTTTGTGGTCGCCGAGGCGACATTGTGGAATACTCTGCCTAATGACATTAAAATGTTGAACACTCTCTAATTTCAAGGCACGCCTAAAGACTCATTTGTATCGACTCTCATTCTAGTCCAACAATTTACTCTCCATCTGTCACATCTATTCCCGTAATCTCTCCATCGACCGCTGTCCGAACTTCTCCACTCATTATCTCTTTCAACACATTTCCCTCTCAAGACTTTCCACTGAGTGTGCATGAACGAACGACAGGTTTAAGTTACCACGTCCTTGGAGATTAGGCGTGTATGCATACATAAAACATCAGACACACACGCACGCACATTCATTCGCATGCACGTACACGCACAAACAATACAAGTCCTTAGCCCCACGGAAGGTTTAGGGGTCGTCTGGGCTTCCAGTTCGGTCAAAGTTACGTCTGAAAGCACGCGACCTCTGCACTAATAGATCTACTTTTTTCAAAATAAGACCCGACTCCCGGGAGTTGTACCGACGGGCATGCAGTTATAAGATCATTTGTACAAAATCATATCTGGTAAACTCTTAATTAATTACTTTACTCATAAAATACACAATTGGTTTGACATTTTCGGTTTCGTTTCCGCTGTCCTATTTCGTGCATTTGTTTGCCCTCACGTTTTCACGTATATTATTTGGTTTTATCCGGATTTCTTGAGTTAAGATGATGAACAGGCAGAAACATGGATCACAAACGAAGGTCGCCGTCGTAAAACCAGAATCAAATTTACGTCAGTGAAAATGGCAAACAAATTAATGCTTGGTACTTTAGAGTTAAATATAAGTAAACAAAAATATGTTGTTGTCTACTTTTTTATTCTCTGCAGACTGTATTACGCGAGTACAACGCCCTCTTCTGGATAGATGCATCATTCCGTCTCAAGACAAATAATCTGAGCGACGCCTATCGGGTTGCCAGGAATGACGGCGGTTTTGTCGGGTTTCACGACAAGAACAAAAATTTTCGCACAGGGTAAGTTTGAAGGTCTACATTCTGACGGCAGTTCAGTCACTTTTGGGAAACGACATTTAAGCGATTTATACGATGTATGATTTGTTATAGCATTTAATCGTCACAAGCACTTCGAAGGTGGACATTTCAAACACGGGACTTTCTAAACACTTATTTTATAATTTAAACATAATACCTAATTTAAGCTGCAAGGTATTCATTATTTTATCACAAAACAGTTGGCAAAATTAACATACAATTTGGGTAGCCTCATCTTAGGTATTATTGCTATTCATGCTGGCAATGCATTCTACTCCGACACAGGGGTACAGTTATCATGTCGTAATCGTACGCGCCTACGATGGAACTACTCGTTCACATATTAGTAGGGGAGTCAAGACCAGCTCAAAATGGTTTCGTTCAATATCCACTACACAAGCTACTCGTGGAATGTCTGTGGAAAATTTCTAGCCCAGACGTACAACGTAACTGTAGCATCACTAAAAGTCTACAGCCAATTTTCCATTGCGGGTTTTGGCGAACAAGGCTGACATCTTTAAAATCAAAGAAATGTTTCCCTCAACTAGGATAGGCCAGGTTCTGTGATAATGGCTGTTACCATGTTGTCACAGTATTAGTTATTGTATTGCTTCTGAAAAATACTATTTGTTTGGGATATGTTATATTAAAGTAAAACATAAACACAAACCTTTACGTAAATCATGAACGTATTTTAATATAATTCGACAGTATTGCACTTGGACGAGCCACAAGAGTAGTAAACCGGAAACGGAAGTGATTTGTACACATAGCCTCCCGATTTTATCGGTCAGAACCATCCAGATACTACTCACAAGTTTGATAATGCTACCAGAGTTGCTAACTACATACATTGTTGAAGAAAAATATCGACGTTAAATCTTCTTGGGTATTTACAAAACTATATATTTTTGAAAACATTGGAATGTACTGAATCCAAAACCCAATGTTTCCATTTGTCCACAAGCATTTATGGCGCCCTGTTGAATTTTCAAAATGGTTGCCATTGAGAACCTGTATTTTTAATATATCGGCATCTAAACCATCTACGTACGACCTTGACTTTAACGACTAAACCTTTTATGGGAAGTAAATCAAATGTTACTACTCGCAATACGATTATCACGATCATTGAAGTAGTTAACTACTCTGTGCGTGTGTTCGCCATTTATTTCCGGTATACCAAAAAATGGCGGGTCGCTGTTACGCCGGAAATTATAATGTTATACTCAGTTAAAAAGTAAAATAAATCAGTCTAACTGAAAGCTGCTGTAGACGGGAATCGAACACGAACTGTCCGCGTGGAAGGCGAACATTCTACCGCTAAACCTTCCAGTTTCACCCGACTAGGTTTTCGCCTAGGTGTATATTCGTATACGTCTTGACATAACCGCGACAAACCCGCGAGTATGTAGCAACGCAGCAAGCCGCACAAATCTGGTAGTATGTAGAAACGCTCCAAGCCAAATGCGAGTTCGTAGTCTAGACTCTGGTCTAGACGCGAGTAACGCACGAGGAGTGTCGACCATGTCATGCTATGGACTTCATAATTTTAGGCTGCGCACGCATCCCGTTCTTCTTGCAGTAACTTTGGCTGTCTAGCTGGGGCACTGTCAGGGTTGTGCGTAGTAAGCGGAACAGCGCCTACAAAGGAAACAATCCATTGACAACCGGTTGCTGCGATATAGGAAATAGTCCCTTTGCTCAAGTCGTGTGTAATAAACATTAAATGGAAAATATGTCGATCTGCCCCTCCCCACACTAACCGGCTGTGGAGTGGCATGAATAGGATTAGTTGTGATTTTAATTAATTAGTTAAATTACCGAATCTTTGTTCTGCCAGAGACGGTCATTCCAACTTCGCCGTGACCCATCCTGACATGTACCGATACCTGCCAACCGACATCAAGGCTCAGAAGAAGATTGTGCAGTTTAGAGGTGGAATTCTGCTCATTTATCGTACGGAGAAGGTGAGTTTAAAGAGCTGTACGTCTTTGATATGTTTTCAGATTAGCTGTGGCCACTACTGCGGATGTATGTACAGGGAATTAGTGAACCATGTTAGTATCATTCGTGCAGATAGAGTGGAGTAGTAGCTTTACGATTTTAGAAAATCCGATGTCTTTGATGCCCCCACGCTAATATACGATAATGTGTGTGTGTGTGTGTGTGTGTGTGTGTGTGCGTGTGTGTGTGCGTGTGCGTGTGCGTGTGCGCGTGCGCGTGCGCGTGCGCGTGCGCGTGCGCGTGCGCGTGCGCGTGCGCGTGCGCGTGCGCGTGCGCGTGTGTGTGGACGAATTAGAGAATTGGACAATATAGAAAGTTTTATATTATTCATTTGTTAAAAGGGTGTTAAATATATTTTTAATTGCATTAAATGTGTGTGTGTGTGTGTGTGTGTGTGTGTGTGTGTGGTGTGTGTGCGTGTGCGTGTGCGTGTGCGTGTGCGTGTGCGTGTGCGTGTGCGTGTGCGTGTGCGTGTGCGTGTGCGTGTGCGTGTGCGTGTGTGTGTGGACGAATTAGAGAATTGGACAATATAGAAAATTTTATATTATTCATTTGTTAAAAGGGTGTTAAATCTATTTTTAATTGCATTAAATTAACTGATTTTATAAGCTATTGTGTTTGCTTGGCTGTCCTGGATCAAATTGCTATTGCCATACTAAAATCATCTACATGTTCGATGTAAGTCTGCAGGATTGCAATGCTATTTTATACCCACGCTGCTTTACGCAGAGCTGAAGTGAGCCAAACACCTTTCGGAAGAATGCATGGCAGATGTGCATGAAATAGAAATAATGCACTTTATTGACATGTAATGAATATATAGCAACAATATTTCGTTGAAAATGAATGTACTATTAGTAACATATGCAACATAATGTATGTGTATTTGGCCTTTCAACAGGTTTTCCGGGATATTCTCTGGTGGTTCGTGATGTGTGCGCAAGAGGCGCGCTGTTTTGTGCCCAATTTCAATATCTACTGCAACTTTGCGCCACACGACCGTTACACAAAGTTCGCCAAGTGCCACCGATTTGACCAGGCATCAATTAACATCATAATGAGCAATATCTGGATGCGGGACAACAGTATGATCTACACGGCTGACGATGCCTTCTTCAACATAGTCCGTGGTATCACACACAAGTACAGAATCAAAACGTGCAACAAAATGTAAATGAATTAAGATTTTCTTCAACCACAACTATTTTGTTTACTTACTCAACGTTTCCACAGCCATCAGAATTCCCGATGAAGGCTGCCGATGATAGTCGAAACGCTGAGTAAGTAGTCAAAATAGTTGTGGTTGAAGAAAATCATATATGTATGTGTGTGTGTATATATATATATATATATATATATATATATATATATATATATATATATATATATATATATATATATATAAACCAACTTGATGAACATTTTCACGAACATGTTGTAACATTGCAGTACAAACGTCTCCTCAGTCGGCTGCTCTTTCAGCAGGCCACAATATTAACAGCGTGTCGCAGCGTGTCTGTTGACGCTATATTTCTCTCACCAACTCCATTTCATACTACAATCGATAATCAGAACTGTTGTAAAATTGTAGACATTTGTTGCGATATTCGAATAAAACCAGCAATACACAACAAGGCTCGTGTTTAACATGATTTAACAAGATTGACATCCATGGCAAGTGGACAAGGAAGTCATTGTCTTATCGAGAATCCAACATTTGTTCATCTCTGTGTAACCGGTCCTCCTGAGATATGTGTCAACCTTGTTTTTAAACATATTCACGCTGCTAGCAGTAACACAATCTGTAGATAATATGTTCAATTCGTTTGTTGTCCTCTGTGAGAACGTATACTTCCCGATATCCAATCTACACTGATCCTTTACCTCATGTTCTCTAGTTCTGCTAAAAAAATTATATTAATAGTGTCATACATTTTCAATATTGATCTCTTTTTTTTCTTTTTTTCTCTAGTTCTATTGTCTTTCTTGAGAGTGAAAAAAAAAGGTATATTAATATTGTCATACATATTCAATATTGATCTCCTCTTAACCTCCTTGTCTCCAGGGTTGTTAAGCCACATTCTATTAGGCATTCTTCGTAAGTAAGGTATCTCAGTTCTGGAATAGTTTTATTTGCTCTCCTCTGTATTTGTTCAAGCGTAGATATGTATGGCACCCCCATTCAAAAACTGATTTCGAATTTGAAACCTCCCCACCTACTACAACACGCTGTTTTCTGTCAGTCAGCCATTTTTATATCCAGTCGATTACGCCATCCCCAATACAATTGGCTTTTAATTTAAGTATCATCATTAATGTGGCATTTTGTCTAACGCTTTCTGAAAATCTATGTAGATAGTATCTACTTGTGATCCCTCGTCTATCAACTTAGTGATTTCTTAACAAAAAAACAAACCATAACATATTTGTTAAGCATGATCTCCCTTTAAGGAATCCATGTTCAGGTGGATTTAATAATATATGCCAGGGGTTCCCGCCAGGGGTTCCCAAACTGTGGTACGCGGCCCTCAGGTGGTCCGCGGGAAGGTTTGATATGGTCCCAAGGTATAACGCAATGTCAACGTTAATTTTGTGTAAAAAAAATCCATTAACCCATTAGACCACGCAAATTGAATTAAGCGTGTGCTGCTTTTCCCCGGGCAACTGAGACATATTCTAAAAATTATATAAAATACGCTTTAATTTAATAAAAATATACATATTCAATTGCATTGTCCTTTGTTTACAATACAGTGGGGCTCAGTGGATTTGGCAGCCCCATGGGTGAGCCTAAAGGAAAAATGATTGGGAACAACTTAATGTATGCCATTAAGGAAGTACAATCATGTGTAAATAAACTGATTACCAATACATTTAATCAAGCCAAATAAATTTTGAAAACTAACGAAAAAATCTTTAGTACAGTAAAAGGAAGTGTTTTATTTTGTAAGCTGTGTTTACATGTACCGATTTATCGGTGGCCGACTTACTAGTGTCGTGACAAAATAAACAGAGAGTCATTGTCAAGATCACGATAGTGTAAATAAATGCTATCCTACTAAGTCAAAATATATGACTATGGTCTATGTTAATGGATAAGAGAGACACCCAATGTGCCAGCCACTGCTGACAATCCACTTTGTCATTGCAAAACCGTGTATTCAATTACATTGGTTTCTCAGATAATACAAGAAAAATAATAATTTATTATAATATTACTATGTTTTGTTGATTAAATTACATACATAAAACATCCATTTGGCATTCACGCACACGCGCGCGCGCACACACACACACACACACACACACACACACAAACGCACACGCACACGCACACGCACACGCACACGCACACACACACACACACACACACAAACACACGCATTAATCGGCTGGTTCACGGGAACGCCTACACAAAATGGAATGGTGACAGTGGTTGACAATGGGAACACGCCTTCGGGGCCAAGCTCTGTTCTCGGCGAGTTCACGACGGCGAGCGTCAATTTATTCTATGCCATATGTGGAATCATTTGGACTTCGTCCCATTTCCTCTATTGGTCGACATGTTTCTGGGAACTAGACGCGTCCGCGCCCAAACTTCAAAGAGTGTTTCCACGAAATATTCACCATTACCAGTTCGACCCGCGGCGACGAGTCCATTGACAATTAAAGTTAAGTTCCCGTACGCAAACACCTACGATGGTAGGAAAGGCCGCCATTGGTTAACTCAACAACAGTAAGTTTCTTCCAGGGTGAAGTCTGGTGGGGTGGGGCGCCCAGGTGGGTAAAATTGCTACCCCCTCCATTTATAAGGTTCAAAAATAGGAATTTCGAGACAGATGGAGCCACATGTCATCATGTCCTTCTGTTTACAATACGGTTGCAACAGAAGCAAAATACGCGTCACGCGGTTCACTTTAGAATTTGGGCTTTGTAATTATACAAATTTGCAAATTGTCCTTACCAAAGTATACACAGTAGCCACAGGAAACTGAAATAATGGAAGTGAATGCATATAATAGGTTAATAAGACTATAGCAGTTGTATAAATGTATCGGCTGCGGAAGATATCTACAATACAATATAAAACACTTCTATTGCGCTAAAACACTCGGGAGATCCAAGCTCGGAAGTAACAATATTCAAATAAAGAAATTATAACGTTGCGAACGCACAACCCCTGGACGTTTTTCCCCGCGCCTGGCAAAGCGACATTGAATTCAACATAACCATGGGCGGATCCATGAGGTGTCCATCGGTTGTCCAGGCACCGGCTTTATTTTTGCCGGATCTTTTTCATCAAGTCAAATTTAGTTATCGAGACACCGCGAGGTGGCGCCATACTGGACTTATTCCTTAGATGAGAACATTTCTAGCATACAACCTAGGCACATTGCCAGTAATACAACCTAGGCACATTGCCACTAATACAACCTAGGCACATTGCCACTAATACAACCTAGACACATTGCCACTAATATTGCCATTTGTTTCCCGTTCGTTCAGATTTGCTTCTCTCATCCTTCTTTAACATTAATACTTGCTGATATCCAATCTACACTAATCCTTTACTTCATGTTCTCTAGTTCTACTATCTTTCTTGAGAGTGAAAAAAAATGTATATCAATATTGTGATACATATTCAATATTGACATCTTCTTAACCCCCCGTCTCCAGGGTTATTAAGCCACATTCTATTAGGCGTTCTTCGTAAGTAAGGTATCTCAGTTCTGGAATCATTTTAGTTGCTCTCCTCTGTAGTCGTTCAAGCGTATATAGGGCACCCATCACTACAAGCAAATGGATTCTTGTTGTCGGTGCATTGTGTATTTCCACTGGTCAGCATCTGTTGTCAGGCTTCCAATCTAGCGTGAGAGACAATTGCCTTAAGCTTCAGCCCATAGTAAAGAATATTATTCCCTGCGAAAAAAAACCCAGAATATCGTCTTGACGCCACCCACCTCGACACTGATGAGATTCACGACGATGTGGTTCTGGAGACGCAATTGGCGACAAAAATAACCCTCCGCAGGCATCGAAGATAATGACATATAAATGATTGCCATCATCGGGGGAACAGACTCAAGCCGAAGATCATGTCCGAAATGTCAAATGTGTTTTTTATTCCATCAGCGCTGACGAGACCTTTGACATATGAAACAAAAAAAAACAGTTCAGGTATGTCCTCATGAAAAACAGAAGCTACGTGAGGAATTCTAGTTTATCTCGTGTTACTCCGGAGTTCGACGCAGCCATCCCTGACAAGTTGGAGCGGCTCGGCTTGGACTTCCGAAAGATGCATGATCATGCATACAACATATTCATTATTTGCATCGCTAAGTGATATTGAGCTCTGTCTCTACCATGATTTCGTCAGCTATGGCAGTGGCGAACTTCTTTAATTTCTCCCCAAATGCTTAAGAGAAACTCCAAAACATGATCGCAGCGTTGGTGCAATAAATGTCTGGACTTCTGCAGGACTTCGACGTGGAGCACTGGAAGTGTTCGTTCAACGGCGTGGTGCACTGGAAGTGTTCGTTCAACTGTACCTGGTGGTGTGGAGGTGTTGAACACGATCACACAAATTCGCACTAATATTTATTGAATTTCCAAGACGGTGGGTGATGCACACACTATGAGTTTGCAAAAACATGAACCTATTACCTATAAAGCGCAATGTATCATTGCTCGGTAGCTTAGAGTTGAAATCACCTAGTAAAATGAACCATCTCTAGTACATCTTCCAGTCACGGTAGGTGTCGACTGGAGTGCGGAATGTAAACGCAAATCACGAAGAGACTTACCTTGGATCACGGGCGCAAGGCGAAAGTGAGTACGCTCCACACGTGAAATATCGTACAGATATCGAGGACGGGAGGTTCACCTCGCTATGGTGTACTATGGACTTCGCGCAACATGAAAGCACGCCTCTATATGGTCGCGGTCCAGTCAACGATGCCCCATGGCTGTGAAGGTTGGTACTTTGACGAGAGAGCTCAATGAAAGTTGAATGGAGCCAACGTCAGGATGTTTGCAGTCATCACCGGCCGTTCTGTCCACAATGAAGGGTCATCACCATCATTCGACGTCGGGGGAGCCCATGAAGACACGCAGATGGAGGTGGCTTGACCACATTCTCAGAATGAACGAAGATCGTATCATGCGCCGTGCGCTACTAGCAACGACCCACGTTCGCTACTAGCGGAATTCAATCGTCCGATCGCCGAATGTCTAGCGAACTTTCGTGTTCTGTCTATGCAAGGCCGCATGTGTGGGCCGATCCGGACAAAACGTAACACTGTGACTCGAGGGCCGGTGGGACTCTTGCCCCCACAATAGGAACCTCCGCTAAAATAGCTACACTTTTTGGATATATATAATATATATATATATATATATATATATATACATATATATATATATATATATATATATATATATATATATATATATATATATATATATATATATATATATATATATATATATATGTATATATACATATATGTATATATATAGATATATAAGTGGTTCATTGTAGATTGAACTTAGTAACTCTTACAGGTGCATACGCCCAAAACCACGACTGTTGAATCGCTTTGTGGTGTGGTGTGAAAACACAGGTCTGTGTGATACGTCTGATGTTGTAGTGTAGTGTGTATTCTTGTTTCATACTCTCGTGTACAGCTGCAGCCGCCAGATCGCTCCTGGGTGCGGAAAAGGAGCCGATTGCGACAGTCTCCCAATGTTGGTACAGCCTCTCCATAGACAACACTCTAGCACAACCTCCTCGTGGTACACAGTGGATACTGGGCATCTTGCGGCCTCAGGCTAATGTGCTGGAGATCGGGGAGCAAGTTGGAGCCCTTGAGGTGAAGTGTGCAGGGCCCACCGGCTTGTGGACATGTCCCGGTCTCACTTTTCCAACTGCCACCTAAGGGCAAATAGATAACCCTAACAGAAAATCCGGAGTGGAGTCCAGAAAGCGGTTTGATGCCAATCCTGCCTTCATTCCGTCAGCTCCTGCAGCCGAGCTGATGCCAAACGTAGTGCATCGCATTCCTTTGGACTACACCAGCGAGGTCGAGAGGGGGATTCTGACGACTGGGCAACCCATGATCATACATCGCCCAGGCTTCCGCCACCCTTTAGATGACACTCCCGTGCCGCTGTTCAGCGGCAGCACAAAACGGAAGGCAGCAGTCACAAGTTATAAGTCCAATGCGATTGGCGTAGAGAACGGGCGCTACGGGTTACCTCCGACGGTAGGATCATCGTGTCCCAGTGGTCAGCTACCACCCGTCTTAAGCTGGGCAGCCCCCGGCCAGTAAGGTGCTGACCCGCCACGGTCCGCCTGCTTCAATGTGTGTTTGGAGCTTAGAGCATCTGCTCGACAAGTGGATCAACAAATCAAAGCAATAAAGAAGATGCCAGCTCTTCGAATTGTAAACTGGAGCGTCAGAACCTTGCACACTAGATTGACAGATGCTCTGCAACCGATCAGCAATGCTTGTAAGACTGCCGTAATCGACATGGAACTACACTGGCTGAACAATGACATAGCCTGCTTACAAGACTTGCCGACAGTGGCTCGCTGTAAGAACAGCGATACACGTTCTTCTTGTAGGGGAATAGTCCCGAAGAAAAGCTTGAACATAGGCTTTGTTGTGAAGAACAGTCCACCTCTTGAGTATCTACGCTGCAACGCTCTGTTCTACTCAGGAGTCCAAAGATCAGTTCTGTGAGGATGCTGCTATCAGCAGAATTCCCAAGACAGAACAACTCTACCTGCTGGGATACTGAAATGCAAGAGTGGGTGCTAATGAGGCATGGCTTGGGGAACATGAATGAGAATGGACAGAGACTACTCGAGCTGTGCAACTATCATGAACTGTCACAAACACTTTCTTTAAAAACAAATCATGTTGCAAAGTGTCCTGGAGACATCCCAGGTCAGGTCATTGGCACCAACTTGACCTCGTCATCACCAGGCGTGAGTCTCTCAACAACGTCCTCAACACACGCAGCTGCCACAGCACGGCTTGTGACATTGATCTCTCCCTGATGTGTACCAAGTTTAGAATGCAACCAAATAGGCTTTTCCACACCAAACAGAAATGCCATCTGCGTATCAATGATAGCCACACTGCCCTCCCAGAGAAGAATCAACAGTTTCTTGACTCCATCGGACAGGCACTCTAAAACAATCCCACGTATAGTGAAGCAAAATGGAACACTCTTCGTGACGCCATATGCAACACTGCACTCACAACATATGGTAAAAAGGAACTGGCGCGAAGCAAACATCACTGTCATGTAACCTGTCATCGAAGTCAAGCGCTGTACTTTTGTCAACTTTAAGAGAGACCCAAGCACAAAGAACTTGAATACACTAGGAACAAGCCCCAACAGACTGCTCGGCGTTGCGCTAACAACTAATGGTTACAACTCTGCCGGAGCATCCAACTGTCCTCCGACACAGGGAACATCAGGGGCATGTATGATGGAATAAAGAAGGCAACCGGTCCATATATAAAGAAGACTGCTCCACTGAAAACAAAGTCAGGGGAAGTCAATAAATAAATAAATGGAGAGATGGGTGGAGCACTACGTCGAACTGTACTCCAGAGAAAATACGGTCACCAAGGAGGCACTAAACACCATTACGTGCTTGCCCGTTATGTAAGAACGGGACAATGAACCCACAGTGGAAGAGCTCAGCAAATCTGTCGATTAACTTGCCATTGGATAAGCTCCGGGAAATGATGTGATACCATCTGAAGTCATCAAGCACGGGAAACGTGCTCTGTGGCGCCACCTGCGTGAACTTATCTGCCACTGCTGGAAAAGAGGGAGCAGTATCTCAGGACATGCGCAATGCAAAGATAGAGACCTTGTAAAAAAACAAAGGTGATCGCAGCGGTACGGTAGCTCCAGCGATTGCAACAACTACCACGGTAGCTCCTTGTTTCGTGTCGTGGGAAACGTTTTTGGCCGGGTTGCCCTGGGCAGACTGCAGATCTTAGCTGAACGCATCTATCCCGAATCTCAATGTGGCTTCTTCCTTTATATCCATCTATTATTCGAAGGTATGAAAGTAAAGATGTTTACCTGGCCCTGTGTTGTCACCGACACAAAACAACAACCTCGACTGTATCTAAAATTATTCGTTATTCATCATAATTAGGTTGTAAAACAATGATATACAATAACAGTAGACAACTAGTTTTCCAACGATTCCAAACATTATAACATTTCGTTGATCTGTTAATCAGTTGGAAACAAATAAATCTCTAGATTAGCCATCGGTCGCTATTCAGCGCCACTAGCACAACTCTTACTCACCAAAATTTCAATCGCTAGGCGACTAAAATAAACAAGCTAATTATATACAACCTCACTCGATCTCCGATCTGTGACAGTTTCAGAACTAGGAGATCCACAATTTACATGATATTCTCTGTCCAACAACTGCAAGAGAAATGTCGTCAACAAAGAAGACCATGGTATATTGCCTTCATTGATCTTACTGATTAAGGCGTTTGACCTCATAAGCAGAAGTGGACTATTCAAGCTGCTGGAGAAAATTGGCTGCCCTCCACAGCTGCTCAGTGCGATCTCCTCCTTTCATGACAACACGAAGAGCACAGTCAACAATGACGGGGCTACATCCGAACCCTTTGAGATCCGCAGTAGAGTACAAAGGGTATGTGTGTCCTGGCACCAACACTCTTTGGCATATTGTTCTCCCTGAAGCTGTCAAACGCCATTGGTCCATCTACAGAAGGCGTCTACTTACACACCAGAACAGACGGAAAGCTGTTTAATGTCGCCCGCTTGAGAGCCAAGACGCCGAGTCCTCATTAGATAAATGCTTTTCGCTGATGATGCCGCGCTACCAACTCACACTGGGGAAGATCTCCAGCAACTAATGAATAGACTCTCCCACACCTGCATAGAATTTGTACTGACCGTCAGCATCAAAAAGACAAATGTCATGGGACAGGACGTTGTTATGCCGCCATCAA
Source organism: Lamellibrachia satsuma (assembly GCA_033239005.1). Lineage (NCBI taxonomy): Eukaryota > Metazoa > Annelida > Polychaeta > Sabellida > Siboglinidae > Lamellibrachia > Lamellibrachia satsuma. The sequence continues at coordinate 1,500,730 of BSQZ01000102.1, forward strand.
TCAACATCGACAACGTGACATTGGAGGTTGTTGATAGTTTTACGTACCTAGGCTCCACAATCACAAGTAATTTGTCACTAGATTCTGAAATCAACGCACATATAGCAAAAGCTGTAAGCATCATGTCCAAACTGAACAGGAAAGTGTGGAGCAATAACAATCTGACAGAAAACACGAAACTGCGCGTGTACCGGGCATGTGTTCTCAGCACACTGCTCTACAGTAGTAACGGTTACACAACGTATGCAAGACAAGAGAAGAAACTGAACCGTTTTCACCTTCGCTGCCTCAGACGTATATTCGGCATCTCCTGGTAAGACAGGGTCACGAACACAGAGGTCCTGTATTCGCATTATGTTTTACATACAGCCTGAGAGAGACAGTCGACTTTTTTGCACTTTTTTAGGGTTTTATTTAAAACAAATATTAGAAAAATTCAGACCGAGAAAATATTTCAGAATACTTTAATTAACTGTGGAATCACAAGTTATTAGGCCCTACTTTACATCAGAATTGCTTTACACATTTTAACAATATATATTTTTTATAATATCCAACCTTGTTGGTGAAAATAAAACATATAAAGTGATAAATGACTGCGAATGAACCAGATAACATCTGCAAATGTTTAATGTTCGGGGTGTTTCAGCGGCCGTCATACGTTACACCGCCTTGCATTATTACATACAATGAAATATTATTAAACGTTCAATATATTTTGTTAACCTTCAGAGTAGAACCATCCGTCCAAAATCCAAGATCTGCTCCAGTTAGTATAGCATGTGTTTGCACATTCTGATGCTGTACCCGTGTGTGGCATGGCGAACTACAGCGAAGAACGTCTCGTCAGTCTTGTAGACCATACTGTTATCCCGCATCCAGATATTGCTCAGTATGAGGTTAATAGCCGCCTGGTCAAATCGGTTGCAGTTGACGTACTCTTTGTAATGGTCTTCTGTCGTAAATGTGCACTTCTGATTGGAATTTGGCATAAAGCAACGCGCCTCTTGCGCGCACATCACGAACCACCAGAGAATGTCGCGGAAGACCTGTTGAAAAAGTAAACACTGCTGCATTAATTGTAAGATTTACACTTTTCTATCATAATAAATACATAATTATGATGTATAGCACCAATATATAAACTCAGAAAATAAAGACACAGAACCTAGAAAAATGGCTGCAGATAGACATTCCAACAAACCCAACCAAATAACTGGTGAACATAAACCATATATGAATTAATGCCGTACTAGACTGCCCCAGAAGACACCTTAAAATTCCAATTTCTCAGACCCTTTTACCCCTTCTCTCCATCACTGTGTGGTTACACTTTCAATGTTTTGTGAACCCTCGCAGTAGAACCATCTTTTAAACTCACCTTCTCTGTACGATAAATGAGCATCGTACCACTGCCAAACTGCACGATTTTCTTCTGGGCGTTAACGTCGGTTGACAGGTAACTGTACATGCCAGGGTTGGTCACTGCGAAGTTAGAATGATGCGATCTGACAAAAGAGAATGTTTTCAATAATTAGAAGTAAAACTATGGATCGCTCGTTGATGGCAAAGGCAGCTTGGGACGGCATAGGATATGAATAGGGGACGTTGTGAGGAGAGACATGACAGTGAAAGAGGTTGTGGAAGAGAACAACATATTGACAGAAATTTACCTGTGGAACATAACGTAACCGCCATTTTTCCTGGCAACCCGGTAGGCGGCACTCAAATCGGTTCCGTTGATGCGGAATGACGCATCTATCCAGAAGACGGCGCTGTGCTCGCGCAGTGCTGTCTGCGGAGTTCATTCATGTATATTTAAATATTCGTAATAATATTGTGAATAAATCAATATATATTAGTGTGCAGAACAATAGACATGTGATTTTTCTTCAATTTACAAACAGAAGGTTAAACATTACTCCCTGTCATTTCGCCAGTTTTAATGTAATAATATTCAGATTTAACTTATTGGATGACATATATTTTGTGCATGGAGATTGTCAACTAGTGCCTACGTGTATTGGAACAGTTTGTAAATATATGTACTTGCCTCAATCACAAACGGTTTCCATGCGTATGTTCTCAGGTTGCTTGCAAACATCGGTAGTCTGCTCAAGTTGAAATAGCGATACGTCACGGAACACCAACTTTTCACCTAGAAATACAAAACATCATTTGTGTTTTTGGGAATAGACTTTCCCCATCAAACACAAATATAGGCATGAAGAACAGCATCAAAAGTACGTAAAGATTTAAATCGCCCACTTTATTTACATTTACTTAGTAATTTATGTGCATGCACTATGCAAGTAGGTAGGCCTACCTACATTCAGTTTGACATAATCATAGTCCGGGCAAGCATGCCCGCCCCAAATGGCATAGAGACAATACAGTTCGCACGAGGAATATCACAATAGTCTACTTCAATTGATAATGATATTAGTTAATTGTTTCCGACAGCGACCCGCTACGAGTACTAACTACTATATTGGGTAGCAATTACAACGCACACAAAACAAGTCCCGAAGGGCGACTGTTGCGAATATTTCAGTTGTATACAGTCAGCTGCGTCAAAATATCTGACGATTATATCCAAATCGACACGATGAATTCCCTTTCTGCATATGTGAGGACTTTTGTTTCTAGTCCTACACAGACTCATCACTCGTGGTTGGCACGATAACAAGACGATATACGATAACAAGACGTCGATTTACAGAAGTTGTTGCTGTCTTTGACAAGGCGGCAGTGCAATGGTTCTAAAACTAAGACGACATAATAGGTAAGTATTCATCATTACGGAAGTTGGTTTTATTCACGATAGTCGATACAATTGGGAGTTGGCAGGACGGCCTGCTAATTGAATGAAGACGACGTACCTTGGCGATTTGTTCCGTTTTCAGACCGATGTCGAAGTACAGCATTTTTTTCTCTGGCATGAGAGCCTGTATGGCAGCGATGGCGTCCATCGACTCGGCGAAATGATTGCTGCTGGCGGCGGTGACAAACACAAAGTCGGCCATCTTGTCAGGGGTGAGAGTGTGGTACGAGCCACTTGGAGGCATGAAGGTACGGCGCATCTGATCACTGGCGTTAAACGGAATGCTGTTGTTCGCATACTGGAGAGGCAGTTTCTCTGAGTCAAGTGTCGATGTTGTAACTCGCAATGGCTTGGTTTTATTTACTGATGACGACAAACCTGTTTCTAAACCACGTAGTCTGCTGTAGCAAAATCTGAACAGTTGAGCAGTCGTCAGAAGAAGCAGAGCGTAAAGGAAACACGTCCGCATCATGCGAGGTAAACATCGTCTTGACATCGTCATACCCTAAGCACATCGAGACAAGTAATAGCATTATTTGTTATGTTTGTTGTGCTTGTTGTGCTTTTGTGCGTGCGTGAATGCGTGCGTGCGTGCGCATGCGTGCGTATGTATACGTGCATGCGATCATGCGTGCGCGTGCGTGCGTATGTATGCGTGCGTGCGTGCGTGCATGCGTGTGTGCGTGCGCATGCGTGCGTATGTATGCGTGCATGCGAGCGTGCGTGCGCGTGCGTGCATATGTATGCGTGCGTGCGTGCGTATGTATGCGTGCGTGCGTGCGAGCGTGCGTGCTTGCGCGCTTTCCTGCGTATTTGAAGACATACAGCCGTTGCCACGTGTTTTACTGTGTCTACGCCATATAACAAAACAAGTCATATTAGCATCATTTTCAATATCACCAGTTCGCTAGTATGGTGCTTCTATGGACAATGTAAATATATACGGTATGTGATATATGTAGGGTGCATATTGTGTTACCCGACCGAACATATCTGGCACATTATCTAGCCCACAACATCTACCATTTGGAGTGCCACAAGGATCCGTCCTTGGCCCTGTTCTGTTCAGCTTATATACTACATCACTCAGCCAAGTTATTGCTAATCGTAATCTCAGTCATCACCTTTATGCTGATGACACACAGGTTTACATATCACTTTCACAATCAAATGGACAAGAATCTCTTTCGACTTTAAGTCACTGTCTTACCCATCAGATACTGTTCGCAATTTAGGTGTTATCTTTGACAGTGACTTCAACTTTCGCCAGCATATCTCTCAAGTATGTAAATCCTGTTTCTATCATATTCGTGATCTTCGTCTAATTTGGCGTCACATATCTATATCTACTGCTAAAACAATATCAACGGCACTAATTAGCAGCCGCCTTGACTATTGCAATTCACTACTAAATAACATCGCTAAAAGAGACTTGGATAAACTCCAACGAGTACAAAATTGTCTGGCACGTGTGGTTCTCAGGGCGCCTCGGTTTTCACCGTCACTACCACTACTTAAACAGTTACATTGGCTTCCAGTTTCTTATCGAATTAATTTTAAGCTGTCCATTCTTGCATATCGTGCTCTATCTACACAACAACCATCCTACTTGGCTAGTCTCCTGCATATTTAAAATATCCCTAGGCAGCTAAGATCATCAGTTTCACAACAACTTATTGTACCTAAAACAAAACTTAACTTGGGTAAACGTGCTTTCTCTGTCGCTGCGCCTAGGGTCTGGAATGAACTCCCTATCACTTTGAAAACATCTGAAACTATTGCTATTTTCCGAAAAAAAACTCAAGACATATCTATTCCAAATTGCATTCCCACCATAAATGTTCGGTTGTCCCTCGTTCTGATACTGACTTTTGCGCGTCCCTGTTTACGATTACGCTTAATGATTATGTTTTGTTGCGCCTCTGAGCTCAGGTTCCTGGGGATATAGGCGCCATAGAAGTCAATTATTATTATTATTAACATTGGAAACTTCATAGGGTATCTGTCGGAAAACATATTAGGACCACAACCTTTGTTAATGCGAAAACGACGAAAAGTATATCGACTAAACGCGCCACTTTCACAACAATTAAGAAATTATATTTTAGTTAAAACAAATTGCGAACGTATGCTGAATCATCATAGGCATACATGGAAATAAACTTATCGGCTTGATGTAGGAACATTATCTTATTACGCCCTTTGTTCCTAGGTACAAACCATACCTGAGGTTCTACAATGAACTAGCGATTGATGTGCTCTGGATATTCCATACTTTTGGAATGATGCATATTAAATTCCATCCTGACAAGTGTCATTTTGCCCACTCGGGTACTCAAACCCAGAAACCCCACAGCACTTTAACAATTGGAGACACAGCAGTAGCTTTACGAAAGGACCCATGAGCGACATTTGACCAACAGCTAAAATTCTCTGACAATATTGAGAACATTGTCGAGAAGGCCAACCGGGCGTTAGTTAGATTTCCAAACCCTAACGTGAAGAAAACAAGGAACAAGCATCACCCAAACGTTCACGGTTAGCAGTGGTCTTGATTCAGTCACCCAGTATTTTTAATGTTCGCTGTGTCCATCGAAGCAAATATGTTTAAAAGACATTGGAACAAAAAGAGTAACTCCATGCATAGCAACAACGGTGAGACAAATGTGTGTGTGTGTGTGTGTGTGTGTGTGTGTGTGTGTGTGTGTGTGTGTGTGCGTGCGTGCGTGCGTGCGTGTGTGCGTGCGTGCGTGCGTGCGTGCGTGTGTGTGTAATTTATGCATGGTTTAAGTTTTCTGACATTGGCACCGGTCTATGTTATGAATGTTTGGAACACGTTGTCTGACGACACGTTTAAGCCCAGAACAGTCAACCAGCTCTCCAATCCCGATCCAAAACAGAACGAAGATACCATCCAGACACGCACAGTCACCATTTCACAAACTAGACAAACCGGAACAAAGATGGTGCAAAAATCAATAGTGAAAACTTTAACAAAACTAGCAGAAAACCAAACCTTGCACGGGCTCATTACTCATCGTTGGATAACTATTGACCACGTTTATTGTGTATACTTAGCACTAGAGAATATATCAAGCCGCAGGATACACGATTTGACCAGTGCTAGACAGCTACATAAACACATACTCGTCGCTGACGTCTCTGTGTGAGCAAGCAGAGCTAGCACACCATTTGTTGTGCAGTGTTAAGTGTCATTATGTCGGCTCTAGAAACCCGGTGGGGTCGACGAGTTGTCCGTCTTAAATGTCAATGTTTTGCTAGTCGCTTACTATTGCGAACTGTCCTCAATACGCATAAAATTGGCGGGGTATTGTAATGACATCTCAGCAATCACGTGATTGGTTAACGTAATTTGTTAACGTGCTTTGCTAACATTTATAAAAAAAAGCAGCGGAAATACGTTTTGCATAGAACAAGACTGCAAAAACTACTTTTTAACAAGATTGAACAAGATTACCATCCCAAACAACAAGTTCCAGATGGCAAGTGGACAAGAAAGCCATTGGCTTTTCGAGAGTCAACAATTGTATCATTTATGTATAGCCCGCCCTTATAAGATATATGTCAATTCTATATTTAAACATATTCACACTACTAGCATTAACACAATCATTTGACAGTTTGTTCCATTCTTTATCACCATCTGTGAGAATGAGTACTTTCTCAAATCCAACCTACACTGTTCCTCTGGTTCTACTGCCTTCTTTAAGTTTGAAGAACATATTCTTTTCAATATCCTCATAATAGTTCACTATTTTAAACACTTCTATTTTGTCTCCTCTTAGTCTCCTCATTTGTTGTGTTGTCAAACCACATTCTAACAAGCGGCTTTCATAACTAAGGTCTCTCAATTCTGGAATCATTTTAGTTGCTCTTCATTGTATTCTTTCTAGTTTGTCTATGTCCTTCATACCATATGGTCTCTATGCTTGTATACAGTATTCCAAGTTTGATGTAACTATTGCTTTGTACAGCGGTAGGGAACGGCAATATTAGTTGAGCCATTTTTCATTATTTTTTATGTCTAGGGCGCAATCATATTCATAAGTCAAAGTTAGTTTTACTCACACAAACTATGATTATTAGTAGATCATTTTATACCAACATAATATATCTAATATGCATATATAATTATATATAGCTGATTCAAATAGGGTTGGTAAGCTGGCTCAACTAACACTTGGGGTAGGGTAAGCTGAGCCACAGTGTAGCGTAAGTTGCGTAAATGCTTTATTTGTATAATTTACGTAGGCCTTGTACAACAATTCATAACAACTCAGCCAACACATCTACCCAATGTGTACAACACGTCTCTGACAAGTCTACATGGTTAATTATTAAGTAAACACGCTTAATTAACATAGACTTATAGGCCAATCGCAACCAGTGTAACTAATTGCTAATATGTTGCTTTGTAGCTATCCGACGTCCCAATTTGCTTGAAAAATGTATTCTTTTATGTATTTTGAGGTAAAGAACACTCGTCTTCGTTCTTTAACCACTGCTCAACTAACCCTCCCTTGGGCCTTGGGTGGCTCAATCAGCCCAGTTTCAACAATTAAGCTTATTTAATTAACTCATTAATGCACCAAATTATGTAAATACTTTTATGTTCCCTGTGGTGTCGGATGCGCAGAGAGACGCTGGTCTAGTTCCAAGTGTGGCCGCAGCTCGTTTGATGTAGGAATAAGGGAGGCGGATACATAAGTAAAGGTTGCTAAAGGGCATATTTTAACGCCAGGTTGTATGCATCACAAGTACAACAGTAAACATAATCATTGTACATACAAGTCGATTGTAACCAGTTATTGATGTACCCAATAAATCAACAGTGTATGCACACAACCAATCAAACTGGTAATCACCATAATACATCAAAGGTGAGGGGCTACCTGCCACAGGCACTGCTCCATAGAGAGAAGTGCCACTCCCACCCAAGTGATGTAAATACTTTTCTTCTCTGTGCATAGTTAAACCATTTGTAAGTGCACAAACAATAAAGTCTGGTCACGTGCGTTGATAGTTTACACACCAGGAGACATTAATCACAATTACCAAGTTGCTTTTAGGAATCCATGTTGAGATGTATTTATTAATTTATGTTTTACAAGGAATTCCACCATGTGGTATCTAATTAATGTTTCGAGTAATTTACATACGAGTAATTTACATTTAGAGTAATTTACATACTTCTAAGAATAAGGGACACAATATTATTATCATCAACGTCATTACACAGAATCTTAATAAAAGAGAAAAATCAAAAAGGAGAAGCAACGAAACTGCATTCACGTTACCACGATATGCTGTCTTCCTGAAACACTCGATTCCGTTGTCAACTCTTTATGTCTTCACCGCAACGCGATACGCTCGTTTTCCATGTGGAGTTACTTATTCAGTTGCTTTCTCTCGCACATAAATATGTGGACACACCCACACACGCAGCCACCCAATCGGTTTTTAGTTTCCTTAGCATAACACTGCACAGCTTGTCATCCTACTTTGTTATAAAACGCATCAGATATTTGATATACTATAACACTCGCTGCTGTCTGGCTGCTTGCCTGAATTTGGCGGACGCAATTGTAAAAAGTCAAAAAAGCATATCCTGTGTCATCAGTTGCTTTGCAAAACGTATTCATTTGATCAGCCCTAAGACATTATATTGTTTAATATCTGGTAAGCATATTGTGTGAGATGTATACATCTAAATGACTAAACATTACACAAGTTTTATTTTTATGTGGACATATTAAAGTGGCCGATTAACCTGAAGTAAAAGTGATGAAATGTCAAAGGGTGTTTTAAATCCATTAGACCCCAAAACCCAACAAAAGTCGGGGGGTCCCGTACAAATGGTTTTAATATCTAACATAGCACTGGCTACATCACTTGAAAAATTAGCAAATTACAGTACTTTGATCAGAATCATCCTTGAAGACCTCCTGCAGTGAAATTACAATAATGACATTTAACTGGCCAGCAAGGCAGCTTATAGTATACCAAATTCATGTAACAAAATATTAGCAGCATCCATCAAGTTAATTAGTGACCACAGCCAGATTAATGATAGGCATCTGGCATCGCTACAATGCAGTCGGCGAAATCTACGCCAGGCAGCCCGTGACATCAGAACAGGCGGAAACTGCTGGGCCTACTGCGCGTTCAGCCGTATTGTGCGCCATTGTTTACATTCTTTTAATCCATCCATTGATAACACAGCATCATATTTTTCGTTATAAAATTCGGATAGTTTGGAACTATTACATATATTTAGCAAGTTCAGATATGTTAGTGTAATGTTTGGGTGCTGCAATACGCCAAGTGAAACAGTAAGCTTACACAAGTTTACAAGTGACAAACACCGTCGACACATATGGGCCCGATTCCTCCGCAGAACCCGTGCACGTTGGCATTTAAAAGAATCTGTTTTCATATTATGCAGCAAGCATTTTTTTAAAGTTCGACATGGGATACGCCAAGAGCCTGGTGTTGATGGAAATTGCAATTCCAGCCATCTAAATACGGACGCTAGTAGTACAGACAATACCAGCAGTACCCGTGGTGTCGCAGCTACCTGTTCAACGTGCCAGCGGTCCACAGCGAGAAAAGTCGAAGTCCGGCTTATATTTATCATAAATGGTTTATAGCATGCTTATAAAATGCTAGCACTAAAGATAATTTACAGAGTATTTAAATAGACAAATTATTACTGCGAGACGTGTGGGACGGCTTCTGCCTGTGCACCGTCGCCGCTGTTTATACCCACACAAACACAGTCTCTGCCTCTGGGTCATGCATGTAGGGTTGTGGGCAGGCTAGGGGCTCGGGGTCTGCATAACACTCCGCAATATCACTGTCTACATCTTTTAAATGGTACATTTTGTGTGCACAAAGCATGATCAAATAAGCTCTTTTACGAGGTGACCGAGGGAATTAAAAAATTATTTGAATAGCAGTAAATTATTTTTTGAGTATGGACAATGCAGTTTGGGAATAAAAAAATCATTTCGCGTACCCTTTAACAACATACTCGCCGCAAGAAGATGGAAATGTATCAGCCGTGTCCAGCGAAAGGAGGACAACAAAATCTCAGAGATTGCACTAAGATGGACACCTGAAGGAAAAAGAAAACGAGAACGGGCAAAAAAACCTTGAGGGAAAGTGTGGAAGAACAGCTCAAACAAATACACCTAAGCTGGGGCCAGGCTGCAAAGTTGGCTGCGGACAGAAAGAGGTGGAGGACCCTTGTTTCTGAAGAAGAGGTATAAGCAAGTATATATTATGTATGTGTGTGTGTGTGTGTGTGTGTGTGTGTGTGTGTGTGTGTGTGTGTGTGTGTGTGTGTGTGTGTGTTTGTGTGTGTGTGTGTTTGTGCGCGTGTGTGTGCGCGCGTGCGTGCGTGCGTGCGTGCGTGCGTGCGTGCGTGCGTGCGTGCGTGCGTGCGTGCGTGCGTGCGTGCGTGCGTGCGTGCGTGCGTGTGGACCAATGCTCCAAACCACCCAGCAAGGGTGCGGCTGCCTGGCATGCAAAGGTACTACCATCTCGCCCCACCCCAACACCCCCAATGAATATATATCTGACACACTGTGCTTACCAAATATGAAACAGTATAATGTCTTAGTAAACACAATGGCTAGTCAAATTAATTTGTTTTGCAAAACGTCTGGTGACACAGGATACGGTACATGTATTGCCAACAAACAAAAATAACCTTTTTGCGTTTTACACACGCGTCCACCAAATTCAAGCACGCAGCCAGACAGCAGCGAGTGTTATACGATATCATATATATCGAATGCGTTTTATAATAAAGTATGATGATGATTGTCATAATATGGTGTTTTGTACTGGAAAACATTTCGAATGACACTACCGGGGTTTTGCACCCCGTGGGCTACGGGGCTTGTTGACAGGAGAACCAAGCCAGAAACGATCCTACCTTGTATGTCGGTATTATGATTAAACCCATTGTTTAAAAGTACAAGAGCGTTACATGGTGTCAGAAGCGGTTGCTGTAGATACCTGACAAGAATGGCCAGAAACGATCCTACCTTGTATGTCGGTATTATGATTAAACCCATTGTTTAAAAGTACAAGGTTTCGCACGGCGACGAAACTTCACAAGGAGGATGGGGAAGTGCAGCGATACGCACTGTTATATGCGATAGGTGGCCGTTAAGCCAATCGGATCTTCCGCACTTTAACATTTGTATCACCGGAGGTAGACACAGATTACGCTACTCTTGTGCCGAAGCTAACATACTATTTTATTCCGAAAAGGAACATTATACACGAACGTTGCATATTTCATGATCGAACACAGAATTCGTCTGAAACTGTGGAGGAATTCGTGAGAGACTTACAAGCTCTGGCGATACACTGTGAGTACACTGATGCAAATGAAATGATTCGAGACCGTTTTGTTAAGGGCATTAAAGATCCGTCAGTTAAACAGAAACTGCAGTTGATGGCAGACCTTAGTCTGGAGAAAGCAGTAATGATCGCTCGCCAAGACGAACAAGTTAAATCACAAATGCGAGAACAGCTGCATGAAAACGTCGCCGAAGCGAGAGTGGTTCCGAGAGTAGCTGGCCGGTACGCAAAAGACAAACGCAGTACGTACTCGACGCTAAGACACACAATTTAAAAGTGTGAACGCTGTGGATATGCCCAACACGGACGTGAAGGGAAGTGTCCTGCTTGGACAAAACTACAACAAATGCAACGCTAGGGGACACTTCGCATCTGTGTGTAGATCGAGGCGTAAAATGAACTTTGAACCTCTCACAGCGTACGAAGTCGAAAGTGACGAAACAAAACCGTATCTCGGAATAGTCAAAAGTTACGAAACAAAACCGTTTACTGGCGAAGTCGAAAGTGACAAAACAAAACCGTTTGTCGAAAGTGATGAATCGAAAGCGTTTCTCAGTGTCATCGACTGCACAGAGAAAAAAGATGCCTGGTTTGTAACTCTAAAGGTGAAGCGAACACGACTTCGCTTCAAAATCGACACATGCGCTGACGTCACGATAATAACGAAGAAAACATGGCTGGCGATGAAAGACAAACCGAGACTAGAACCGATAGCCGTCCGCCTCAACAGTGTCGGCGGACAGTTAAAGGCGTGCAGTAAATTTTTGGCAGTAACGAAACACAAGAACACAGTTTATCGCTTCAACATAATCGTCATTGAAGGCCAGAACGCGATAAACCTATTGTCAAGAGATGTCGCTACTGACATGGAGCTTGTCTGTCGTCTGGAACAAATTAACGCATCGGACACTGATACCGGAATTGGCCTCATGAAGACCGATTCCGTTGCGATAAAGCTGAAGGCTGGGGCCCAACCTCTTTGCCTAACAACTGCAAGACGCGTCCCCTTTCCTCTGATGGGCGCCGTTAAAGCAGAACTCGACCGCCGCATGGTTACGTCAGGAGTGATAAGAGCTGTGACGGAACCTACCGACTGGTGCTCAGCGATGGTTCCGGTGATCAAGAAAACTGGAGCAGTTCACATCTGTGTCGACTTGAAACAACTCAATACCGCAGTTCGACGCGAACACTTTATGCTTCCCTCGCTGGAACATATATCGCCTAAACTCGCCGACTCGAAAGTGTTCTCAACTTTAGACGCCGCTAGTGTTTTCTGGCAGATTCCGATTGATGAAGAGAGCCAACTGTTGACGACATTTATCAGACCATTCGGACGATATGCATTTTGCAGACTTCCATTTAGAATTTCTTCAGCCCCTGAGATATTTCAGCGGAAAATGTCGGCACTGCTCGACGGCCTGAATGAAGTGGAAGTCATAATGGACGACATCCTGGTCCATGGACGTAGCATCGAAGAACACGACGCTCGCCTCGATGCTGTGATCAGGATCATCAACGACTCGGGCCTGAAACTCAACCCAAGAAAATGCGTCTTCCGACAAACCGAATTGACATATTTTGGTCACCTTATCGGCAGTGACGGCATCAAGCCTAACCCGGACAAAGTCGAAGCTCTACTGAAACTGTCACGTCCGAACAATGTCAGCGAACTGAGAACGGTGTTGGGTATGTTCCAGTATCTGGGCAAGTTTGTGTATGATATGTCGTCGGTGATGAAACCAATGACAGACCTACTAAAGTCTGATGTCATATGGTGGTGGACCACACACAGCAAGCTTCGTTTGACAAGACGAAAGAACTGCTAACGACTACACCGACGTTGTCGTACTATGACTCAACCAAGCCGACGGTAGTGAGCGCAGATGCAAGCAGCTTCGGAATCGGCGCGGTGTTGATGCAGTTGGCCGAGGGTGTTCTAAAGCCCATCGCCTTTGCATCACGAACGTTAACGACTGCTGAACAGCGATACGCTCAAATCAAAAAAGAATGTCTGGCAGGGGTATGGGCGTGTGAGAGATTCTCTAGATATCTGGTCGGACTTAGCGAATTCAAGCTACTCACCGACCATCGATCACTGGTTCCACTCATGAATACAAAACGCATAGACGACGCACCGCTCCGCTGTCAGCGATTGCTCATGATGGCCATGCGTTTCAACCCGATTGTCGAATACGTTCCCGGAAAGGAGCTCATGATTGCCGATGCCCTTTCCAGAAAGCCGCTAGAGACATGTGAGCCTCGAATTGACGATGTCGAGCTCTCAGACGATATAGCAGCTCACGTCGAGGCCGTATAACAGAACTGGTCTGAGATTGAAGACCGTCTTACAGAGATCAGGACTGAAAACTCGAATTTACCGCTGTAGCAAAACGGCAATCCAGTGCTGATGAAACTCGATGGGGAGAAACGTGAAACGCGGAACCAGTCATATGTTGTGGAAACTGGTGCAGGCATCAGATATCGCCGAAATCGAAGACATCTCCAGGGTGTGCCGCATGTAGTTCCGCCAGTGCCCGACGACGAGCCTGATGATACCGACGTCCCTGCTGATCCTGGTGATGCGGTTGTGCCGCCCGTGGACGTTCCCGCTGGGCCGAATACGCCGCTGGTGTATACCTGAAGTGGGCGAGCAGTCCACCGGCCAGTAAAATTTGAATGACGTTAATTTGTTTTGTTGGAACGGGGGAGATGTCATAAAATGGTGTTTTGTACTGGAAAACATTTCGAATGACACTACCAGGGTTTTGCACCCCGTGGGCTACGGGGCTTGTTGACATTAGAACCACGCTAGAAACGATCCTACCTTGTATGTTGGTATTATGATTAAATCCATTGTTTAAAAGTACAAGAGCGTTACAATGATATATATATATATATATATATATATATATATATATATATATATATATATATATATATATATATATATATCATCATCATACTTTACGATATCATATATCAAATGCGTTTTATAATAAAGTATATATATATATATATATATATCATCATACTTTATATATATATATATATATCACAGGATTTCAATGCATGAGTAGGAAGCGACCTCACCGCACAGGAAAGGGTCATCGGACACCACGGTATTGGAAATGAGAACTCGAATGGGTCCCTCCTAACAATGTGTGCTGAATTTCAACTTGTCATCACAAACACCTTATTCCAACAAGCGGACAAATACAAAACATCATGGATGCACCCACGCTCAAAACATTGGCATCTGATCGACTACATCGTAATCAGACAACGCGACATCTATGACGTAAGAAAGACACGGGCCATGCGTTGCACAGACTGCTGGTCTGATCACAGAATGATAAGAAGCCAAATGTGCCTCAATGTACAACCCAGCAGGCACAGATGTAGTGCAAAACCACGGAAAAAGCTTGACGTTGCAAAACTCAAGTCGGCAACCGTCCAACAGCAACTAGCAGAAAAACTTAACACCATATTCGAGGAAGATATCGAACCAGCACCAGATGCTGATACCGAATGGGCACGTCTGAGAGATCCCCTATATGGAGCAGCCCGTGAAATACTCGGTGTTACCCAGCGCAAGCACAGAGCCTGGTTCGACGAGAATGACACAGAGGCAATGAACATCCTCGACAACTTGCACACTTCACATCTCGTATGGATAAACGACAAGATTTCGCCATCGAAAGCAACATCCTGTCGCCTTTACAAGCACCAAGCACAGGCCAGGCTACATGCTATGAAGGAGGTCTGGTGGTCTGATAGAGCTAGCGAGGTTCAACAAGCATCTGATCAGAAGGACACGAAACGTTTCTTTGACGGCCTCAAAGCAGTGTATGGGAACTAGTCATGTGGGGTGACACCACTCATGAGTGCCAACGGAACAACACGTATTACAGACCGCAGTGAAATTCTCAAACGATGGGCAGAACATTTTAATGATTCTCTAAACCGACCATCAACCATCTCATTTGCAGGATTCGATGAAGTAACACAACATCCAACCATCCATGAACTAGAAGCACGTCCAAATATCGCCGAAACCACTCAAGCGATAAAGAAACTGACAAGTGGAAAAGCTGCGGGTTCAGATGCAATTGCTGCAGAAATGTACAAACACGGAGGAATAAACCTCACTAAATGACTTGTCCAACTCTTCACCATCATCTGGCACAGCAGATCCGTCCCGCAGGACGTCAAAGACGCATCGCTTGTACATGTACAAGCGAAAGGGTGACAAAGCCATCTGCGACAACCACTGTGGCACATCCCTACTATGCATAGCTGGCAAAATACTCGCCCGGATTATGCTAAATCTGCTGGCACACCATATAGCCGACAATGTCCTACCAGAGAGTCAATGTGGCTTCCGGGCAGGGCGTGGTACTACTGACATGATCTTCGCAATGCGACAAATACAAGAAAAGTGTCGCGAACAAAACCAAGACCTCTACATGGTCTTCATATACCTCACCAAGGCTTTTGATTCATTCAACAGAACAGGGCTCTGGAAACTGTTAGCAAAAATTGGCTGTCCAGACACGTTCGTTGACGTAATACGGTCGTTCCACGATGGCATGATAGACAGAGTGCAAGACCAAGGGACAGAATGAAATGCGTTTACTGTATCAAATGGCACCAAACAGGGTTGCGTGATGGCGCCAATGCTGTTCTCAATTATATTTTCCATCATGCTCCAAGATGCATTCCGCGAAAACGATCTAGGCGTTTACATTCAATTTCGCACCAACGGAAACATATTCAATCTACAGCGCATGAAAGCCAAGACCAAGACTACAGAACTACTTGTTCGAGATCTGTTGTTTGGTGATGACTGTGACCCACAGACATAAATAGAACGCCCGTTAGTAAAACACGACAGCTGAGCCCTTATCAGTTGACACATGATAAAGCGGTGCTGGCATGGACCAGTGACATTCATGCTACTGCACAGCAAGAACCCACTGGAGGCCCAGTGTTTATACTGTACAGCACCCAGCCTTCATCATATATCTATAGATATACAGTACTAATAAGATATTATTATTATATAGCTATATATACCTAATACTTTATGCCAAATTACGTGCACAATCTATCCATGCACCTTGTATATCAAATATCATAACATATTAACTATAACAGTAGCACAACTAAACATGATCGAAACTGAACTTTCTGAAGTGCTTTATACGTGTATTAGCTAATAACTGCAAGTGGTCAAAATCTCATTAAACCCTGTTGGACATTCTTCTCTAAGGTCCCAAAAATATTCTTTTCCCATGTTCCAACACATTCCCCATCTGCTCCATCACAGCCATTTCCACCTGAAGATCAAAATCTTTCTCGAATATGATCTGGCCAACTTGACCAAGGACACGCCTCCTGTAAAGAAATGTGCTCTCACTTAAGCTGTCAATTGTTTTAATAGGCAAATTTTCACAAGGTTTGTCAAACAAATGCATAGAATGCAATGAATGTTGCAATGTGTACAGAATGAGTTAAATGATGGTGGTTCATACAACGATGAAACGGCAAACAACGACCAAAAAGGGGAGAGCCTCATTAAATGCAGATGACTTAATAAAGAAAAAAAATTATTAATGAGCTGACAGCTAGTAGTGTTTTAAAAAAGAGTTACAAATATGCATACACGCACGCACACATTATTTATAAAACTTAATCCTACACCTATAACATTTTATGTTCCACCCAGTCAATGTTGCTACTGGGAAACACCGAATGTACGTTACCCTCAAGAAAAACGAACGTATCTGTAATAATTATATTGATATTTCGAAACTGTTACACTCATTCACATATACACTAACACGGCACAAACATTTGACTAATGCATGATGCTCATTCCAGTATGAACAACCCAACTGCCCACACTTATAACACAACTGCTGGGATCACCCTCACCAAAACTATTAATCAGTATGTTGGCCTTTGGCTACTAGCCGATAAGTTTACACTTTTCTAGTAGCCACCTCATCTTCATTGCTTTTGTTTGCCTTATATTGTACATGATGATGGTGAGGAGGCAATAAATTTACTTACTTACTTACTCACATATGTTAGACAATTATTTGTAACATGCTATGTTCACACTATTAACAGTACTACCCTATGTGTCATGCAGTGGATGCAACTGTTTCTGCCGTGCAATGAAATGCCGGCCAGTGGTCCATGCCCGCTTCACTGCAACGAGCTGGCTTATCGCTCTTGTGTATGGGGGGGGGGTTGATTAATGATGTAACTATATGCTGTGCACTCATTGCACACTCAATCAACGATGTAAAGAGAATCATCGACTCGTTTGCTAAAGCTGCCCGCCGATTTGGATCAGTCTAAAAAACGGAAGTTACGTTCCAACCCAAGCCTGGCACCAACCATATACCACCAAATATTACTATTGACAACGTCCCCTTGAACGTCGTGGATAAATTCACCTATCTGGGAAGTACGTTGTCCGAAAATGCAATGATTGATGATGACATCTCGACCCGTTTTGGAAAGGCAAGTGCTTCTTTCGGCGGACTAACCAAGCGCCTCTGGAATTAACGTGGCGTGTGCCTGAGCACGAAAATCGACGTGTATTGTGCCGTACTTACAACCCTGCTCTACGGATGTGAGGCATGGACACCATACTGTCGACATATCACACGACTAGATCAGTTTCACATGCACTGCCTACGACAGATAGCAGGCATCAAACTGCAAGATATGGTACCAAACACTGAAGTACTAGAACAATGCGGAACATGGGGAATCGAGTTCCACATCAAACGATCACAACTCCGATGGTCTGGTCACCTGGTACATATGAATGATGACCGCATACAAAAATGGTAAAATTAATTTATATATATACAATATACAATATACAATATATATATATATATATATATATATATATATATATATATATATATATATATATATATATATATATATATATATATATATATATATATATATATATATATATATATATATATATATATATATATATATATATATATATATATATATATATATATATATATATATATTATATATATATATATATATATATATATATATATATATATATATATATATATATATATATATATATATATATTATATATATATATATATATATATATATTATATTATATATATATATATATATATACACACACACACATAGAAAAATCTTATGAAGTGTCTGGCAAAAAAATCAGGGTTTGCTATCTTAAAATAAAAAAATTCTACAACGATTTTTTTTTAAACATGTATAATTTGTTTTCATTATTTGCAGTTCCAGAAGGAAAATGTGTAGCCTACACACCATCCTGGTCAACACACCGTCCTGGTCAACACATCCTCCTGGTCAACACACCGTCCTGGTCAACACACCTTCCTGGTCAACACACCGTCCTGGTCAACACACCGTCCTTGTCAACACACCTTCCTGATCAACACACCGTCCTGGTCAACACACCGCCCTGGTCAACACACCTTCCTGGTCAACATACCGTCCTGGTCCACACACCGCCCTGGTCAACACACCATCCTAGTCAACACACCGTCCTGGTCAACACACCGTCCTTGTCAACACACCTTCCTGGTCAACACACCGTCCTGGTCAACTCACCGTCCAGGTCAACACACCATCCTGGGCAACACACCGTCCTGGTCCACACACCGCCCTGGTCAACACACCGTCCTGGTCAACACACCGTCCTTGTCAACACACCTTCCTGATCAACTTACCGTCCAGGTCAACACACCGTCCTGGGCAACATACCGTCCAGGTGAACATGTATGTTCAACTAAAACGACGTGTAGCATACGTCAAATCTCCGTCATTCGTACGTCAACTCTCCGTAATTCTATAACGATTTTTTTTTAAACATGTATCATTTGTTTTCATTATTTGCAGTTCCAGAAGGAAAATGTGTAGCCTACACACCGTCCTGGTCAACACACCGCCCTGGTCAACACACCGTCCTGGTCAACACACCTTCCTGGTCAACACACCGTCCTGGTCAACACACCGCCCTGGTCAACACACCTTCCTGGTCAACATACCGTCCTGGTCCACACACCGCCCTGGTCAACACACCATCCTGGTCAACACACCGTCCTGGTCAACACACCGTCCTTGTCAACACACCTTCCTGGTCAACACACCGTCCTGGTCAACTCACCGTCCAGGTCAACACACCATCCTGGGCAACACACCGTCCTGGTCCACACACCGCCCTGGTCAACACACCGTCCTGGTCAACACACCGTCCTGGTCAACACACCGTCCTTGTCAACACACCTTCCTGATCAACTCACCGTCCAGGTCAACACACCGTCCTGGGCAACATACCGTCCAGGTGAACATGTATGTTCAACTAAAACGACGTGTAGCATACGTCAAATCTCCGTCATTCGTACGTCAACTCTCCGTAATTCTATAACGATTTTTTTTTAAACATGTATCATTTGTTTTCATTATTTGCAGTTCCAGAAGGAAAATGTGTAGCCTACACACCGTCCTGGTCAACACACCGCCCTGGTCAACACACCGTCCTGGTCAACACACCTTCCTGGTCAACACACCGTCCTGGTCAACACACCGCCCTGGTCAACACACCTTCCTGGTCAACACATCGTCCTGGTCAACACACCGCCCTGGTCAACACACCTTCCTGGTCAACACACTGTCCTGGTCCACACACCGCCCTGGTCAACACACCGTCCTGGTCAACACACCGCCCTGGTCAACACACCGTCCTTGTCAACACACCTTCCTGGTCAACACACCGTCCTGGTCAATTCACCGTCCAGGTCAACACACCGTCCTGGGCAACATACCGTCCAGGTGAACATGTATGTTCAACTAAAACGACGTGTAGCATACGTCAACTCTATGTCATTCGTACGTCAACTCTCCGTCATTCGTACGGGGTCTCCGTCATTTGACAATCCCAAAAATATATGTCCCGAAGATTGAAATATCTTTCATTTGATATTCACCTACAATAAAATGGGAAACATTTGCTTACCATTTTTTATGTTTATTATTCGCGAATATTAAAGCCGATTGTTGCAAGTCACACGAAAAGATCGCGATAATTATAAAAATGAAGTTGTTATAACTGCTGCGTTTCACCTATCTGCCTTTGTTATGGCCACCAACGCTGACCTGCAGCCAATGGACCAAGGCCCAGATGCTTTTTTATTGTTTTCCAATATCTGTTCGCCACATTGTCAAAACGAACGAAACTGTATCTCGCCATGCTCCACGCCAATCCCGAATCTCAGCGGGCCGTTTCGAAGGTAAACGAGATTGACAGTGAACACTACTCAGAGTTGGCCAAGGATACCTTCACGGAGAGCAAAGACTGCCATCAAAACAACCAACATATTGAATAATTTGTCTCTGTAAATAAATACTTTTCTTTGTTGCTGTACCCCTTTCCATATTAAATGTGAAACCCCTTTCCATATTACATGTGAATGAGTGGAGCGCTCGGTCTGTCAGGTGCGAGGGTGACTTTCCAGGTGCGAGGGTGACTTTCCAGGTGCGAGGGTGACTTTCCAGGTGCGAGGGTGACTTTCCAGGTGCGAGGCTGTCGGGCTGTGTACAAATCTCATTTTGATGATCACAGGTTGACATGAATGAATGGCTTATTTCATTTCAAGTGCATTTCGAAATAACGACAAACAAAGTAATATATTACAATTGAGTTAGTAATGTCATATTATAAAATGTTGAAAAGCAGCAAGAAGAAAGTATATTACTTAAATGCATGTATGTGTGGTGATTTATTCCCTGGGTTGATTGTTTTTGTCAGCTACACGGTAAATATCAATATTACCATTGTTAATCAGGGACATAGTTAGGTATAAATCCATGTAGAAGCACGCATCTACGAGGGGTCAATGTTTGTAAAGCACACTGTCATCACTTGGAATCTGGTGCATTCTGAAGTCAAAATGAAACTTTAAAAGGAATGCCCCTCTGGTCATGGAAAACAAAATGACCCACCTACTCGACACTCATCTCTGTTTACTATGTAATAACACAAGTAATTACTATGTAATAACACAAGTAATTACTATGTAATAACACAAGTAATAACAACATTATAAAGCATTATCACAATACATGCACATGTACTACAAAATCATTTGAAAACGTGTACTATGGATCAACAATGATAATTATATTAATTTACAAACGCAAACCCTTTGCAATAAAAACAGCCATTTAATCATAATTTAAGCTATGACTGAAAATGCTTCGATTAGAAGTGTTTACAAGTGTATAATATCATAAAGGGTTCCGTTACTACCCTCTCGCTCATTTGGGCGGAATGTTAGCGCTAAGTGACTGAACTGGTTCATGATGCGTTCTGCATCCAACGTCTTGTCCTTGTGAACAAGCGTAAGGATCAATCCCGACAAGTGCTTAGTTCTCAACGTGGCGTCGAATGGTACGAAATGATCGCTCTGTTGTGACAGTCGAGACAGATATCACCAGCAGAATCACTACAGTTACATACATGTTAGGATACAGGACATGATTGATTTCCTGCATCGTGTCATCGAATGTGTTGGGTTTCTCCGAGACATTCACCAGCTCCCATTTTGTAGCTGACGCAGATCACCTGGTATGTCTTGTTGGAACACCTTGTACAGCTGGACAGTCTAGAGTCAGATCACCTGGTATGTCTTGTTGGAGCACCTCGTACAGCTGGACAGTCTAGAGTCAGATCACCTGGTATGTCTTGTTGGAGCACCTCGTACAGCTGGACAGTCTAGAGTCAGATCACCTGGTATGTCTTGTTGGAGCACCTCGTACAGCTGGACATTCTAGAGTCAGATCACCTGGTATGTCTTGTTGGAACACCTCGTACAGCTGGACAGTCTAGAGTCAGATCACCTGGTATGTCTTGTTGGAGCACCTCGTACAGCTGGACAGTCTAGAGTCAGATCACCTGGTATGTCTTGTTGGAGCACCTCGTACAGCTGGACAGTCTAGAGTCAGATCACCTGGTATGTCTTGTTGGAGCACCTCGTACAGCTGGACAGTCTAGAGTCAGATCACCTGGTATGTCTTGTTGGAGCACCTCGTACAGCTGGACAGTCTAGAGTCAGATCACCTGGTATGTCTTGTTGGAACACCTCGTACAGCTGGACAGTCTAGAGTCAGATCACCTGGTATGTCTTGTTGGAACACCTCGTACAGCTGGACAGTCTAGAGTCAGATCACCTGGTATGTCTTGTTGGAACACCTCGTACAGCTGGACAGTCTAATGTAAAAATCACCCGCTGTCGTGGCGCGAGGTACTAGGCCACGTAGTGATTCTGAACTACTAATAGACGTGTGTCCATTTCCTGCAGCGAATGAACCACGAATGGCTAACACATCGCCCTCAGCGGGCACGTTCATCAGCGGGCATGTTCATCTGCGGGCACGTCCATCAGCGGGCACTTTCTCACGGACGGTGCCTGTGTCTACTAGCATTGCGCGGCTTCCTCGCCTCAATCTGAAAGCTTCCAGTTAGTTCTACAGCACTGTCAAAGAATGTATTCTACATTTTTGGATCGGCCTTCTCCTGCTGCTGGGTGATTGTAATGGTTGCCTCTGTGGCAGAGGTTACACCGTTTGGACTGTACGAATGTGGTCAGAGGATGCCTACTTTGGAGGACATGCTCAATTGTAACTAGTGTTATAACGAAGTTAACAGTTTTAATGGACAACGTGTAGCGTCTGACTTTACCCTCCCCACCTTCTTCAAAATAGTCCAAGATAGTGACTACAGCAGTTAATGCAGACTTGAATGTATTCAGATCGACTGGACCATTTTATCTCACAGAGCGATTGCAGATTAGTTATGTTATTCAAACCAACTAGTGCGTCCTCGTTTAACTCGAGCTCAGTCTAACAAACCCGCAATCTCTGGGTTGAGTAGTTGAAGGCAATCTGCTGGACTGTGTCCATCATACTTCTAACTGTTGGCTCTTTGTTGACGTGCACAATGGCGCCGAGTAGGCCCAATCGTCATTCGTGCTTGCACTCCACGTTGGATGCCAGCCACAACAGGGACGGGCCATTCAAGTTTTGGGGGCGGGTTGGATTTTTTTTCTTTGCCATATTGGTGTGGAAGCACGCCTGTTAATTTAATCATGTACATGCTATAAAGTATAAAATACAATAAAGATCCGCTTCAGTTATTACAGCATATGGTTACATGTTCTGATGCTGTACTTGTGTGTGACACGGCGGATTACCGAGAAGAACGTCTCGTTAGCGTTGTAGACCATACTGTTGTCCCGTGTCCAGATATTGCTCAGTATGAGGTTAATAGCCGCCTGGTCAAATCGGTGGCACTTTAAGAATTTTCTGTAACGCTCCTGTGCCGCAAACCTGCAAAAGCGATTGTAATTTGGCACAAAACAGCGCGCCTCTTGCGCACACATGACGAACCACCAGAGTATGTCGCGGAAGACCTGTTGAAAACGTAAACACAACTGTATTAAATGTTACATTGACAGTTTTTTGGCAATTATAGAGATATAGTTATTATGTACAGCATCAATGCATCAACCTAGAAAATAACGACACGACTCAAAAAGAATGGCTGCAGATAAAATTGGAGGATGTCTTGTGTGCGTGACGACACAGGGAGTGACTAACTGACCAACCGAAGGACAATGCGTAGTTATATGTGGAATGCGTACAATAGTAGATGTCTGGTATATAAAAACACATCCTGTCACGTTCCCGAAGCTCGAATGTGCAGATTTGGCTTACTTCAAGAACCGTCTTTCCCGGAAATACTTTGTTCGATTTGTCCGCTAAGAGAGGTTATGTTCGATAGATTACAGCATTTCGCACTGCAAATCAGATTCACATTGCTGGTATGTTCATTCATTGTGGTGTTGATTTTAGCAACATCATAAACCTTAAACTTTATGCCATGCTTCAAAAACGTTGAGGTAAAGAAAAGTTGTTTCAGAATTCTTAAATCAGCTTTGAAATCATTATTTACTACATTAGTGCAAAACATGCTTTACGACTGTATTATGTGTATTATAAAACCCAACTGTTTGGTGAACATAAGCCATATATGAATTAATTCCATACTAGACTAAGACATGACCCAGAATGCCCCAGAGACCGTCTAAATACTCTAATTTGTCAGACCCACATACTCCTTCTCTTCATCACTGTGTGGTTAGCGTGAATGACTTCACATTGGTTATTACAATTTCAATGTTTTGTGAACCCTCGCAGTGGAACCATCTTTTGAACTCACCTTCTCTGTACGATAAATGAGCATCATACCACTGCCAAACTGTTCGATGTTCTTCTGGGCGTTAACGTCGGTTGACAGGTAACTGTACATGTCAGGGTGGGTCACTGCGAAGTTAGAATGATACGATCTGACAAAAGAGAAAGTTGTCAATAACTAGAAGTATTACTCATTTTCGTTTTTCATTTTAAAAACTACTAATGGCATGCTAGCAGCCTTATGTGGCTCTGGATTTATAAGTTCATATACTAACGTGTTCTCTATATATATCGAAATAATATAGTGCTGATGCGTTGGTCATAATTATACATGATCTGTCTGTCATAAACAAGGAGGACGAAGAATGGATACTTGAGAGAACGGAGAGGAGACTGCTGATATGGATCTCTGGTTGGTAGCAAATGCACAATGGAACGACAAATAATAAGACTGGGGGCGTGGTGAGGAGAGACATGACAGTGACAGAGATAACGTATTGACAGAAATTTACCTGTGGAACATAACGTAACCGCCATTCTTCCTGGCAACCCGGTAGGCGGCACTCAAATCGGTTCCGTTGATGCGGAATGACGCATCTATCCAGAAGACGGCGCTGTGCTCGCGCAGTGCTGTCTACAGGGTATAGAAGAATATGTCCATTCGTGTATATTTTAAATATTCGTAATAATATTATGAATAAATCAATATATATTAATGTGCAGAACAATATACATGTTATTTTCCATCCAATTACAAACAGAAGATCAAACATTACTACCTGTCATTTCTACAGTTTTAACTTATTGGATGACATATATTTTGTTCATGGAGATTGTCAATTAGTGCCTACATGTATTGGAACAGTTTGTAAATATGCACATTTTGTTGATGTACTTGCCTCAATCACAAACGGTTTCCATGCATATGTTCTCAGGTTGCTTGCAAACATCGGTAGTCTGCTCAAGTCGAAATAGCGATACGTCACGGAACACCAACTTTTCACCTGGAAATACAACACACCATTTGAACAGTCTTTGAATAGCCAGCATAGTCTTTCCCAATCAAACACAAACATAGGCATGATGAACAGCATCAACAGTGTGTAAAGATTTTAATCGGCCAGTTTATTTACATTTAATTATTCGTTTATGCACATGCACTATGCAAGTAGGTAGGCCTACCTACATGCACTATGCAAGTAGGTAGGCCTACCTACTTTCAGTTTGACATAATATATATCATCATAGTCTGTGCTAACATGCCGGTCCCAAATGGCATAGAGACAATGCAGTTCGTACGAGACAGGTCACGATAACCTAATATAATTGATAACAATATTAGTTAACTGTTTCAGGCAGGGACACGCTACAAGTAGCCAACTAACTACTACATCGGCTAACATTTACACCGCATATAACACATGCCCAAAAAGCGACTCTGGCGAATATTTTTTTGTATGCAGTTAGCTGCGTCAAAATCTCGCGATATCCCACGATTATATCCAAAATGACACGGCGAATTCCCTGTTAGCATGCGCGACAAACCAGAAGACGTAGATAATCATTACGGATTTCTATCACTAGTCATACGTGATCGCACCACTCATGGTTGGCCCCTGTGTTGATAAGAGAGCAAGAAGTTGATTTGTAGAAGTTGTTTATGTCATTGACAATGCGGCAGTGCAATGGTTTTAAAACTAAAATAACATAGTATGTTAGGCCTATTAAAAAAGATACTAGTTTCTCGTCCAGACTTTTTTAAGGAAGAGGGAGGCCCTTATTATTTACTATTTATGGATTTTGTTTATTAGTTTCGAAGTGGCCGCTATGTCTTAGATGCTCACTGTGGTTGATTAAAAGACAAGCTGTAGTGTTGTCGATGCAATATGGAACATGCTAGTGATGTATATTACTCTAAAGCCTGTCATTCCATCAGCAAATACAATACTTTTTTAGCGGATTGGCACATGTATAGAAACGTCTACGTCAATGGAATATGGTACGTATGTGTTACACCGGAAAACTACTTAAATTGACTAGAAACAAAAAACAATGTTGAATGTATTTATGAATGTCATGTGTAAGTTTGGTCATGGTTTCATTAGTTTGTATCACAAGCATACAACTGATTGGCATTTATACCGATTGAGACTGGAATTGTGTAAATAAGTCTGCGTAAAGACTATATAAAGAAAGGGATCATCGTTCTTATTTAGACTATGTGGAATGCATATACAACCCTACACCTTATATGATGCATAAAGAGTGAACTGAAAGAGTATAACGGTACTTCGAAGGGCACGTTCTGGACAGAAATTTATTCACAGAACCGAAAAACTGTTTAATGATAATTGTTTCCAATAGTAAATAATAAAAAAGGAGGCGGTGGTAAAAAAGGAAGCGGTGATAAAAAAGAAAGCGATGGTAAAAAAGGAGGTGGTGGTAAAAAAGGAGGCGGTGGTAAAAAAGGAGGCGGTGGTAAAAAAGGAAGTGGTGGTAAAAAAGGAAGCGGCGGTAAATAAGGAGGCGGTGGTAAAAAAGGAGGCGGTGGTAAAAAAGGAAGCGGTGGTAAAAAAGGAGGCGGTGGTAAAAAAGAATGCGGGCGGGGACGAGAAACTGGTTTCTGTTTTTACTACGTTTTTACTTATTACTGTTGCATATTATTCACAGACACGTTGATCAAAACAGTTATGCTTCGTTCAATAGCACTAAACTGCCATTTATTCTTAAGAAAAGTATCACTACGCGGAAACAAGTATTGTTACGCACGTAGTGCACAACATAAACATGTGTATTTAACAGTTACGGAAGTTGATTTCTAACTGCGAGTTTGCATTACAACAGGACGACCTCCTTATTGAATGAAGACGACGTACCTTGACGATTTGTTCCGCTTTCAGACCGATGTCGAAGTACATAATTTTAGTCTCTGTCATGATGGTCTGTATGGAAGCAATGGCGTCCACTGACTCGGCGAAATGATTGCTGCTGGCGGCGGTGACAAACACAAAGTCGGCCATCTTGTCAGGGGTGAGAGTGTGGTACGAGCCACTTGGAGGCATGAAGGTACGGCGCATCTGATCACTGACGTTAAACGGGATGCTGTTGTTCGAATACCGGAGAGGAAGTTTCTCCGAGTCAATTGTCGGTTTTTCTTCTCGCAGTGGCTTGGTTTTATCTTCTGCTAATGACAAACCTATTTCTATATCACGTGGTCTGTTGTGGCGAAAGTTGAGTAGTCCAGCAGCTGTCAGTACAAGCAGCACCCAAATGAAACACCTCCACTTCATGCGTGGTAAACATCGTCTTGACATCTTCATACCCTAAGAAGATAAGCAATAACATTATTTCTTATGCTTGTTGTGCTTTTATGCGTGTGTGCGTGCTTTTATGCGTGTGTGCGTGCTTTTGTGCATGCTTGCGTGCGTGCGTGCGTGCGTGCGTGCGTGCGTGCGTGCGTGCGTGTGTGCGTGCGTGCGTCCGTATTTGAAGACATACATCCGTTGCCACGTGTCTTACGGTAACTACATCAACAAAACAGCCCATATGTAATGATTAATACAATTTTCAACATCGCCAGTCCGCCAGTATTGCGCATCTATGCACAATATAAATTGATAAGGTATGTAATATATTATGCATGGTGCACGCGTTACCCGACTGAACATTGGCCGCATAATAACTTATCCGTCGGAAAACATATTACGACCACAGCCTTTGTTGACGGGAAGTCGATACAAATTATACTGAATAAACTCGCTACGTTTACGACAATTAAGACAGTATATTTTAATACAGCAAATTTGGAAACTATACTGCAACTGTGTTCCTATGTACAAACAATCATTTAAGCGTCTACGATTATTTGTAACTCCTGAAATGATAGCTAGGAAAATTAAGAAGATGAAAAATAATAAATCACCTGGAGTATATGGGATACCACCAAAACTGCTTAAGGAAATTGTTGTGCAAATTAGTACACCACTTGCAAAAGTGCATACACATAGGACATAGAGATA
The DNA here is from genome assembly GCA_033239005.1 of Lamellibrachia satsuma. Classification (NCBI taxonomy): domain Eukaryota; kingdom Metazoa; phylum Annelida; class Polychaeta; order Sabellida; family Siboglinidae; genus Lamellibrachia; species Lamellibrachia satsuma. Next base: position 1,529,270 of record BSQZ01000102.1, read on the forward strand.
TGGACGATGGGGGATGCTGTACTAGGTAGAACCACACAAGAAAAGAATTTAGGAGTAGCATTTAGTGCCGACATGAAAGTTTCAGAGTAATGTGGGATTGCCGCTTCGAAAGGAAATCAAATTATAGGTTTAATTAGGAGAACTATCACGTATAATGAGAAACAGCTAATTGTATCCCTGTACAAAGCAATAGTTAGACCACGTTTGGAATATTGTATTCAAGCATGGAGGCCGTATCGTAAAAAGGATAGAGACAAGCTAGAAAGAATACAACGAAGAGCAATTAAAATTATTCCAGAATTGAGATACCGTAGTTACAAAAGCCGCTTATTACAATGTGGTTTGACAACACTAGAGACCAGGAGACTAAGAGAAGACCAAATAGAAGTGTTTAAAATCGTGAACGGTTATGAGGATGCTGATAGGACTCTTGATAAGCCAATGACTTCCTTGTCCACTTGCCATCCGGAACTTGTTGTTTGGGATGGTAATCTTGTTAAATCATGATTGATGTGTTCTGGGTCACGCCAGAAGGTACATATTAATAAATCACTTGTTAATTGCAGATAACATGTCAAACAAAGTATTCGAACCAATCTTTTTGCACATTGTGTCTATCATGCATTAAATATATTAATATATTACTAGAAAATCGTAATCCTTAGCAACATAAGAGTAGGACGCGTTTACGGATCTTCACGTTCAATTCAATTCCACAGGTTTATAAATAATACAAATGAAATTCCATCCTGAGAAGTGTCATTTTTTCTCCCCCTCGAACACTCAAACATACGAAACCCGTACCACGAACACGGGTAATGGAAACAGACACGTGCTCGGTGCAGTAATCTCCAGACAGGACATCGAAGTAACTATTGGCCAACAACTAAAGTTGTCTGAACACATTGAGAACATTGTCAAGAAGGCCAACCGGGTGTTACTTAGATTTCATAATGTTTTGTTAAAGTCTTACTATTAGTCAATACGCTGAAAGTTGACAACAAAGCGGGTTATTGTAATATTATTGTAATGTTATTGTAATGTTATTGTAATGCCGTCTCCGCAATCACGTGATTTATGTTAGAAATTCGTTAACGTTCACAAAAAGCTATAAATACGGATGATCCGTAAACGCGTCTTACTCTTATTTTGCTAAGGACTACGATTTTCTAGTAATATATTTAATGCATGATAGCATAATGTGCAAAAAGATTAGTTCGAATACTTTGTTTGACAGGTTATCTGCAATTAGCAAGTGATTTATCAATATGTGCCTTCTGGCGTGACCGCCATATCATAGCAGAAAGGAATCACCCCCATTTTGCGGATTTTCAATGTGTCTGAGCAGTGGCATATTTGGCCCATCTTTTATTTAATTTATTCTCCCGTATTTTCCTTTGCGCCGTGACATGGTAGAATGGCTGACTAGGCTTGCTCCACTCCACTCCACCCCACCCCACCCCACCCCACCCCACCCCCGTTCTCCCCTTTAAGAGATCCTAGACACGTTTTTAATTGGACGAGTAATAGAATACTCCAATATTGATCAAATGCATTTCGTAGCCAATCTGATTTATTCAGTGTACCGTAATGACAAGAAGCAGCCAATTATGTTTCCACCCAGATAGCGAGTAAAATACTCCGTGCAACTGACCAGCGACGTGAGTTCTTCAGGCAGACACCGACAAAACGTGCTTCAATGGTGTAAATATAACATCTCAAATGAACGCTGGCTTTTCAGTCCAATGTACTTTTCACATATTCATCCAGATATTGCCTACATTGTCATGATGATCTCCACGTTCAATTTTGTCCACCGTGATAGTCTAGACAATATATGGACTCATCTGTGAAGAGCACATTGGAACAAAAAAATAGGTTCAGTCCAGGTGCTCTCGACCCGACTCAGGCATGTGCACGTTGTCGATGTCTGCCTGTCAGTGGAACTCGCACCGCTGGTCTTTTCGCTCTCACGCCAGCCTCGTGGAGTCTGTTACTTACTGTCTGGGTGAAGACAATAACTCCAAAAACATTTCTGATGTATATTTGAAGAGTTGTAGCATTCAAAGTTCGATTTCTACTTATTACGTGATCAGATATCGGTCTTGTTGACGTGTTGTTGTTCACGTGTTATGTCTCTTTGAAATGATTCTGTGCCCTATAGATCAATCATGACTCACTCCCAGTGCATCAGCAACCATTCACAGGGACAATCTTCTCCGGAGCATCCATATTTCTCCCGAGAGCTCATGTACGCTTTAATGGCTTTTGCGTGGCATTAAAGTATATTGAATAAACCACAATAGCTACTAAATGCATTTTAACGGTCTTCAAATAGTCAAAGACTGCTTCAAACCAAAACAACCAGATGGATCCAATACCTTGAAAATCCACAACATACGGGATGAGCCCTTTCTGCTATGATATGACCACTAGACCGCACATACGGAAAGGTCACTTGATAATTGCAGATAATATGTCAAACAAAGCATTCACACTAATATTATTGCACATTCTAATATCATGTAATAAATAGTTTCTATAAAATGGTGATCCTTAGCAAAATTTTATTAGCATTATATTACATATACCTACATTATTATTATTATATTACAACCGCATTTAGGCCTACTTTACACAATTATGGGTCTAAATAAACACTTAATACATTGTGTAATAATTGCACACATTGGCAACGGCGACGATCAGTCTAAGTAGCATAACCGATAAATATTTTGATACCCCACCGGTAACATGGGCGTTTCGTAACGCATTATGCGTTTGTCATTGATTTCATAGAGCTTTCTGACAGGCTTTAAGCAGCGTAGCGACCGAGTTAGCGGTCTAATAAATACAGTCGCGTTCGTACCACCTGCACGTTTGTTGTGCTTGGTGACCAAAATGAAAAATGGCTTCCCCCAGCGGGAGCAGAAATCCGAAGGAGTTGAAGAAAATGGTATCTGAAAGTCACCAGGTATGTAACAGCTTGACATTTCTCGGTTATAGATGCGTAAAAATTTATACTAAAAACTATTTTATTGACGTCTTCCCCTGGATAGCCATTCTGACGTTAGACGAAACATTTATGGGCGATAATATGAGAGCGTTTGTGCATTTGCGCATACTATTTACGTCAGCCTCACTGGATTATTCTGCGCACTAGATTCTGCATGTATAAAGTTTAGGGTGGTAGCATGTTGTCACCATTGGCGTTGCAATGGGCCCATTGATATTGTTGTTGACAATCTTGAATCTATCTATTCTAACTCCAGTCCACCAGTGCCCAGCCCACCTCTTTATTTCTTTATAACACTGTATTGTTGTAGATGCCCTGAGTTTCGAGGAATAAACTCTATATGGTCCCCTCATCCGACTGTAAGTTTTAAAAGTGTTTGATATCGTCCCTCATAAAAGATTGATAGGCAAACTTAAATAATATGGCATATAGACTATTACACACTAAAATAGATACAGGCATATTCTTGTCTAACCGTGTACAACAGGTCATCATAAATGGTGAAAACTCTGAGTGGGAAATTGTTACAAGTGGAATTCCACAGGGTAGTGTCTTAGAACCGATCTTATTTGTTTTATATATAAATGATCTTCCGAAGAGTATAGTTTTACTTACTTACTTACTTAATCCTCTTGGCCCCTTCAGGAGCATAGGGCGTCAACCATGTTTCTCCACCTCACTCTCTTCTGGGCTATAGCTTTGGCCTCTTGCCAGGTGACCCCCACTTTTTCAAGATCTCGTAGTGTGGAGCGTCTCCAGTTGATTTTTTGCCTTCCTTGTCTTCTCTTTCCTTGTGGGTTATAGTCCAGTGCTTGTTTGGTTGTATTTGTTGGATCTTTTCTGAGTGTGTGGCCAATCCAGCTCCATTTTCTCCTCTTGATTGTAGTGCTTATTTCTTCCTGTTTGGTTTTCTTCCAGAGCTCTTTATTTGATATTTTGTTAGGCCACCATACCTTAAGGATGTATCGGAGGCGACTGTTGATGAAGACTTGGAGTTTGTTGTTGAGAGACTGAGTAGTTTTCCACGTTTCACAGCCATATAGAAGAACTGGTTTAACGTTGGTGTTGAAAATGTGGATCTTAGTGTTTATGGATAGCTGGGAAGAGAGCCATACAGGGCGTAGGGTTCTGAAGGCATGGCGAGCTTTATTAATGCGTAGCTCCACATCTTTGTCAGCTCCACCATTTGTACTGATGTTGCTCCCGAGGTAGATGAAGTCTTGTACTTCTTCAACAGTACCACTTTCTAGTGAGATGGGTTCGGAGGATCTGCTGTTGACTTTCAACACCTTTGTCTTTCCCACATTGATCTTAAGACCCAGTTGGCTGTTTTTTCTTTAAGCCTTTCTGTTTTTTGTTGCATGTGTTTATGGGTTTCTGAGAGTAGTGCTAGATCATCTGCAAAATCCAAGTCTTCTAGTTGTGAGAACAAGTTCCATTGGATCCCAGTACGATGGTGTTCTGTGGATCTTTTCATTGTCCAGTCTATGGCTATCAGAAAGAGCAGTGGAGTTAGCAAGCAGCCCTGTCGTACTCCAGTTCTAATCTGGAAGCCTTCTGAAACTTGTCCATTAAAGATGACATGACCAGTGAAACCTTCGTACATGTTCTTTATTAGGGTTACAAATTTTGTGGGTAAACCATAATGCCTCAGGAGCTTCCATAGAACTGTCCTATCTATACTATCAAATGCTTTTTCGAAGTCCACAAAGTTTATGTAAAGGGAGCTCTGCCATTCAATGCATTGTTCAACAATAATCCTGAGTGTAGCAATGTGATCTGTGCAGGATTTATCCTTTCTAAAGCCAGCTTGTTCCTTTCTTAGCTTCTTGTCAACTGTTTCTTGTATCCTATCCAGGATGATACGGCAGAGAATTTTACTGGGCACTGATGGAAGCATGATCCCTCTCCAGTTCTTACATTCACTGAGGTTCCCTTTCTTGGGGATTGTAACTAACATACCTGTCTTCCATTCAGTTGGTATTTCCTCTTTATCCCAGATCTCATTTAGCACGCTGTATAACACGTCTGTGGTGGCCCCAATATCAGCTTTTAAGACATCAGATGGTATATTGTCAATTCCAGGTGCTTTGCCTAGCTTCAGCTTTTTGATGGCTCTCTTGATCTCTTCTTTGGATATCCTACCACAATTAATGTTAAGGTCTTCATTTGTTTCCTCAATGTCTGGGATTGAATCTGGTGGAGGCCTATTCAAGATATCTTGGAAATATTCTTTCCAGCGTTGTAACTGTAAAGATTCCTTAGGTTTCCCTGTTTGTCCCTGATGGGGCGACTAGTGCTCTTGTTCTTCCCTGCTAGCTGTCTGGTGATCTTGTATAACTCTCTGTAGTTGTTTTGCCTAGCTGTGATCTCAGCCTCGTTTGCTAGTTTTTCGACATGTTTTCTTGCCCCTCTTTGTCTTCTTTTTAACTGTTTTGTTTCTTCCCTGGTATTCCTGCTGCAGTTTTTTTTCCTTGTGTCATCTGCTTCCTTGTTGAGTTTCATTTTAGTCTCCCTCCTTGCCTCAATAGCTTCCCAGGTGTCGTCTGTTATCCAGTCCTTCCTCCTAGCTTCTCAGCAGCCTAGGACTTGTTCACAGGTGTCTGTAATTGCATCCTTGCATCTTGCCAACTTTTCATCAATGTTTTTTTCCTCTTCCAATGCTTGGAACCTGTTCCGTAGTGTGATTCCCAGTTCCTGTCGTATTTTAGTATTTTGAAATTTTCTTATCTCAAACCTTCTTTGTACCTTGTTTTCCGTCTTCTTCTTTGCTGCTAGCTTCATCCTAAATTCACCCACAAGGAGGTGGTGGTCGGAGTTAATGTCAGCTCCTCTTTTCACTCTGACGTCTAGAAGCACTCTCCTCCATTTCTTGGTGATTGTTATGTGGTCAATTTGGTTTTCCGTCTTTAGATCTGGGGATATCCATGTGGCTTTATGTGTAGGCTTGTGTGGAAAGAGAGTTCCTCCGATTATCAGTTCATTGAGAGTACAGAAATCTGCAAACAGGAGACCGTTCTCATTCATCTGTCCCAGACCTTCTTTCCCCATTGTGCCTCTCCAATTGTCATTATCCTTTCCAATCTTGGCATTCATATCCCCCATAACAACTTGGATATCCCTCTTCGGTAGTTTTTGGGTGACTGTTTGTAGGTAGAAGGTCTCTTTCTCTTCAAATTCAGCAGAGTTGGTTGGTGCATAGCAATGTATAATGGTGATGTTCCGACCTTTTGATGTAAACCTGGCTGTGATGATTCTCTCCGAGACTGGTTCCCATTCTATGAAACTTTTTGCTGCATCCTTTGAGAGGAGCAGCCCTACTCCATGTGTGTGCGCATCTTCTTCTCTCTCATTCCCAGAGTACAAGTAAGTTTCTCCAGAGCTAGTTGTAACCTTCCCAAAGGTGTTCCATCTGCTTTCACAGAGTATAGTTTTGGATGTATAATATGTTTGCTGATGATACCAAGGTGTTTAAAATGATTAATAGTCCAGATGATCAGCATGCCCTACAGGACAACTTAGATTACCTAACATCTTGGTCAAGTCAATGGTTACTAAGGTTTCACTCAGACAAATGCAAGTTAATGCATTTAGGGAAAACATTAGAGCAGGAGTATACTTATAATTTGAACCATATATGATACTGTCAATGAATTCGGAAAAATAGAAGAAGAAAAAGACATTATTGATTCAAAGCTAAAATTTTATAAACACGTCAACCAAAAAATGAACAAAGTAAACAGTATCCTGGTACTTATTATAAGGTCTTTTACAACTCTAAATCAAAATAATATTGTGCCATTATATAAAGTTTTAGTTAGGAGTCATTTAGATTATGCAACATCTATATGATCCCCTTATATACAGAAATATAAAGATGCCATAGAAAATATGCATATACGTGCAACAAAGCAGTTTCCTTGGATGAAGAATATTCCTTACCAGGAGATGCTTAAGTGATTGAAACGTCCCACGCTTGTATATAGATGAACACATGGTTATATGATTGAGGTTTATAAACTGCTTCAAGGGAAGTATGACAGTGATGTATCTAACATTGTCAACTGCACAATGACAGTGATGCAAGGGAAGGAACAAGGGGTCATAGTTTGAAACTCTTTCTAGAACATGCTCATAGAAAGCTTCTAACTTTGAGTTACAAAATTATGGAATGATTTACAAGAAGTAGTTGTAAGTGCCCCAAGTGTCAACTCATTTAAAACAATTTAGATAGACATTGGAGTACTGACAAATTTCTCTACAACTACCAAGCTGTCTTGCCAGGAAATTGTAAAAGCATTTCAAGGGAAAGTTGAAGGTCTGACCACCGAGACCACCACCTAAGGTCAGGAAGAACCTAAGTTAACTAAGTTTAAAAGGTCATGTGATTTTAGCTACACATATTATTTACACTATTTTGGTTTTCAAATATATTTACACTTATGCATCCACTGCATGCATGCCACATGCAAACTCATGTGTTTGTTGGTGGCTGTGTCAATATATGGAGTAAACTCACTCAAGACTAAAAAAAGATGAACAAATGGAAAAGACAATGGTCAATGCAATGGCAATTCATTAAATGATTGTCATTTTCACCTTGTCCTAAGTCTAAGATATAAGCGTTCCAAGTGTCCTGGAAGAAAATAGCAGATTGTACTAACAAATAAATGTTGATGTTTTTCCAATCAGGACATCAATGACATGAAGACAAATTTGGCGAAACTACGTGGCTTATCAGAAGATGAAAAAACAGAAAATGCCCTGCTGCGTTCGCGGATAGACGAACAGTCGCAACTGATAATGATGCTAAAGAGACGCTCCGATGAGGCAACTACCAATGCTCAGACGCTGGAGCGAATTAACAGTGAACTGGTTGAGTTCCGCGAGAATGCAGTCCAGGGCCTCGAGGAGCAGATGCGGAAATACAACCTTTTGGATGAACGGTTCATGCATCTTGCCTCAAACCACGAGGCAATGATCCAGATAAAAGATGAGTATAAGTTGCAGAATGCAGCATTAAGGGCTGATAATCGGCGGCTGCAGGATGCCAATAAATCATTGTTCTCACCAATGATAGAACAGCGGAATGCAGCTATTGCAGCACTGGAAAAAATGCTCGACTCCACAACAAAGGAGAAAGTAGATGCAGAGTCAAGATGCAGGTTAGTCTTAGTGTATTTTTATGACATGTTTGTGTAATGTTTTTTTATGGAAAATTGTAAAAAAAATATTTTAACATTAAAGACCAGGTTTGGGACTAGTTGTGCCAATAATGTATTTGGTTATTAGTTAATCAACCAATCCAACCAGAAACTTGTTTTCTATGAACTACAAGCTCTTCCATACTACTTGTGTCGTCCATTACAATCGGTCTAGGTATTTTTTTAACTTCATCTCCTCCTCCCCACCCCCTGTAGACCAGTTCAAATTCTCTGAGAATTAAAATAATAATAATTTTTTATCTAAACAATAACGATAATGTAATTTTCTCAGAGCAAATAAAAAATCCCTATTGTGTAGCACTTTGATTTAATCGCAACAGGGTGCTGGTGTCAGTAGAATTTGTTCACCATTTATACAGAAGGTAGGATATTTCGTTTTAATCTGGGATATTAGGAGGTTCTAATAATTTTGCTCTACATTTGGGAGATCACCCATCAAATAGGGAGACCTAAATTGGAATCGCGGTTGGATTCAATTACAATTATCAATTACACAGCATCATAAAAACTAAATTATAATTACAGCACTACAAAAAATCAATTACAATTACAGCAGTTCAACAACAGTCTTGTACAATGCTATATAAAGATTCAGTTAGTTCATAAGTTGTGTACAATTAACGTTTTATAAAGAAACATTAGTATTATTACATCTATCATTACTGTTCATTTTAGACATGGCTCTAGGTGAAAACATCCATACAATTCACAATTATGACTACTGCAATATTTTTCAGTTACAATTACATAGTTCAAAGTAAAGTCAATCACAATTATTCAATCCAAGCCTGCTTAGAACCTCTGCTGTTTGTAGCCAAGTACAGATGTACTCATTTATGCAGTTGAGTGAACGTGTGATTGGGGCTGAATGAAAGAGCCAAAGTTTCAAACAGCAGCAAGGTGATTCGAACTAGAACCATCTCAGTGGTCAGTGGTTAGAATGCTGGACTCTTCATCGAGAGGACCAAGGTTCAAACACGTTTGCTGCTATTACGAAGATTGGACAAATTTTTCCACATTGCCTCATTTTACTCAGAGTACCTGGCTGAGTACCTGGCTGAGTACCTGGCTGAGTACCTGGCTGAGTACCTGGCTGTGGACAGTGGTAGATATATATGTGAACGTATAGTTTTTGCACAGTAATTGCAGTGGGGTTGAATGTTTCCCAGAAAAGTCAAGTTGGTGTTGGAATGAACAAGTCTGCCAGGGGTGAATGTGAAGTGCTTACTTAACAACAATAATCAACTACTGGGGTGCGGTAGCATAGAGATTAGAATGCCAGGTTCTTAATCAAGAGTACCCAGGTTCGAATCCTCTTGCTGCCATTTTGAAAGTTCAATAATTTCGTTCAGTGCCCCACATTACCACAGTTCAATCAGTTGTATAAATGAGTACCTGGCTACAGACAGAGGTGGATATGTGAACGAATAGTCTTCACACAGTAATTGCAGCATGGCTGAATGCTTCCCTGAGAAGTCGTGATGTCATTGTAATGAACAAGTTTCTGCCAGGGTTAAGTGCATTGAGCAGTCCTAAGGACTGGATATTGCGCAATGTAAGAACGTACCTTTTACTTTTTTACAACCAGGGCTCAAAATTAGTCTAGACTAGTGTGAAATAGTCAATGTCAGTGGTGCCACCTGGTAGAATAAGCATATTTCTGAGAGTGAAGAGCCACGGTGAGAAATTGGTTCCTAAACAGGAGGATTTTTAGGGTACACTATACATACCATCATGGCCATCCAGAGTGTGCGGTGGAGGTAGGATTCACACTGTGGGAAGCCACCCAAGCTGATGATTGTCAGTCTAGGGGAAGTCGGCAGAAGTATAAGCCGGTTACTCCACAATCCAGTTTCATGGGACTAATGAACATTGTGGCGGACCAGTTGGGTTTATTGGCCACTAGAAGGGAAAAAGTTAACTTCAAACCCAGATTACGACATTACTAGAACCTTACCCTGGCTCTTGTTTTCCTTTACAGAGACTTGGAAGAGTTACTCTGTCAGGCAAAAGACGACCATAAAAGAGAAGCAGATGAACTGAAGGAGAAACTGAGTGCCACAGAACGACACCTCTCAAGTAGCAAATTGTTCCTGATTAGTTTGAATATGTTAAAGCTGCTTCCTTAAATGGTTCCACCCATCACGAATCTGGTTCATTTATGTCCATATGTGTAGTGTGTGACTAGTTAAGTAATGTTTAATTAAAAATGTGTATATATATATGTATATATATATATATATATATATATGCATATGTATATGTATATGTGTATATATATATATATATATATATATATATATATATATATATATATATATATATATATATATATATATATATATATATATATATATATATATATATATATATATATATATATATATATATGCATGTGTATGCATGTGTATGTATGTGTATGTGTATGTATATATGTACATGTATGCATATGTATATATGTTTTATCTCATGTAATGCCTGTATTGTAATAATTATATTCACTAATGTAATATATTTTATTATTTAATTTATTTTATTTATTTAATTTATTGTAAACACCCCTGATTCTATTTTTAGAGATATGCGGTGTCTAAATAAACTTGATTTGAATTAATTTTCAAAATTGTGGATATCCAAAATGGCAAACACTGCGAGTCAAGGCCAATCATGGGCGTGACTTCCATCCTCTCGCAGATCACATGACAAAGTTACGAAATTTCACCAAGGGTGAAAATCATGATTTTTCAGCATTTCAATGCAGTTTTTAATATATTCATTGTTTGTTGAACGTCAAGGTCTGTACTCATAAACATATAAAGGTCAGACCACGCTAACAAATTCTGGTTCATTAAATCATTTCCTCTCCTTAAAATTTTCTTCAAAGAGTTGTTGATGTATTAAAATTCAAACAAGAAAATTGCTGTTATTCAGCTGCAAAATTCTCATTAGGAATGTTTGCGGTACAATACAACGGAAATTATATGTACACAGGTAATCAATTAACTGAATTATAGTATTGTAGTGAGCTGATACAGCGACATTGTTTATAGAGGAAGTAGCACGTTTGGAAGCTGAATTGAGAAATCGTCGGACATCTGATGCTAATTCAAAGACTCAGCTTGAATCATTGGTGAAGGAAAAAGACGAATTACTTGAGATCATTATGCGACGAGGCAAACTGATACAGGTACTGGTAGATTGCTTTTACTATTTATCAATAATGTGTTAGTTATATAATTATTTTGAAGAAATAATCTATTTAATGTGCAGGCGTCATGTGGCATATAACTGGTAACATTATAGTTCAGAAGATACAAATCAGGAATTAAGAATGATATGAATGCAGCAGTGAACCTAATTAACGTTCACCATGTTCATCAGATGTGTACTTATCTGTTACATGTTTCATTCTGTGCAGAAAACTAACACAGGTAAGTCCAATGAAAGTCATCACTCACCGATCTTTCTTGATTTGTTTAATTAACTCACAGAATGAAGAATCTTTTATGACTCACACAAGCACATGCAATTTTAATTCCACAGGAAATTGGCATGCATTGTGAGCAGCGGTAATTTTGCCACCAATTAATCAATGTATTGATGAGATTTGTTGTGTTGTGTTGACATGACAACTGTTGCCAAGACGTATAGGCAATGGAAGCATGTGTTTGCATCTGTCAGTGTTTACATGTTGTGCTGCAATGATTCATGTGATTGAGCGCACAATGGTTGCATAACTGGCTAAAGCTTAGATCACTTAATACCTTCAGAACTTCCATGTAGCAGAATAAATGTGGACCAGTCATGTAATAATAATATAAATTTTTTCTTCCCCTTGAAGATACAGCATCTCAACTACCCAAATGTGTTTTAATGAACCCAAAAAAAATTTATTATCTGTTTAATTTGAATGTTTTGACTCAAATGTTTACATTGCACGCAGCGTGCAATGTAAACATTGCACGTTGCAAACAAGGTCAATCTTCCTATAGATAATTCACTCACAAATTATATTTAAGAATTGTTTTTTTCAAAACACATTTGCTGCAGTTGAGAAGTATAGTTTATACTGAAGTATAGTTTATACTGTATTACACAGTTTAATGAAAAAATTATCAGAATGTGTGCCTTTAAAATATTACAAATATTTCGATAACAGATACATTGTTATAAACTGAAAGATCCCCCTCGATATAACTGATTTTTCTATTTTTTAGCAAATGTTTTAAAAGTGCATCTGAATTGTAGATTTTCAGGTAAATAGTTCCATATTTTATCAGGTAGATGATTCAATTTTGGTCAGTGCTGATCCATAAATTATCTTATGCAATATGCTATTTTCATGCTGTATACCAGAATATAAAATAATTTTTTTATTGACACATTTTTATTACAATAATAGGCTTACACTTAACTGGCAGTATTGTTATTGATCGCTATTATATAATACATACCCTAATATTGATTTTATTAAGTAACATTCCATCCCTACATCAGACCACTACGAACACTTGTCTTCCATTATTACTTGTTGAAATCATTAATCAAGTAATTACCAAAATTGCAGCACACATGGCAGTTAGCTTTCTCAGTAATAACGACTCAAACTGGAAAAAAATAGTAAAATAAAATGCCAGTTTTTATCAACAGACCTGGCAAAAAGCAGAGTGTGTCTGTAAAGCCTCAACCATGCATTACCTAAATCTGACTGGTGTATTGGCAAAATAAACTATTTAAAATGTGTTCATTGTTTTTAATGAGTCAATAATACTAGCATTATTCTTAAGGGATGTCGTCAATTTTGTCAACTTGTTTTTCATATTTGTTGAGTTTCTACCAATTTTGACCGAAAAGCCACACATTTTATCCACCCCAACAAAAGCAGGTTTGTGAAAGTGAAAAACCCTGGTTTGCTGACACCATCACAGGTCTCTTGTCTTGTGTTGGCAGGACAAACAGACAGACATCAAACATCTTCAACAGAAGGTCGAGACTACGGAGCGAGCGATGCGTGAAATGCAGGAGAAATTCGAGTGTGTAACATTCATTACTTGTTGTCTAGCTCACTGAGACAAAAACATTCATTACTTGTTGTCTAGCTCACAGAGACAAAACCGTTCATTACTTGTTGTCTAGCTCACTGAGACAAAAACATTCATTACTTGTTGTCTAGCTCACAGAGACAAAAACATTCATTACTTGTTGTCTAGCTCAATGAGACAAAAACATTCATTACTTGTTGTCTAGCTCACTGAGACAAAAACATTCATTACTTGTTGTCTAGCTCAATGAGACAAAAACATTCATTACTTGTTGTCTAGCTCAATGAGACAAAAACATTCATTACTTGTTGTCTAGCTCAATGAGACAAAAACATTCATTACTTGTTGTCTAGCTCAATGAGACAAAAACATTCATTACTTGTTGTCTAGCTCACTGAGACAAAAACATTCATTACTTGTTGTCTAGCTCAATGAGACAAAAACATTCATTACTTGTTGTCTAGCTCAATGAGACAAAAACATTCATTACTTGTTGTCTAGCTCAATGAGACAAAAACATTCATTACTTGTTGTCTAGCTCAATGAGACAAAAACATTCATTACTTGTTGCCTAGCTCACTGAGACAAAAACATTCATTACCTGTTGTCTAGCTCAATGAGACAAAAACATTCATTACTTGTTGTCTAGCTCAATGAGACAAAAACAGATAATACCTTGCACATTGTAAAAAAAATATTTTACATTTTAATTTTTAATAAGTTATATTATCTGCACCAAATTCCAAAGCTATTATTTGGTTGAATTGGGATCCTATTTTTTAATATGATTTTGTTTAATCTGTAAAATATTGCCTCTATGAAATGGATCCTGTTTGTAACCTCTCAATATGATAGCTTATTCAGCTTCCAGTGTTCAGCTGTCGTATTCAGTTGCATTATGCATAAATGGTAATTTCAGATGAATTGGTTATACTAATTTGTTAACTTTTTATTATAATGCCTATATTATATACATTTTGTATAATATATTTTTATTATATTATTTGTATTGATGTTTCCATTTTATTTTCCATTTTATTTGGTTTATGTCGGAATGTGATTCTAATATATTGACACCATTCAAAGACATATTTTATTGGAACGACTACGATATAGCAAAATGAACATAATTTCTTGAATTATCAATGATTGTTATCATGAATCCAAGAGATGGTTTCTCTTCCAGAGAGGACTGTGAAATGGCAGACCGAGATGCAAAAGTGCAATCACTGAAGAAAGAACTGGAGATGCTTCAACAAACCCACGATGAATCTATGCGAGTAAGTAATTAACTCTACTATCAGTTAATACCTGAGTAGGTATTTCAACTTAATATGTGTTTAACAATGTTGTGTTAATCTTTATAAATGTTGTTTTTGCATACAAAATGTATTGAAATTGATTCTTGTGAAATTCGTCGTCATTGGTTACCAAAATTAAAATATACATATTTTTCTAGACTATTGTTTCATGGTGCATGATACCCAAAAGGTGGGATTGTCTCAATATAAAAAAACTGTGACACTGGTCATGAGCCATGAATATAGAAAAATAATTATCTGCACCAAATAGGGATTCCTGACTGTGGAGATGGCGCCACCTGGCGGGTTATATGTTACCTTGACTGTAAACCACTACTTCAGGGTATATTATTGTTTGAGTATATATTACAGTAACATGAAGTGGTGCATGATATATATGCTGTCGTGTCCAGGAATTTCAAGCCTACAAGAAACATTCCTGTGCCCTACTGCAGAAAGAGAAAGAACTCAACGAACGATTGCGCCACCTGCAGGTGGCGTGAATGGTCGCCCTAGCAGATAATCAAATAACACGAGAAAAGAATACTATACCAGTACAGAAAAGTGGGGCCTTACATTAATACTTTTGTGCATATTTACATTGTGGTGTAATGTAGAGTAGTGTGGAATTTCTTACAAATATTTTTTTTTATTTTACAGCTTTGTAGTGGGTTGTCAAAATGTGGTACACTTAATTGTGGCTGTAAGAGTTATGTCCCTATGAGAGGTCATACCTAGGGCTAGGCTAAGGACTAAGCCTAAGGTCAGTAAGGTTTAAGGGTGCATATTTATTTAGAACCTTGCAGTCCCCATACACAAGGAAAAGAAAAGGTTGCTGGAGCAATTTACCATGCTTTAATTGTACAACTGTTTAGGATCCTTCAGTGGTAATCTGCATGATTGCATAATCTTTTTGTGATCATTATAGGGGTCACACGTTTTAATACTTTTCCTGTATGATATATATGTCCGTATGATCAAAATATTTGGTACGATCATAAGATAATTCTGGGTAGTATGGAGTTTAAAAGTACTATGGCATACACTTTCATGTGGAAGTGGACCTTGTTGAATAACTATTTTAAGTGCCAAAAAATGGTGTCAAATCAGACTTGTTATTCGAAGAAGAATAATCATGTATATTAAATTTTACTTGCATTTCCTGCATGCAATTGTGCCACACAATTTATTTTGCATATGTCAGTAAATTCTATGAAGTTACGTAATTACTGTGCCAAACAAAATAGTGCTAAAATAATTTTTTAAATTGTTATTATTATTTAATGGATGCTAATCTTGCCAACTGTGCCAAATACAGTCTCATGTTCGCCCCTTCACGAAGCGAAGACGACCGTGTACGCATCATTGGCGTTGAGGTTTTGTTATGTACGTAGGTGGCTCATGAGCTCAATCCATGCCCGGTTTGTTTTCCCACAAGCGGGACAAGACGCCGTAGACGACAGGGCTCGGGTAACTGTTGATGGCTCTTGATTTCTTCTGGTGTTTCTTTTCAGCTTCAGTAGTGCGCTTTCGCTCTAAACAGACAGCGTGCTTGTTGCGATCAATCCTGGGCCAGTTAGCCACTCCCAAGGTTCAGGGTCAGTACTGAAGCTATCAAGAGTCACAAGCCAGTATTTATTCGGTTGTGTCAAAACGTACTTTGATAATGTATTTTACATTCAAAAGTAACTGTCAATTTTATAGAAGCATTTTAAGGCTATTTGTTGCTGAATAGTTATGTTAATAATGTGTATATCAATTATATGTATTTTTACACCCCATCATAGTCGTGCCAAATACATACAGGTATGAATAAAATATAATAGCTAGATTTACATATTTATTACCATTACCAATTTTACAAATGCAGTCAAACCTGCTCAAACAACCACCTGCATTAAGAAACCACCTGTCATGTAATGACCAGTCAACTCCTCCTTTCAAGACTGTTCATGTTAAATTACCTGCATTGAACGACCACCCACATTATGTGATAACCGAAAATAACTTGAAAGACTGTAGAGATGTTGTGAAGATAAATGTGAATGTAACCTATTGGTTTGTTTTCCTTCATTACAAGTTTCTTGACGTTAACCATATATCAAGCAGCTTTAACGTTAAATATGCATGCACTAATGAATCACCTTATGTGCTACCACCTGGTGCAATAATATTATGGTCACAAATTAGCGTTTTGAATGATTTTACCCGTTTGTTCAACACTAATCGTTTTTATTATGAATGACTGATGCTGCTTAACCGATATACACAAAGCGTACTAAATGGGGTCACTGCAATAATATATCAATACCAATAAAAATTAATGGCGGTCGCATGTGAAATATGGCTACTGTTGCATCATGCAGTGCTGTTAGGCGAGCTGTTGTTTTAGATCATGTAACCATTCACCACGCTGTAATGCGTTCACCACGCTGTAATACGTAAATGTTTTTCAACCTGGAAAATTATCAACAAGTACTAATTCTGGAAAGATGCCCGAGAATCAGTACCCTTCGTTATTTTGCCCTTCATGTTTCCTAGATATCGTGTCAACATTTTTAAACATTGGAAATTACAAAATCAGTTGTTCCAACCAAACTGAAGAGACAAACGTAGCTGAGTAGTTTGTACTGCAAATATCTGCTGGAAGCTATGTGCACTTTCACATGTCACCCAAAGTAACGATCAAAGCAAATTCTCTCGAACATCATCCTCACTAGCCATGGGGTAATAGTAGTACAGTACCCTGGAAGATAAACCTGTTAAAATGTGGATTTTTCAGCCAATTAAAGTTAAGTTCCTATATGTGAGCCCTCAAGATCCCTGGATCGGCCTCTATTGGTTAACCCAGCTACAGCAAGTTTCAGCATGTTAATCTGCCATGGGTACTGATGTAGTCAAAACACCTGGTGGCCAGGGGTACTGTCAGAACCCCTGGTAGTGAGAATGTCAAACAACACAGACCTGGTTCGCGATGGGCTAGATAAAATAATAATTGCATAGACAGCCTAAACATCAACAGAAACGACAGATTAAAGATTCACGACAAAACTTTATTTGTCACTTTTCCTTACATCATTAGGTGTTCCATAATATTTAACTACTTCGGAATAACATCCTGAACATCCCCCTCTCTCGGCTGGGGACTGTCTCATGGTTCCACAAATCCTTCTAACACAGAACCTCAGAAATACCAGGTACACTGTACTGGTTTCACTGCTTAGGTTATCAGTCTGTATTGTGCAGTTCAGCTGCACATGTGTGTCCTAAGATTGAGAGAATTTATGTCGACTCTGCGAGCTTCTCTGCCCTGGTAACCACCTCTTCGATTGGCCCGACCATGTAGAACGCGACCTCGGGCAGATGATCCAGCTCACCTACAAGCAACAGACACACACCATCATCACAACGTTTTTTTATGTTCACACTATTCTGGGATAAAATGTCGGTCAAAAGATAATGTATTGATTCTTGGTCAACATATGAGTAAAAACAAAAGATAATGTATCAAAAGCAACATTGACAATTGTTCATTAGAAATTATCAGTTTTATTTTAAAGTATATGGCAACATTTGCATGCAAAATATTTTGTCCAAATTGCTCGTTTGCACCAACTTATCATCCAACAAATATAAACTGCAAATCTATGTAGAAGTTCAAAACGTCATCAATGCTCCCACGCTACGTGTTCTCCAGAGCTTTATAGAGATTTGCAATTTTATGCAGTGAATGACAAATGCAACACCCAAATCCTGAAATGTTCAGTGTTTTCATGAGCTTACTGGGCCATGCTAAAATGGTGAAGATTCTGTTCTTATAAGTATACAATATTTTTTTCTCTGAAAAATAAGGTAACTGTTTAACACTAGTGGTGTCATTTGGTGACTAGTGTACAACAACTGAAAAGTAGTGTCAACTGTTTAACACCAGATGGTGAAACTTCGAAACAGAGTTTTACTACTCAAATTACAATAAGCATGGATCCTGCTTATCAAAAAGGGGTGTACGCTAATTACATGTATGCTTAATAAGTCGAATATGGTATTTCAGGCTGACAAACTGGAACAATACAAAAGAGATAATTCCCTGTTTACAAAGACGCCTCATGTAAGTTCACAAAGCGCACATTCAAGTGCACACAAGTTCAGAAAAGAATCTGATATCGCCCCTTACCCTTGAGGATCATGTTGAAGCCCTTGATCGTATCCTTGAGGGGCACAAGTTTGCCCTCGGTGCCTGTGAATACCTCGGCCACCTGGAAGGGCTGACTGAGGAACCGCTGGATCTTACGAGCGCGAGACACGACGAGCTTGTCCTCCTGCGACAACTCATCCATACCCAGGATGGCGATAATGTCCTGCAGGGACTTGTAGTCCTGTTGACACAAATGTTGACACATACTAAACATAACCTACACAGTAGAAACTCTCTAAACAACCCTGTGGAAATGCAATCGAACCTCACTTTACAGTCACCTCAGTAATACAGCCACCTCGTCATTATTTTTCCTTCCAGTCCCAAATTATTTCCTTTCATTAATTTTTTTTTATTTTATTAAAATGGCAACTACAGCAGTTGAATTATACAGTAATGTATAGGACATCAGTACTGCTAATACGGTCGCCTTGCTATTCAGGTCGCTTTGGGGCAGCTGCACAGAGGACCTTAATAGTGAGGTTCTACTGTGTATAAAATTATTATTAAAAAACATTATTATGAAAACAGTCACCCTAATTATTCTGTCTGCCAGATCGGCACAGGTATACCTGACCAGCTTCTCTAATTTGGTCACCCTTTCAATCAGGCCATTCCAGTCAATTGGGTGGCCCCTGTAGAGAGGTTTTACCGTACGTGGCCTGTGATGTTGTATTGGTTGTAAGCATACGGCAGTTGCAACCATTCACCAGTATCCACCATTTAAAAACAAATAATTTTTGCATCACCCCAAATATCTTGTTTACATTGCTAAATGGTAAGGTCGATATCACAATCAAAGATCAATCAAATCAATTAGACTTTGTATCTGTAATTTTATGTGAAACAAACCAAACTTTACACAAATATTGTCCCTCCTTAATTCAGTGAATCTTACCTGGAGGATCTTCTGCACACCACGAGCAATGTCGTAGTGCTCCTGTCCGACAATGTAGGGGTCGAGGATACGGGACGTGGAATCAAGGGGATCAACAGCAGGGTAAATACCCAGCTCGGCAATACCACGAGACAACACAGTGGTGGCGTCCAAATGAGCGAAGGTCGTTGCGGGGGCGGGGTCAGTCAAATCATCAGCAGGCACGTAGATAGCCTGGAAAGAGAACGGAGAGGATTTTATAAAAAATTCACGATGACAATTTGGTCCGTTTTTTGTGTGTGCAATTGGACACTTGTTAACCGCAACATTGAGAACAACAGGTTAACCCACTACGAATCAGCAGTACCACATTCCAAAAACTCCCAACTTAACATAAAGTTGACAAAGAGCTAACCCTCAGAAGCAGTCATATCAACATAGAGATAGCATGGCTATAAAAAACCCAAAGATTTCTAAATAAAGCAGCAACATAATTTCTAAAAAACATGGTTGTTTTACAGCAATACACCAATTTTGTTACAAACCGATGACATATTGTTTTATTAGCTTTCATTTTGTCTACTTGGTGACCTTTATAGCTTGATGCTTTGAAGCAATCAACAGACAGACGTACCTGTACAGATGTGATAGATCCCTTCTTTGTGGTGGTGATCCTCTCCTGCATGGTACCCATGTCAGTGGCGAGAGTCGGCTGGTAGCCCACAGCGGACGGGATACGTCCGAGCAAGGCAGACACCTCAGACCCGGCCTGTGTGAATCGGAAGATGTTATCGATAAACAGCAACACGTCCTGTCCCTCCTCGTCTCGGAAATACTCAGCAACGGTCAGTCCGGTTAGGCACACACGAGCACGTGCGCCTGGGGGCTCGTTCATCTGACCGTACACAAGCGACACCTTCGACTTGTCGTCCTTGAGACTGATGACGCCGGACTCAATCATCTCGTGGTACAGATCATTTCCCTCACGCGTCCTCTCGCCGACGCCAGCGAACACTGAATAACCGCCATGGGCCTTCGCGACATTGTTGATCAGTTCCATGATCAACACGGTCTTGCCGACACCAGCACCTCCAAACAGACCTGCGCAGAACCACAAAGGATTTTGTTAAATATAACGTGCCGTCATCACCTGAAGACCCACATTTTTGTCCTTGCTTATTCCCCTTAATGCACTCATTCAATTCAATTACTGATGACTTGATATTTATTGCAAACCCATTTGAGACTACTTACCCCTTTGGTATCGATGAGCCGTTGAGCATCAGTTATCAAGGATTTTAGTGCAATAGAGGTTTATCCTATTGTTTGACAGTAAGACACTGGTAAAATGCAATGTGTATCTGTCTTTCACATTCACACCTAAAGAAAACTTTTTTATACAGAAATGGTAAGAGAAATACTGTATGAAGCAGTCAGTTTCCCACAAAAAATTTCCAGCAAAATATTCTAGATGCACTTAATTTTGAATATGGAAATGTCACATAGACTGATAGAGCAAATATAACAGCCAGATGTTTCAGTCCCCTATCCAGACGGAAACGTACCAATCTTTCCTCCCTTTGCATATGGAGCGAGCATGTCGACGACCTTGATTCCTGTCTCCAGAATGTTCTGCTCAACGCTCATGTCCACAAACTCTGGCGCCTCCTGGTGAATGGCAGCAGTACTAAAACAAACAAAGCACGAAGGTACACAAGACTGAACAGAGAACAATTATTAATAACTAAGAGTAATGTTATATTTGAGATATTTTGATAAGTTATGATAAGTTCTCATAAGAAGGGCAACAACTTGGCTAGGGTTCATAGTGGGAACCAACTTTAAAAATAAATTACAGAGGCCTCCCACCTCCCTTACAGCCAACCAATTCACGCTATAAATATCCCTCTTATCTGAAATTATGGTTTACAATATAATGGCACTTTTGCACATGATCTTTGGCACATTGGTTACTTCCAGAAGATTACCAAAGTCATGGGAATGCACTTCACAATGTTCACATTTGATCAAATATTAACCTCACCCCCACTGTTTTCAGGAAAGTAAAATTCCATGACATTCCACTGAAATAAATCAAATTCCCCGACTTTAACCTTAACCTCGGGAGAATATCCTTCTCCTCGACATGTGTGAACCATGTCTGATTTATTTTGTAGTAATATTCAGCCTGAGCTGCACGAGTGCACACTGCTTCAGACTACTCACGCCTTGGCATTGACTGGCCCCCTCTCATCAATCGGCTCCCCAATCACATTGATGATACGACCAAGAGTCTCTGGTCCCACAGGGATCCTGATGGGTGTGCCGACATCAGTGCAGACCTGACCTCGGACCAGACCCTCAGTACCGTCCATGGCAATGGTGCGCACTGTGTTCTCACCTGCAAGGCCCACCACAGGTTATTTCACATTACATTATAGTTGGCAGGCATGGTGGTCAGTTCGGACTTGATCAAACAATTTTGTGAATAGTATTTGAACCAATCACTTGTATAAAATAATTACTGTGATGAAGATTGGTGGTTGGTTAGATTTCAATCTTCCACTACGCAGTTTAGTGTTAATTAAGCGATGTTGTTCATTTGTGAATTTAACTGATTAAAAATGAATTGAATTGGAATGAAATCTGTCAACACACTGAATGGAATCATTAAATTGGATCCTTGATAAATACATGTAAATTGACACAAATGAACAGAACCCAGACCTGGTTAAGATTGATTGATGTCCAGATATTACACTGTTATGTTAAATACTATGCGGTGTTGATATCAAAATTGTACCAAAACAGCAATCAGCTATCCCAAATGGATTTGACATTAATGGTAATGGTAAGTAATTTGACACTTGCCAAAGACAAAAATAACTTTGAGATTTCCAATACACTTTGTTCTGCCTGCAAGCGTTCCAAAAATGTCCCAGTTGTTTAACCATTATTACCAGGTACACATATAGGTACACACACACACATATATAGGCACATACAGAAATATATATAGTTCTGTATATTCCACCATATATACATATATATTATATAAATTAACTTATATGGCACCTGTATCCTCAGGAACCTGAACTCGGAGGCGCAACAAAAACAGAATCATTAAGCATAATTGTGGACAGGGATGCACAAGTCATTATCAGAACGAGGGACAACCGAATATTTATGGTGAAAATGCAATTTGGAATAAATATACCTAGAATTTTTCTTTTGGAAAATTGCTATAATTTCAGATGTTTTTAAAGTGATGGGGAGTTCATTCCAGACCCTAGACACAACTACAGAGAAAGCTTGTTTGCCCAAGTTAAGTTTTATTTTAGGCACAATAATTTGTTGTGAAATTTGTGATCTGAGATATGGATGTTTGAAAGATGCAGACTAGGCAAGTAGGGTGGTTGTTGTGTAGATAGAGCATGATATGTTAAAGTGGACAGCTTAAAATCAATTCGATAAGAAACAGGAAGCCAGTGATAGTGATGTTGAAAACCGAGGCGCTCTTAGTACCACACATGC
Source organism: Lamellibrachia satsuma (assembly GCA_033239005.1). Taxonomy (NCBI): domain Eukaryota; kingdom Metazoa; phylum Annelida; class Polychaeta; order Sabellida; family Siboglinidae; genus Lamellibrachia; species Lamellibrachia satsuma. The sequence goes on from BSQZ01000102.1 coordinate 1,552,460, forward strand.
CAGACAATTTGGTACTCATTGGAGTTTAAATATGTTTTAGCAATGTTATTTAGTAGTGAATTACAATAATGTCATGTCAGTGTTTAAAATTTTTTTTTTATATTAATTTGACATCACAGAGATTACTCATGTCAAAACAGGTTGCTTCAGGTGTGTACGTTGTAGCACTTCTGCTATTTTGTTATCAGAAAACTATTCCCAGTTTATTTATTAGTATGAAGGAATTCAGCGGTCACTGTTGGAGCTGACCAATATTACGTAATGTGTTTGCTTAAGCATGTCCATGTCCGCATGGATGACGAGTATTTATTTATCTCAGAGAATGATGCATATTAAGTAGACATGGATTATTACCCAATTTAGACGTGTTTTAAATTATTTATACTTATGGAATGGTTTCTTAGTGGACTAGACCAGGAGATGGTGATTGGTGAACTAGTGTTATCTCACGCCCGGACAAAAAAATGCGATAAAAAGCGAACATCTCACATGAACGTCAAAAATAACATGATTGATGCAAAAGAAGCCCCTTTCACAAACTACCAGCGTATGAAGGGTGAACTTCAAAGAAAGACGATACATACCAAGATGCTGGGAAACTTCGAGCACAAGCCGTGGTTCGCGACCCTGTACCTCAAGGGCATTGAGGATTGGTGGAAGATCATCGTCGAACTGTACATCTACGACGGCGCCAATGACAGCTGTGACCCTCCCCTTGAGGCTACTGCTAGCAGCGGCCTTAGGTGCCGCGGCAGAACCATTCTGTCCTGCATCATAAAAGATTATATGAAGAAACTGGAAAAGTACTCAGTTGTGCTGAGTATGATACCGAAAATGGTTCGAGATCGTGTTCAAATGTTGTGTGCCTGAAGTGACATTTCATGTTAACCGCATTGACTATGCCAACATTTGTTCCCTTCACATAAAACAGTGGCGAACGATCGCGAACTGGCATGCGATTGGATGATATTAATAGCATTTGGCCTGGCGACTATGCAGTTTATCACTGACGATGGAGCGCCACCGACAGCAGAAGTTTCACAAAAAATGTAACGAAAATATATTGCGAAGTAAATAAAAGTAACGATGTTAAAAGTCGCGTTGCTTTAAATAAAACTACTTTGTTACAACTAAAAGTATTTAGTAAAAATTATACTTTGTTACATGCCAAACCTGGTCACAAGTGTCAATCTAGCAAAATGTGCTCATCAAATGAATACGTATACACATATTCTATATTTGCCAATACGATATGGCTATGATGTTTGCATCCAAACTCATGTAACATGTTTTGGCGTTTGTTTACTAAACCAGTCCTCTTTCTGGCAATAGAACAGTTGTCTGAGACTTTGCATTGGTACTATTCGGTTTTGTGTATTGCCCAAGTTTCAAAACGGCACAAGTTGTGTTGAACCAGTCCCTCCTACCGAAAAATCTTACGCTCTACCTCAGCGCCCAGTTTTTATTATCCCTTTAACATATCGACGCATGTCCGTGCGAATGTGATTCACCATTTTATTTATAGTACAATTCACTATTTTACTTATTCAATCGCTGGAAGATCTGGTAACTATGGGCATCAGCTTGGTCATGACGACGCTGCGAACAATCTAATTGACATAGCATGCCTTCAAAATATACGTTTCATGGACTAGTCTAATCTCGGGGCATCTGCACATTTCACAATGACAGCGCGGTACCCTGACAGCGGCGATAATGCAGTTCCCTCAAAAATGTTACTTAGTCAAAACGGCATCAAAATTTGCATGAATCAAGCAGAATACACATAGCAAACAGTTTGCATAAGCGCCGATTCGATACTGTGTGCATGTAATCATCGAACAAAATAACCGTGTGCATTTTGAAATTATATAAATTTGTGGTTTCAATGCCAATGGCATACGAAGTCAGAATGGAGGACAGGACGGAGATATCCAACCAAGGTCACAGCCGAAACTATTCAAAATATCTGCAAAAGTACGACGACTGCATCCAAACTATTTATACGTACGTGTCGTGTGGTAACTGGCGACGGTTCTAGGGGCAGTTTTGGAAACTTCCCGAGCAAAAAGGGCTGGTTTGGCAGCCCTTAACGCCCCTCGGCAGCACCTCCTTGCAGCATGCATCATGGCCAACAGGTCGAGGAGTGAGAAGTCACGTGACGACCGGCAATCCTGGCAAGTGCCCGGATGTCACTTACGCTCGACCTTGCATTTGTGCAGGGTTCAGGCCACGATTATTAGACCAACTGAAATGTACAATTGAGCTGTTTTTGCACTTTAGTAGCGAGCTGATGCAATACGAGACATATTTGAAAACGCGTACGATTTGTTGTTGTAGAAATATTCCAAAGCACATGTTGAAACATTCATATTTTGTATAATCCGCAAACTTTCCAAGTAATCACGTTTGTGACAGCAGCAAAACTAGCCCAGAACAATATATTAAGTACGCATATACTCATTCTTTTCAGTGGCGTGCGTTTCGGTGAATCTCGCAGGGGGGTGGGCAAATGGGGCCAAGCTTAGCCACCCATTAGTTTGCAGTTTTACAGTGGCGCCACACTTTATTCACGAAAATATTCCTTTACCGGTACCAAAGCACCATATGCAGGTGGTGACCGTGGTCATGGTCCAGTGCCGTCCCTGATACCCTACTGGATCATGTCAAGTTTCTCGGCATGTCAGTAAGATGATGTTAGTGGTTGTCAAGAAGTTTCAGAGTTTTCTATGAAGTAATTTCTGAACAATTATTCATATTTTATATAATGTAAATATTAACTGTGGCCAGAATGGATTCCCGTAATTCTAGCTAAAATATTGTAATTATTGCTACTAGCTGTTAGTTATTCTGACAAATCCAGTTATAACACTAATAGTGGCCGGTGGTAATAATTAATTAATTTTGGTACACATATATATAGACTGTAGACCGATCGATGCGTGCACTGTACATATACGTTAATAAAAACGTGTAGTATGCGTCATAAATAAATAAAAACTATTCACAAGTATGAGAAAGAAACACCACGAGGAACTGGAGTTAAATGTGTGTCCCTATTTGCGGGGATGACAGGGAAACTATTTGGGTTCAGCCTACAGTTACATTTCCCATTGGTAGCCCTGTTAACGTTTGGCACGATTATAAGAAAATGTGACCATCAAAAATTCTGAATCTTTTTACCAGCCGCTGAAATGCTGGTCGAATTTTGTCAAAATGTGCCAATATTGACAATATGAAAGCACAATTTTGTATGCATTGTGTTTGATGTTCAATGTTATCAATCTGTAATTATAAACTTAATTAGTATATAGATTTATTCGCAGATTAGATAGTTCATCTAATTATATTATAAGGAATATATTAGTCACAAGCTTGCGTTTTTATCAAGAATTCACAAACATTGGTACAAGCTGTTATATATGTGACAGAAACAACTGTATATAATTGTTTACTGCAGCTAATTACTATGTATTATTTTAATGTCGGCTTTTATTTTATGGAACTCAGATCATACGTATGAAATACATATGTGCATACGTGTGTGCGTGTGTGCGAGTGTGTGTGCTCTGTTGAGTCCGGAATAAAGACCTTGAACTGAATGTTTACCAATTTCTGCATGAATTACCACGCACTCGTGCCGTAAGTTGTGGCAAAAAATGCCAACAATCCTTCTGCCTATTAAAATCACCTGGAAATCCACAAATACACTATCAGCAGGTTCTACCAGCAAACTTGCAATGTGCCTGCTCAAATACAGCTATGTCAGATAATATGATTTTTTTATTTCACATATCTAAAAATTTATGTGTTCCAGGAACACGCCAGGAAGTCTAACTGAGGCATGACCTCTATAGTATTTTATGAAAGCATGCACAAATATAGCCTAACACAAACAGTTTCGCCCCCTTCCGTTTATCACGTTAACTTTACGTTATGGTGGCGACGCATAGCGACTACATTTAACATCAATTTCATTGCGTAATGGGGTTATTTGTCCCAGAGAGGTTAAACATATCTAAATCAACGGAAAGGACATCATGTAAAGTTTGTTTCACTTGATATCTTTAGCTTAATTTAACATATCTTCGTTTGTGCATTCTCTCTAACTGTTTTACCCATAAGCCTGGGGATACTGCCTATTCACAGAACTGAAAAAATATAGGTTTGTACTTGCCTAACTAACTTTGTGGCTAACATATATAGCTTTCAAACTTCAGAGACGAGGTGATTAAGTGGAGAGCTAACTTAATTTGTAAGGTAAGGGATAAATTGATTCAACTATTTTCTTAAATTTAAAGCAAAACAAAAGTCATGGTTTTGGGGTAATGCACAAAGAGTTAACCATTTGTAACTACAATCAAGAATACCACGCTATAGCGGTTTTCTCAGAATTTGTTCTAAATGTGGGAGATTCTGGTCAAATCTTTGTTCTCCTGGCAGCTGACATGTTTATTGAGCGACTAATAAGCGCATGGCAGTTATAAGAAATTTATTTACACATCAAGTGCGTTTGTTTGAAATTGAAGGGTCGTTGGAAGCAATGCAAACTCTTAATCAAGCAAGCTGCTAACTCAGAAAACGTTACACTTTTTAGTAAACAAAGGCAAAAATATGTTGCCTAAATTGAGTTTAGATGCAAGCAGCACAACCATATCCCACTGGCAAATATAGGACTAAGTATTTACAGAGACATTTTCATTTGGTGAGCAAATATTGCCAGTTTACATGTAACATAGGGTTATCTAACAGTATGGCTCAGCCCATGAAATAAAGATGCTGTGTGTTCAACAAGGTTTTCCTAGTAAACCACTAGCGTGATATTCTTGATTGTAGTTACAAATGGTTATGTTTTAGTAAATCTTATAGGTGAATTCGCCCAAAACCTTTTAAGTAACATATGACACCATGTAGCATTAGTTAATGACAGTGAAGATTGGCTGTGCGATTAACAAAATACTCATTTTAAAGAAGACAGTAATGCTATAGTACGGACAAGAGACAGTATATTTTATGATGATGTTTTAAAGTTTTGTGGGACAACTGCTATAGTCAACTAGGCATCTACAAAATGTAGATTCTCCATCTCCACAGGACATGTGGCAATACAGTTACATATCAAGATAAAACAAATTTATGGCAACAAATACTTTATTGTACAAAACAACATACATATATATGCTGCTGAAGGCAAAGTTATATATATATATATAATATATTATTATGCATAACATTTGTACAAAAGCAACCGAGGCACTTAACTATAGCTACAACTTGTTTACCAAAGCAGTATTGGTTCTAAGCAAACATGTGTACAACACTACTACATACAGATAGAAAATGTTTAATTTCTGTTCACCCTTCTTCTCTACAGCAATGTGAAACCACCTTGTCTTTTAACAACATTAAAATGTTTACAAGTCACCACTTTATCTATACATAAAACACATGTATAAACAAACTAATATAATATGTGCTTACAAAGAATAAAAACTAAAACTGCATTTTTATTTTTTTAAGTTATAACACAACATACCTGTTTACGTTATTATTTATTTCCCTTTTGTACATTTTAATTGAAAACACCACGTGCAGTTTGATCTTTCTAAAAGGATCTTTCCACATGAAAATGCTGATTCAGTAGACTTTACCACTTCTTAAGATAAGATAACTGACCATGCTAATTTAAAGTATACATTCAACCCACGTAGAAACATTCCCTTGTACAATGCCCACTGTAAAAGCCAACTGCATTTAACAAAATCTCACCGACACACTTGACACAGCCATTACTCATAATGCCAAACACAAAATGTACACACATTTCTATTCCAATATATAACACAGAATTCAGTAGTAATAACGCCACCCACAGTTCTATCAAAGCACTTCCTCTTCCAGAAGTGTGCATATAAAGTTACTCAATAACAATTATTTACAGTAACCAATTCTGGTTTGAAATCGTTTTCAAAAAAACATACATACAAAACCCAATATCTGCCCGATGGAAAGACTTCCCACAAGAGCACAAATAGGGCTTTTCCTTTCAGTCAACTCCCGTGGGGTCAGATCAAAATTTTTTTCCATTGGCCACAACGTTAACTTCTTATTTTCTATTCTGAATCATCTAAAAATTTACTACGTTAATATTTATTCGCTTGCCAACCTGAAAAAAATGTTACAATTGAGTTCCATCATTAAGACAATGATGGAATTCTAATGGAAAGATTTGTATGTCTTTATCCGTGCACGTCGCCAGCCACGCACTAGAAATTTTAATCTGTGCACATCATAAGTGTCAAAGTCCTTAAATATGGCCATATCCCTGTTCACCAATCATTTTCCAGGGAATAAAAAATTGCTAAAAGAGGTACGGTCTAAAAATCACTGACCTCTTAGCTATGAACCTGGAAATAGAGATCTGTACATGTACAAATGTTCCAACATTTAGCTGTCGACAGAACGTTCTATATCATTTAACCACAAGAGATGGAATTGACAAGAATTCCCACGGAGATCACACTAAGGGTGGGATTCTACGATGACAAATTTTTACAGAATTGAAATCTTGTAGTAACTACATTGCTGTGCTACAAGACGTGCTTTGTACAGACGTTTTCTCAATGACAACTGTTTGTTTTTCTCAATGTGCATGTGGTGGTTTTCTCAATGGCAACTGTTTGTGTCTGCTAAGTAGAGTAGAAACATGGTTAATGTAGAGTAAACATGTCTTGTGTGTGCTAAAGCAGGCAATCATCTTTGATTCTTCCTTGTCAGATAGGCTCTTAGTGTGAACGATACAATTAAAAACAAAGTTCTAAGACACCGACAACTGCTAAACATTTGTCTAAATAAGAAGTGCAGTTGAACTGGCCCCACATGGCAAAGTGCACAATCAGGCGGAGTGACATCACATGATATCAGAAGCTATTGTTGTACTGGCCATTTCAGCTCCGAGCAACACCAGGGAACATATTCTTTAAATTTGGCTGTACTTAGGAGTGAATCTGGTCGTTCAACTTTGTTGTATTTTGACCAGATAAAGTTTTGTATATGAATACAATTATAAATTAAAATGAAGGTAAAGGAAACTCCAACATTTAAGACATCATAAGTAGCTTGCATAGGAGCTACTAAAAAACGTACATTTCAGACTGAATTGTGCAAGGCACTGCCATGCCTTAGAGCAGAATGGAACCCAAGAGATAAAGTGGCCTGATTAGAAGGGTGGCCAGATTAAAGTGTTGGTCTGATTACAGAGTCTGGTCAGATATACAGATGTATATCAGACAAAAAACAGACTGTGATAGAGCGGCTGTTTTCAAGGGATGGCCTGGATGCTGCTTGGAGGAGGTCTACTGTATATAACTTTACACAAGCTATGATGAAGGCATTGCCTCTCCCATACTCCACCCACCCCACCCTACCCTAATGGTAGCACACAATTTTCTAGATGGCAGCAGTGGATCAAACTTGTGACTATCTACAGAGCGATAATATCACCCGTCTTTCCATACCGTAAACTATACATAATTATGCAAACCACATAGTAACGTAAACTGTACAATCTTCATTATATTGTTTAGACTATGTACTAAGTCCATCTAAACAGAACAGTCAATGTTTGTCTCGACACCAGTAGAGACATGGTCATGTCATGACGGCACTTGTGTCAGTGTCGTGGTGGTGCTGTCGAGTTCTGGTGAGTGAGTCTGTGTTTGACTGAGTGCACGCGTCCCCGGCACAGGAGACATCTTGCGCTTCATATCCTGCATGTAACTCTGAAACACACGAATGTTAACATCACAAAATAATAAATGTTGTGTCCTATAAACACAGCTAAAGGGGTTGGGTGTTTTCTTAGGGAGACGGGTAACAACTGAAAATAATTGATCTCACATAATTATTTATTAATGATAGCAGATTTAAGCAATTATGGTCAATATTTCTATAAACAATGTTTTACTAATAAAAGTAATACTGAACTGTGCACAGTAATTGAAAGATACAAACTACACGTTTCTTCATTCTTGGGGACTAATATAGAGCTTTGCTTGTCACCATAAATACATATACATCTGTATGACACATTCACCAAATTGTCATAATAAATTGCACTATATCTATGACATAAATTTATAAATTTCTCACCATAAATTGCACTATATCTATACGATACATTTAAGAAATTGTCACCATAAATTCCACTATATCTACGATACACTCAACAAATGGTTACAATAAATTCTATAAATATACCTATAAGATAAACTTAACAAACTGTCACCATAAATCCACTGCATCAATAAGATACGCTAAACAATTCACCATAACTTCCACTGCATCAATAAGATACGCTAAACAATTCACCATAACTTCCACTGCATCAATAAGATACGCTAAACAATTCACCATAACTTCCACTGCATCAATAAGATACGCTAAACAATTCACCATAAATTCAAAAATAGATAATAACCAGAATTAAATTTTTTTTATTTGAATTGGTATTTTTGAGCTGGAAATGGCACTGATATGCATAATATATATAAATGGAATTGGAATTGATATCAAGTAATTGACCCAAAGTCTGGTCATTAGATGTGTGAGTTTGTCTCCCATCCTGTACACATACCTGTGTGATGACGTCACCGTTGATGCGCCGGACCTGATACAGGTGGCGGTAGCGGGATTGCTGCGTGTCGTGTCGGTCCTTGTTACGTAACCGCTGTAGGTCCACCTTTCGCTGCTTCTTCAAGATCATTGCTGGAACATACAGGAACTAGGTCAGGTCACAGGGGTCAAACAACATGGGGAGGCTGCATTTATTGATAATTTGATTGTGATATTTTCCCTTTAAATGTACAAATTCTTATCAGTTTCTTACTGTAAAACCATTTTTAAATGTATAACCTATATAATGTTATTTACATATTTACAACATATTAACCACCCAAATGTGTTTGAGTGAATATCAGTTTTTTTAATTTAATTTGATCGTTATCTGGCGAACAAAAACGTTTACATTGCATGCTGAACGGCACGGTCAACATTCATAAACAGACAACGGTCAAATCATATATTTTAATATTGTGGTTCATTAAAATATGTTTGGGTGCTCAAGACATTAGAATACCCGGTAGATCTAATTGGCACTATATATTTTACGAAAATCTATCAGACTTTTAACCTTTAAAGGTGCTTCCTCAATAATTTTTTTTTGCTAGTCTCATTTCAAATTAATTTTGCATAAAACAAACCTACCTAGTATCCACTGCAACATGCTAGCTCGTTTGTGCAATTTTTTATGTAGTTTTTGTGAAATCATCAGACAAACTATTAAATTACTTAATGTTTGTTCAAGCATTAAGTGAAGTGAAAATCGAAAAGCTGAAAAATCATGATTTTCACACTTGGTTAAATTTCGTAACTTTGTCATGTGATCAGCGAGAGGATTGAAGTAACGCCCATGATCGGCATTGACCCGCACAGTGTTTACCATTTTGGATATCCACTATTTTGATCCTTACCAGATCTAATGACTAAAGTCAATTCTTTCAATAATTAAAAAAATAGAAAATTTTTATTAAACAGACTGCACACATTACTTAAACTAGTCACACACTACACATTTGGACATAAATGAACCAGATTCGAGATGGGCTGAACCATTTGAGGAAGCAGCTTTAGAGCAAAGCGAATATTCTTCCCATCTTTCCCAAGTGGAGTGGGATTCAATTCATCAGGATCAACATCTTTTAACAACTTTCCTGTGGGAGTCAGTGGGACATGGGGATTGGTCACTATTTATTTTTCCGTTGACGACAACGTTAAAAAATTTTTAATGTCGTTTACAAATTTGTATTTAGAATCTTCTAAAAATTGACTGTGTTAATATTTATTCTCTCATCAACCTGCTGGAAAAAATTCAACAAATTCTATTATATTTTCTCCAAAATATCCGCAAAACACCTGCATCATGTCTCCATGCTCAAGGGATCCTAGTTACTGACATCCACTAGAAATTAAAATTGCAATCCTCAGATATGGCTAAATCCCAAATGTTCATAATTACAGTTTTCCAGGCAGAAAAAAATTGCCAATAAGGTACTGTCTTAAAATCACCAGTAGTACATTCATACGACACGAACCAGGAAGTAAATTGGTGATCTTACAGCATTCTGGACACCTGGTGGATCAAATGTGTGCACCAGGCGGCGCCACTGTATCGAGTTGCCACAGTAAGACACAGAACTGTTTACCAAGATAAGTTCATCTGACAAGATCAACTTTTTGTCAAGGATCACACAACAGAGAGGCTAACCCAAGACCACCAACACACCAACCATGTGATGCCTGTTAAAACATAGGTTAATCTTGGTGCAAAGGAAAACAGACAAGTGAAAGTAACCTGACCACCAACCATAAGATACATATCCTTCACAAGAACCATTGATCAAACAGCCCCCCCCTCGGGATACAAGAAGCTATAATTAGAGGTAGAAATGACTCAGTATTTTGCAGGGTGCTATTCCTGTGTCCCAACAATTTAGGAGTGATCTTGATTGTGCAGTATAACAACATAAATTCCACTATATTTATAAGATACTCTGAACAAATTGTCACCATCAATTCCACTGTAATCTATAAGATGCACTCAACTACTAGAATCTATAAGATACACTGAACAAATTGTCACCATCAATTCCACTAGAATCTATAAGATGCACTCAACAAATTGTCACCATCAATTCCACTATAATCTATAAGATGCACTCAACAAATTGTCACCATAAATTAAGAAATTCCACTATATCTACAAGATACACTCAACAAATTGTTATCATAAACTCCACTGTTCAGAGGTAAAATCTGCAGAGTATTAAATTTTCATGAAAACTATTACCATACCACACCCTTGTGGTGTTCAAAATTGGAATGAATCTGACGTTAAATGTAGCATCATTCTGAATTAATGTTATGACACATCCTATTTGCACCCAGGAAAACTCCCAAGGGAATTGAGTTCATAAATAATTCTGCCTGTCTGTGCAGAGATAATTAGAAAGAGGATCAAACAGATAATCAGTATCATTACACGGTGCAACCAAGTTCAGCATTTGCTATGCATGTGGCATGCAGTGTTTACCAAGAGTGCTATTAAATTCAAGCACCCAGACCTGGCAGAGCATTCCGATTACTTCACTGGGTTCATAAACTTAATTACATGCAAATGATCAACTATGAACGACCCTGTTTCCTTCACAATAAAAGATACAAAGACTGCTTGTTTTTATTGTAAAATCATTTCATGTAAATATATAAACTATTTCCATTGAAGTTTTACTTATAAAGCATACGTGCCCTAATTAGCGTACATGTAACACCCCCTTTATTAATCAGCAGGATTCATTCAAACAGTTTACACCACTTTTCAGTTGTTATACACTAGTCACCAAATGACACCACTAGTGTTAAACAGTTATCTTATTGTTATGAGAAAAAAACAGTGGTGTACGCTTATAAGAACAGATTCCTTGACATTTTTCCATGGTCCAATCTTTTTGTCAAGCAATATGTACGCTTATTAGGTCGAATACAGTATATCATCCTGACTGTTTTACTAAACCACAACTTTTTAGTATAAATTTACCATTATCTGTTTATGACGTTGCTGCTCAGTGGTTTTTCTTTTGTTGTTTCCAACATTTGGCAACATTCTATTAACTTACTAGCCTGTATGTTGTGGTTACTACAATTGTATCGTGTTATCGTTATGGAGGGATGGCAATGATAGACACATTCATGATCATATGCCAAAAGATTTGGGAAACCAAGACTTGGCCAGAAGAATGGACATAATCGCTCATAATAATGATACCAAGTAAGGGAACTTACACTGCTGTAAGAACTATAAGTCCGATCAGCCATCCCAGTAAAATAATGCTAAGATTCATGCTCAACCAACTTAAAGGCAAAGCAGAAGAATTGCTATCAGAAGAACAAGCAGGTTTTCGGCCGAAAAGAAGCACAGCCGAAGAAATCTTCAACTGCTAATCGAGAAACGTTGATCACCATCAAGACCTATATCACAATTTCGTCGACTTCAAAAAGGCATTTGATCGTGTGTGGCACAAAGGACTCTGGCAAGTAATGCGACGATATAACATTGACGAAGGACTAGTGACAGTACTCGAATCGCTATATAGAGTCATTGGACCATCAACACAAAGGAGAAGTTGGACAATCGTTTCGAACATCAGTCGGACTATGCCAGGGATGCCTTTTGCCACCAGTGCTGTTCAACTTGTACCTTGAAAATATCATGCAAGAAGCTCTACACAACTTCAGTGGCTCGATATCGATAAACGGAAGAGAAATCAGCAACCTCCGATTCGCAGATGACATTGACCTAATCGCTGGAACTGAGGAGGACCTACAAGAACTTACAACAACATTGGAAAGTAGAGCGCGTGCTTATGGAATGGAAATAAGTGCAAAAAAGAACAAGATTGTGGTCAACAGCAGAACAGCGCTAAGAATGAATGGAGAACGCCTCGAAGAAGTAAAATCATTCAAGTACCTCGGGTCGATCTTCATCTCTGAGGGCGACTTCACAGAGGAAATACGCACATGGATAAACCTGGCAACATCAGCTATAGCAAAACTCAAGAAGATATGGTGCAAGAACAACATTAAAACAGCAACAAAGATACGACTCTATAAAAGCTTGGTTGTGTCAGTGCGACATACGGATGCGAAAGCTAGACCCTGAAAGCTAAGTCCGAAAGAAGAATAGCCGCATTTGAGATGACATTTTTTAGAAGGATCCTGAAAATTTCTTACAGAGACCACATAACAAATATATCAGTAATGCAAGCCATCACTGAAGCCGCAGGACCACAAGAACCGCTTTTGATCACAAAAATCTCCGATGGTTTGGTCATACAACCAGACACTACACACTTGCCTAAGAATTACTACAAGGCACGGTCAAAGGTGGCAGAAAACGAGGAATACCACAAAAAATGGTCAACATTCGAGAGTGGACGGGTCTAGAGCCAATGGAATTATGCGATGCTGCTCACAAACGTCCCAGATGAAGAAAGATCTCTGTGGAAGCCTCCAAGCGCGCACCCCTACGAACGGCCCGGTCAAGGGATGAATGAATGAATGATCATTATCAAGCCGATCTTTTTTATATGCTGGCATTGAGGGTGGTCACTGCCAGGGTGTCATTTACGTCCACAATTAAATGAGATGGGACAGACATTAATGTGATCATCCAAGTCATGACAGTCCTCAATGTTGAGAGCCAGGTTTTTACACCAAAAATACCCATGCCCAGGTCTTGAACTCCGAACTCTGTCATGTAAAGCAGATGTGCTAACCGCTACACTACCACGCCTCTCTCTCTCAGTGCATTTGCAAATAGCCATAGATAATTTATAATTTCTGTGAACAAAGTTTTAACATTGAGATCAAACAGACAACGGTCAAAGTGTATTTCTAAAATGTGGTTCGTTAAAACACATTTGGGTGTTAAAGATTTTTGAGTGATACATTTTTTTTTTATTACAGTGAAAACAACAAGACTTTGTAATGTTACATTGAATAAAGAGATGAGAGTGCTTTCCCATTGGGGTGAGTGTATTTCATAGTGGTAATTACATGGAAATGACCATCCACAAATGAACCTGCTGTTTCCTCCCTAATTAGTGTACTTTGAACCAGGAGGGCAGTACACATGGGAAACTGATCCCTAATGTTGTCCTGGGGGCAGTGGTGATGCCCAGTCTCAGAGGTCAGGGAGTCCTATTCCACCATTCCCCTAGAGCTAGCTGGACCAAGACTTGGAATAAACATTTTGTGCAGTTTGAAAATTTCATAAAAACTGGTCTGCTGCCATTTAGAGTTATTAAAGTCATAAAAATGTTATCAATCTTGTCATAAAAGCTAGTTTCAATAAATATTTATTTCCTCTTCTCCCTCACTCACTCCTCCCTCCCTCCCTCCTCCCTCCCTCCGCCCTCCCTCTCTCCCTCCTCCCTCCCTTAAATAATAAACATTTCTGTTCATACTTCTTAATTAAACACAACTGTCTACAGATTTTGACAATACCACTGAGCAGAATATTTATATTTTTAATTAATTTTGACTAATGAAATTACACAACATCATTATATAATAATAATCATATTATATTGTTTTGTATCTGCAGCTGTAAATTGATGACAAATTTGGGACATTTGGGAAATGTCTTCAAGAATGAAATGTCACAAAACCTCCACTGACATTATGTCATTTGCCATAAATGTTTAGTAAATTACTGTTAAACTGTTCAATAAATAAACACAATGTATCTGAGAAGTATCAAATTAAATAAATTATCAAAGAATTGTGGCGTGTTGCTTCATTTTTTTTACATACTGCCCACTGACATTTTGTCTGCAGACATTTTGTCCTATGACACACTTTGACCAGGATACCCTATATGACAGCCTGCCAGTGACCTCCAGGATAACGAACTATTGCACTGGTCAATAAGCTTGTGATAAATATGTACGGTCAGTAGTGACCACAGGGCCAAACAACTGACCACACCCTTCATCATCCTAGGGGAGAAACTAACCAGAGGGATATAACCTTCTGGAAAGTCTCCATGGCAACGACTACCAGAAATACTTTGGTGCACACCCACGGATAATTCTAGGTTGTCAGCATTCGGTGAGACTAAGGGTCTAATAATACGTCTTGGGTTTTGTAATTCTGTGTTCCTCTTTGGGGCCCTGGTAGCCTCTAGCCCCAACATGTCTTCAGTACGCCCCATACCAATATACCAAACACGATAGGAATTTACACTGAACTAGTTTGGCATAGATCAGACTAGATAAACCATGAATATCTGTCTAAACATTTTTAAACTGCAATTTGTATCTTAAATTATATAAATTAAGTAATTTAATTTGTCTTTTAATTATTTGTATTCATATATTTCATTTGTATTTAATGCATACATATATATATATATATATATATATATATATATATATATATATATATATATATATATATATATATATATATATATATATATATATACATATATATAATTATATATATACATATATATATATATATATATATATATATATATGTATGTATATATATATATACACATACATTATATATATACATATATATATATATGTATATATATATATATATATATATATATATATATATA
Organism: Lamellibrachia satsuma; assembly: GCA_033239005.1. NCBI lineage: Eukaryota > Metazoa > Annelida > Polychaeta > Sabellida > Siboglinidae > Lamellibrachia > Lamellibrachia satsuma. Next base: position 1,567,707 of record BSQZ01000102.1, read on the forward strand.
TATATATATATATATATATATATATTCATATATGTATATATATATATATTGAAAGTAATTGTGTATATATATATATATATATATATATATATATATATATATATATATACACACACACACAATTACTTTCAATTACTTCTACGTTTCACAACCATCAGTTGCGTTCTTCAGGAACTGAATTCTGGGACATCAGTTCTAATTCTGTTCGCCAGATGGTAGGGTAGTGGTTTTTTCACCTTTTAGGAAAACATTTCATTATACCTGGCTGTCATACATACCTTTATTGTGGTCAAATCCCTTGGCGGTCAATCTCCACTGGACAACGCTGCCAACCACAAACATCGCTGGCCACAGTCCAAGTATAAGCCAACTGAACCAGCAAATGGTCTCTGACCTATTGGCCTTGACCCTGTCCCAGATATAGGCCATGAGTAGATACTGCTCGATGAAATAATCGAGCGCAAACAACATGAGCGCCGTTCCGAAGAGACTCGTTCCGAGAATCACGAAACTGCGCTGGAAATAAAGTGCCAGGAGGGCGAAGATCAGCCCCCCGCCAAACATCACCCCAATCGGGACCCAGGTTGTCCAGGGGTGAATGAACTGTTCCACGGCAACAAGAGCAGCAACCGCGAGAAGTAGCCCAAAGTGGAAGCCAACCGTGAAGAGACCGATGTATTGGACAAGCATTGTAATGAGACCGCACAGAACGCCTGCCGTGAGCGTGACGCCGATCTTTCCCTCCAGGGGGAGTAGGTGTTCCTCAAGGCAGATCACGTAGGCGATGAGTGCGCCGAACATGAAGCCCGTCAGGAACATTGTCGCTTTGAAGAACCGATACCCTGGAACATGGAACAGTATCACATTGTTTAATATTATGGCAACAATATGGTAATATTAACAGTGCACAAAATGGAACTTTCTACTGCAATTCCAGCAGGACCGATTCTGTTAAATAGTTTGTTAATCACATTTGACAACATATAATCTAATTTTTAGTGACAGAAATTTCATGCAAAATAGCATATCAATGGAAGAAGACTTTGGGTATCCGCGACCTCATGGTTTCCCAAACGTTCTCTGCTCATGGCCCCCAACATTTCTACCTTCTGTCTGAGGCCTCCAACTTTATGTTTCACAAGAAATGTGTTTTTCTAAAATAACTCTGCATGCTTGGACCTTTAGTCTTGGACCTACATGGAGAACCCCCCATGGATCCCTGGCCTCCAAATTGGAAACCCCAGCTCTACCTACCATCTATGACTTTTGGGATTTGTCCTGGAATTGAGGGATTTGTCCAAAACTTGATACGCTTATCCAGGACTTTGGGGACTTATCAATATACTGGTGGACTTGTTGAGGGCCCAAGACTTATATGGTCATGGTACAATTTAACTTTTTGTTAGGCTCTGACTAAGTCAACTAAGCGACTGATGATTATAGCATATTATGTGATATCTGAGGTATTAGTCCAGAGCCTGATAAATGTGTCCCCTTGATGAATTGTTGAAGGTCCAGGTCTCTAGGACTAAAGCCAGTAGCACACAAGCCGATTTTTTGAGGGACTGCAGATTTCTCATCGGGGTCAAATTGATCAGGCCAGGTAGATTGCAGCACACTAGCCGATATTTATCGTGACCAGTACAATTCTACTGGTGAGTTTAGAATTCAGCCTAAATGTTTGAAATAATGTTTGTGCATGTGACTGCAATAACGCTTCTGCTTGTGCGTGAGCCCCAACAGTTTCTCTGAATCTGTAGCACACTACCCGACAAGGCCTGACGGGTTATCCTATCAGTGTCATCAGTCATTAAGTTGACAATGGCTGTCAGCGACTGAACTACATCATGTGATTAATCACACTACATTACTATGTAATCTAAATTAAAGTGGATATACCTAGGATCACATTGGGTCAAAATGCAGATTATAATTACATATTCATGATGAAATATTACACATCATAGAAAGGTATGCATTAGTTATTGCATGTAGTGGACGTTTATTGAAATGTATGTACCAATTTAGCTAGTCTGCCTACAGATAGATCTGTTATCTGCAAATATGCTCAGTTGTTTGGAAATAAAATTAGTGTGATCAGTCCAAATTGTTTGCAGTATTAATATTAATAACACTGCAAACAATTTGGACTGTTGTTCAATTCATCCTATTGGCTGTTGTCTTGTCCTAATTGACCACTTTAACATTTAGGCTAGAGTGAAGAGTTTTATGAAGCCCTTGTGATTCCAACAATGATAGTTCCTAATCAACCACTTTAATGTTTGGAATATAGTTAATGGCTCCATCTTGCCGTTGTGAATAATGACAGTTCACTTCATGTAAAATATTTCCAGGTACTTCCAGTCTTGAGTTTCTATGCCCCAGCTGCTTCTGGGGCTAACATCTATCATAGGAATTCACGCACAGAAAGTGCATATAATCATGAAAAATAAATAATTTAAAAACAAAATGGTGCAAATAATACATGTGGCAGATTCCCCTACAGTCGGATGAGGTATTCATATGCCAAAAGATTTGGGAAACCAAGACTTGGCCAGAAGAATGGACATAATCGCTCATAATAATGATACCAAGTAAGGGAACTTACACTGCTGTAAGAACTATAAGTCCGATCAGCCATCCCAGTAAAATAATGCTAAGATTCATGCTCAACCAACTTAAAGGCAAAGCAGAAGAATTGCTATCAGAAGAACAAGCAGGTTTTCGGCCGAAAAAGAAGCACAGCCGAAGAAATCTTCAACTGCTAATCGAGAAACGTTGATCACCATCAAGACCTATATCACAATTTCGATTGACTTCAAAAGGCATTTGATCATGTGTGGCACAAAGGACTCTGGCAAGTAATGCGACGATATAACATTGACGAAGGACTAGTGACAGTACTCGAATCGCTATATGGAGTCATTGGACCATCCACACAAAGGAGAAGTTGGACAATCGTTTCGAACATCAGTCGGACTATGCCAGGGATGCCTTTTGCCACCAGTGCTGTTCAACCTGTACCTTGAAAATATCATGCAAGAAGCTCTACACAACTTCAGTGGCTCGATATCGATAAACGGAAGAGAAATCAGCAACCTCCGATTCGCAGATGACATTGACCTAATCGCTGGAACTGAGGAGGAGCTACAAGAACTTACAACAACATTGGAAAGTAGAGCGCGTGTTTATGGAATGGAAATAAGTGCAAAAAAGAACAAGATTGTGGTCAACAGCAGAACAGCGCTAAGAATGAATGGAGAACGCCTCGAAGAAGTAAAATCATTCAAGTACCTCGGTCGATCTTCATCTCTGAGGGCGACTTCACAGAGGAAATACGCACATGGATAAACCTGGCAACATCAGCTATAGCAAAACTCAAGAAGATATGGTGCAACAACAACATTAAAACAGCAACAAAGATACGACTCTATAAAAGCTTGGTTGTGTCAGTGCGACATACGGATGCGAAAGCTGGACCCTGAAAGCTGAGTCCGAAAGAAGAATAGCCGCATTTGAGATGACATTTTTTAGAAGGATACTGAAAATTTCTTACAGAGACCACATAACAAATATATCAGTAATGCAAGCCATCACTGAAGCCGCAGGACCACAAGAACCGCTTTTGACCACAAAAATCTCCAATGGTTTGGTCATACAACCAGACACTACACACTTGCCTAAGAATTACTACAAGGCACGGTCAAAGGTGGCAGAAAACGAGGAATACCACAAAAAATGGTCAACATTCGAGAGTGGACGGGTCTAGAGCCAATGGAATTATGCGATGCTGCTCACAAACGTCCCAGATGAAGAAAGATCTCTGTGGAAGCCTCCAAGCGCGCACCCCTACGAACGGCCCGGTCAAGGGATGAATGAATGAATGATCATTATCAAGCCGATCTTTTTTATATGCTGGCATTGAGGGTGGTCACTGCCAGGGTGTCATTTACGTCCACAATTAAATGAGATGGGACAGACATTAATGTGATCATCCAAGTCATGACAGTCCTCAATGTTGAGAGCCAGGTTTTTACACCAAAAATACCCATGCCCAGGTCTTGAACTCCGAACTCTGTCATGTAAAGCAGATGTGCTAACCGCTACACTACCACGCCTCTCTCTCTCAGTGCATTTGCAAATAGCCATAGATAATTTATAATTTCTGTGAACAAAGTTTTAACATTGAGATCAAACAGACAACGGTCAAAGTGTATTTCTAAAATGTGGTTCGTTAAAACACATTTGGGTGTTAAAGATTTTTGAGTGATACATTTTTTTTTATTACAGTGAAAACAACAAGACTTTGTAATGTTACATTGAATAAAGAGATGAGAGTGCTTTCCCATTGGGGTGAGTGTATTTCATAGTGGTAATTACATGGAAATGACCATCCACAAATGAACCTGCTGTTTCCTCCCTAATTAGTGTACTTTGAACCAGGAGGGCAGTACACATGGGAAACTGATCCCTAATGTTGTCCTGGGGGCAGTGGTGATGCCCAGTCTCAGAGGTCAGGAGTCCTATTCCACCATTCCCCAGAGCTAGCTGGACCAAGACTTGGAATAAACATTTTGTGCAGTTTGAAAATTTCATAAAAACTGGTCTGCTGCCATTTAGAGTTATTAAAGTCATAAAAATGTTATCAATCTTGTCATAAAAGCTAGTTTCAATAAATATTTATTTCCTCTTCTCCCTCACTCACTCCTCCCTCCCTCCCTCCTCCCCTCCCTCCGCTCCCTCCCTCTCTCCCTCCTCCCTCCCTTAAATAATAAACATTTCTGTTCATACTTCTTAATTAAACACAACTGTCTACAGATTTTGACAATACCACTGAGCAGAATATTTATATTTTTAATTAATTTTGACTAATGAAATTACACAACATCATTATATAATAATAATCATATTATATTGTTTTGTATCTGCAGCTGTAAATTGATGACAAATTTGGGACATTTGGGAAATGTCTTCAAGAATGAAATGTCACAAAACCTCCACTGACATTATGTCATTTGCCATAAATGTTTAGTAAATTACTGTTAAACTGTTCAATAAATAAACACAATGTATCTGAGAAGTATCAAATTAAATAAATTATCAAAGAATTGTGGCGTGTTGCTTCATTTTTTTACATACTGCCCACTGACATTTTGTCTGCAGACATTTTGTCCTATGACACACTTTGACCAGGATACCTATATGACAGCCTGCCAGTGACCTCCAGGATAACGAACTATTGCACTGGTCAATAAGCTTGTGATAAATATGTACGGTCAGTAGTGACCACAGGGCCAAACAACTGACCACACCCTTCATCATCCTAGGGGAGAAACTAACCAGAGGGATATAACCTTCTGGAAAGTCTCCATGGCAACGACTACCAGAAATACTTTGGTGCACACCCACGGATAATTCTAGGTTGTCAGCATTCGGTGAGACTAAGGGTCTAATAATACGTCTTGGGTTTTGTAATTCTGTGTTCCTCTTTGGGGCCCTGGTAGCCTCTAGCCCCAACATGTCTTCAGTACGCCCCATACCAATATACCAAACACGATAGGAATTTACACTGAACTAGTTTGGCATAGATCAGACTAGATAAACCATGAATATCTGTCTAAACATTTTTAAACTGCAATTTGTATCTTAAATTATATAAATTAAGTAATTTAATTTGTCTTTTAATTATTTGTATTCATATATTTCATTTGTATTTAATGCATACATATATATATATATATATATATATATATATATATATATATATATATATATATATATATATATATATATATATATATATATATATACATATATATAATTATATATATACATATATATATATATATATATATATATATATATGTATGTATATATATATATACACATACATTATATATATACATATATATATATATGTATATATATATATATATATATATATATATATATATATATATATATATATATATATATATATTCATATATGTATATATATATATATTGAAAGTAATTGTGTATATATATATATATATATATATATATATATATATATATATATATACACACACACACAATTACTTTCAATTACTTCTACGTTTCACAACCATCAGTTGCGTTCTTCAGGAACTGAATTCTGGGACATCAGTTCTAATTCTGTTCGCCAGATGGTAGGGTAGTGGTTTTTTCACCTTTTAGGAAAACATTTCATTATACCTGGCTGTCATACATACCTTTATTGTGGTCAAATCCCTTGGCGGTCAATCTCCACTGGACAACGCTGCCAACCACAAACATCGCTGGCCACAGTCCAAGTATAAGCCAACTGAACCAGCAAATGGTCTCTGACCTATTGGCCTTGACCCTGTCCCAGATATAGGCCATGAGTAGATACTGCTCGATGAAATAATCGAGCGCAAACAACATGAGCGCCGTTCGAAGAGACTCGTTCCGAGAATCACGAAACTGCGCTGGAAATAAAAGTGCCAGGAGGCGAAGATCAGCCCCCGCCAAACATCACCCCAATCGGGATCCAGGTTGTCCAGGGGTGAATGAACTGTTCCACGGCAACAAGGGCAGCAACCGCAGAAGTAGCCCAAAGTGGAAGCCAACCGTGAAGAGACCGATGTATTGGACAAGCATTGTAATGAGGCCGCACAGAACGCCTGCCGTGAGCGTGACGCCGATCTTTCCCTCCAGGGGAGTAGGTGTTCCTCAAGGCAGATCACGTAGGCGATGAGTGCGCCGAACATGAAGCCCGTCCAGGAACATTGTCGCTTTGAAGAACCGATACCCTGGAACATGGAACAGTATCACATTGTTTAATATTATGGCAACAATATGGTAATATTAACAGTGCACAAAATGGAACTTTCTACTGCAATTCCAGCAGGACCGATTCTGTTAAATAGTTGTTGATCACATTTGACAACATATAATCTAATTTTTAGTGACAGAAATTTCATGCAAAATAGCATATCAATGGAAGAAGACTTTGGGTATCCGCGACCTCAGGGTTTCCCAAACTTTCTCTGCTCATGGCCCCCAACATTTCTACCTTCTGTCTGAGGCCTCCAACTTTATGTTTTACAAGAAATGTGTTTTTCTAAAATAACATGCATGCTTGGACCTTTAGTCTTGGACCTACATGGAGAACCCCCCATGGATCCCTGGCCTCCAAATTGGAAACCCCAGCTCTACCTACCATCTATGACTTTTGGGATTTGTCCTGAAATTGAGGGATTTGTCCAAAACTTGATACGCTTATCCAGGACTTTGGGGACTTATCAATATACTGGTGGACTTGTTGAGGGCCCAAGACTTATATGGTCATGGTACAATTTAACTTTTTGTTAGGCTCTGACTAAGTAAACTAAGCGACTGATGATTATAGCATATTATGTGATATCTGAGGTACTAGTCCAGAGCCTGATAAATGTGTCCCCTTGATGAATTGTTGAAGGTCCAGGTCTCCAGGATTAAAGCCAGTAGCACACAAGCCGATTTTTTGAGGGACTGCAGATTTCTCATCGGGGTCAAATTGATCAGGCCAGGTAGATTGCAGCACACTAGCCGATATTTATCGTGACCAGTACAATTCTACTGGTGAGTTTGGAATTCAGCCTAAATGTTTGAAATAATGTTTGTGCATGTGACTGCAATAACGCTTCCGCTTGTGCGTGAGCCCCAACAGTTTCTCTGAATCTGTAGCACACTACCCGACAAGGCCTGACAGGTTATCCTATCAGTGTCATCAGTCATTAAGTTGACAATGGCTGTCAGCAACTGAACTACATCATGTGATTAATCACACTACATTACTATGTAATCTAAATTAAAGTCGATATACCTAGGATCACATTGGGTCAAAATGCAGATTATAATTACATATTCATGATGAAATATTACACATCATAGAAAGGTATGCATTAGTTATTGCATGTAGTGGACGTTTATTGAAATGTATGTACCAATTTAGCTAGTCTGCCTACAGATAGATCTGTTATCTGCAAATATGCTCAGTTGTTTGGAAATAAAATTAGTGTGATCAGTCCAAATTGTTTGCAGTATTAATATTAATAACACTGCAAACAATTTGGACTGTTGTTCAATTCATCCTATTGGCTGTTGTCTTGTCCTAATTGACCACTTTAACATTTAGGCTAGAGTGAAGAGTTTTATGAAGCCCTTGTGATTCCAACAATGATAGTTCCTAATCAACCACTTTAATGTTTGGAATATAGTTAATGGCTCCATCTTGCCGTTGTGAATAATGACAGTTCACTTCATGTAAAATATTTCCAGGTACTTCCAGTCTTGAGTTTCTATGCCCCAGCTGCTTCTGGGGCTAACATCTATCATAGGAATTCACGCACAGAAAGTGCATATAATCATGAAAAATAAATAATTTAAAAACAAAATGGTGCAAATAATACATGTGGCAGATTCCCCCTACAGTCGGATGAGGTATGCTGGTGGAGCAAGGTGGACTGGTGGAGCAAAGTGGGCTGGTGGAGCAAGGTGGGCTGGTGGAGCAAGGTGGGCTGGTGGAGCAAGGTGGACTGGTAAAGCAAGGTGGGCTGGTGGAGTAAGGTGGGCTGGTGGAGCAAGATGGGCTGTTGATGCAAGGTGGGCTGGTGGAGTAAGGTGGGCTGGTGGAGTAAGGTGCGCTGGTGCAGTAAGGGGGACTGGTAGAGCAAGGTGGCCTGGTGGAATAAGGTGGGCTGGTGGAGCAAGATGGACTGGTAGAGCAGGGTGGGCTGGTGGAGTAAGGTGGACTGGTAGAGCAAGGTGGCCTGGTGGAGTAAGGTGGACTGGTAGAGCAAGGTGGCCTGGTGGAGTAAGGTGGGCTGGTGGAGCAAGGTGGACTGATGGAGCAAGGTGGACTGGTAGAGCAAGGTGGGCTGGTGGAGTAAGGTGGACTGGTGGAGAAAGGTGGGCTGGTGGAGTAAGGTGGACTGGTAGAGCAAGGTGGGCTGGTGGAGCAAGGTGGGCTGGTGGAGCAAGGTGGACTGGTGGAGCAAGGTAGACTGTGCTCAAAGCCAGCTGTAAAAGATGAATGGAACGGAGTCTTAATATTTCAGTGAGTAAATTCCAGGCTCTTATGGAATGAAAGGTATATGCGTATATATTTATACGTGCTTGTATTTGTATATTTATTGGGATCACTATTTCGTGTACAGAGCATGGGAATATGAGATGTTGTCACAAGTATATTCTAGATGTCGGCCTGACAGACAGACAATAAACAGACATGGCAGTAATAGCATGCCATGGAACCAGCTAGGCTGGACAGAGACATGTGTTTGATGTCTGTTGTGGAAAACACAGGTACCTGGCCACAATATTGATTACTCAACAACTCAGTCCCGGTGTGTCTGGTGTTGTCCAAGCAGGAAGCTGTGGCATATTTTAGCAGAACAATGTTTTATTGTGTGTCAGCGACTGTTCTGTTGCAGTGAGTGGACTCCCTGGACACGGCTGACTGGATAAATCAATGGGTTTAATAGTGGTGGGTTTGGTGGTAATTGTAAGTCAACCGTGTCGGGAGGGACGGGATGAGGAGTGAGAAAGAAATGGAAGGAAGAGTGGAGGGTGGGAAAGAGGGGGAGGTAGAGGGGGTTGGAGGGAGAGGGATGAGAGAGTTAGATGGATGGAGAGAGGTGGAGAGGGATGGAGAAAGGGAGAGATGTAGAGAGGGAAATGTGTAGAGGGAGAGAGGGAGGGATGTAGAGAGGGAGAGAGGAGGTAGGAGAGATATAGAGGGAAGGATGGGGAGATAGAGGGGTTGGAGAGAGAGAGGAGGGGGAAGGTGGGAAGAAGAGGTGATGGAGATGGAAAAGGGAGGTAGGGAGAGTGGTGGGAAAATCTGAGATGTAAAGTAAAGGGAAGGAGATATATTGAAAGGAAGGAGACAGAGAAACTGAACGTGACAGTGACAGAAGGAACGTGATTGAGAAGTCAAATAGGGAGGGAGAGAGAGAGCAAGAGTGCATTCACAGGGGAAAGAGGACAGAAAGAAGGGAGAAACAATTTATGAGGGAGAATGGAAGAGCAAGAGAGACAAAGAGGGGAGAGGGAGTGGCAGATGGGGAGGCAGAGAGAGGGAAAGAAAGGGATAGACTATATAGAAAGCAAGGAAAGAGAGAGATAGAGCAAGATTTGGAGCAGCAGCTGGGAAAATGGAAGTGGTACAAAAAAGGCTGGAAGAGTATGATGAGGAAAGTGGGTTCAGCCTCGGGAAAAGGAACTAGTTGGATGAAGGATGTGCCTTGGCGCTGCCGGCAGACTCCTCCATCACTCAAAGTGTATTTTATAAAGTGCTGCTAACTATAAATACAAGGCCAACAACAGACAGTTTACAGAATGTCAAGAGTCATTGTAGGTGAAAGCTGTCATCTCATCTCCTGGTGGACTAGCAGTCTTCCGACCTGCCTGGATTATCCCCAAGGCAGCATGAACAAACATCACGATTTGTATCATGAGTCATATGATCTATGTCAGGCATTTATGTTTTTTAATTAAATTGAGTCAGGTGTTTGTTTTTAATTAATTAAATTGAGTACCTTTGGTTAACAAAGGACAAGTCCACATTATAATAAAATACAATACAAAACATTTCTATTGCAATAAAATTCTTGATTGTGTGTACTGTTCTGAATCTAATTTAGTCAGGCATTTATGTTTTTAATTAATTAAATTTAGTCCCTTGGGGAATTAATTAAATTTAGTCCCTTGGGGAATTAATTAAATTTAGTCCCTTGGGTAAAGAAAAGGACAAGTCCACATTTTAATACAATACAATATAAAACACCTTTATTGTGCTAAAATCCTTGATTGTGTGCATTGTTTTGATTAAAATAATGTGTTAGACTGTTAGTGCATTAATAAATGGTGATATTAAATGAAATCTTTTGTCAACAGTGAAATCTGTCATGATCTAGTCTTTAACAAATCTTTTGAAAAATTCAAATTAAAACTTGCCGTGGTAATAATATTCTTCAAGGTGTGGTGCGCAACAGGGATTTTGTAAATGAAATTGGAAATACTTTTACATCCAACTCATAAAATAACATATCACATTTAGCCATTTATGCAATCTTATTAGTTTTGAGTCTTATGAGAGACATATAATGCTTAATTAGGAAAGAAATGAAATATCTTAACAATAACATTAGCGCCATGAGAATACTTTTGTGAGCACAGAAAGGGTTTCTGGAAACGTAGATGGTCACAAGCCATTTCTAAAACAACTGCAGTTGTCACAACTAAATTCTCAGTTCATTTAATAGCCCGGCAGTTCACTATCTTATACACTAGGCACTGCTGGATTTAATGTTTAGTGGCAGCATTATTTGATCCCATAAACCTCAATGAGCACACAGCTTCTTTTGTGACGGACTATAAAACTGCCGACGATTGGCTGATCTACGGTGTTAGGTGATGCCACTAGGTGTCAGGGTGCTATATTATCTAACAGGGAAATTCTACCTGCTGATCCTAAAGCTGAGTTTCATTAACAGCAGTATTTTTGGCTTCTCCCTAGGGAAGACAGTGAGGTGCCGGCTTAGAAACCAGTATGTATTATTTTTCTTTACATTCTGGGAAATGACTTGTGTGTGGTCTATGTGTATAAATATTTTCTTTCAAAACAGCTATGGGTACATGCAGGCAGACATGGGGTCGATTACATTGTAATTGGAATGGAAACGCCAATTCCAGAATTGGAATTGTTCTGTTTATAAAGGTAACTGGAATTGATGAAAATGTAATTGTTATTTTCAATTACAATCATATCATATATCATATGATATCATATATCATCATATATCATAATTATTTGTTTGCCATTATGTATCTACCTGTACACGCAGAAATTAAATAAAGGTACTCTTAAACAGGTGTTATTTCTGAGTGTTTAGTATGTCTATGATTGCTCTATTCACATACTTTTATTCTTATATGGAATTGATAATAGGAATCCGTATTTTGGAATTGGTATTTGTAATTGGTGTATAATTGGAATTGGAATTGATATAATAATATTAAAATTGACCCCAAACCTGCACGCATGCACGCACTGACTCTGACCCCAAACCTGCGTGCATGCACGCATCGACCCCAAACCTGCACGCATTGACCCCAAACCTGCATGCGTGCACGCATTGACCCCAAACCTGCAAGCGTGCACGCATTGACCCCAAACCTGCAAGCATGCATGCCTTGACCCCAAACCTGCATGCATGCACGCATTGACCACCAAACCTGCAGGAATGCACACATTGACCCCACACCTGCATGCGTGCATGCATTGACCCCAAACCTGCACACATTCATGCGTGTTCATTTGTGTTCCCACATGGAGGGGATAATATTAGTCAGATTTTTTAGAACTGAAACTCCCAGTGATTTGAACCAGCCGGCACACATGGTTAGGCCACCATCTAGTGTCTATATCACACAAATACCCTGGACACCACTGCTTCTTGATTTACTGGCTAGATGGCCCTGGCTACCTGTCAGTTGCCATGACTACACAATAACAAACCAGTACCAAACAGTAGTGATGTCTATTTTGCTCCCAGTTCTGTGTGAAATGTTCAACTCTTGAAACAATAGAGGCAACCAGAAATGGTGTATTTTTATTTTTAAAGTACACAATGTTTAGCAAGTTTAGGTTTCAGATAATTACATAAAAAGCAGACTTACCAAAAAAGCTGTAGACAGTTCCAAGGATAAAACAGAGAACACAGATGACAGACGGCACTATTTGATAACCGTGACCAATCACACTGCACGAGTGTCCACTAGATGGCGTTGTTGACTGCAGCATGGCGGTGGTGGTGTCGTTGTCGAACGGGGTCCGTCCGTCGGGTTCTGTGAAGTTGTTCATTGTGCTGTTAGACAAGACTTTGACGTGGAAGATGATGGTAAAATTCTAACACACTTTACATCCGTACGAAGCCATTGACATCAACACCTACAAATAAACAAAGAACATCAGCAAACTTTCACTCAAGTCTGTCAGGTTCATTCAACATTATTCTCTAACTTCTCTAAATTTACGTGAATAATTTTCCATGATAAAATACTTTTTCTTGTACTATCATTCTGTCACCCAACAGGTGCAACAATGTCATCACATAGGTATATTTCAGCGATTCATTAATGAAATTGTTTTTTATTTCTGTTTGACTGGATGCTATACTCTTGACTGCTGAATAAGCGTCCCTACACGCGTATTTATTTGATGAAAAATGCCACCCAATACACACCTTATTTGGCACTATACTATTATTAAATTTAAACATTTGTGCCAGCCTATATTCTCCGATAATTGTGGCAAATTATGCAGGGCATTATTTTTAGGAGAGCAATCCCTCTCACTCCATAGCTAGCGCTAATCAACGCCTTTATCATCGCGTAAACCGACCGTAAATGGCCGTCGTGCGCAGCGCCTCAAACCTGTCGTAACCAGCTGGTGGCGGTTTCCCATTCTGTATTTAGTTCAATAAAACTTTAATGTCCATTTAAAAATGGAAAATTCCCCAGTTTTTCACAGATATAAAATGTGGTTACTATATCTGCGATGACATGAATACGCACAAAGTTTATACATATTCAGAAAAAAAACAAAATACATTCGATCCGCGTAGTTTTCTAGCGACGCCTTGGCTTCGCCTCGAGTAAAAAAAATTGTTTCGGCGCTGAAAAGACAAATATACAAGTGATTTTTTTGCACTGTACTATTATTTGTTTAGAACAATTTGCCACCCTATACTGTTATTCGGCACTATACTATTTTTAAATTTTACCCATTTGGTACCCTATACTATTATTTGGCCTGTACGTTTATTCGGCACTCAAGAGTAGTCCGGTATATATTTATAAGGGTGAAAATATTATTTTATTTCCAAGTGAACTGTGGCAACGTGGGATGAACAAAACTGCGAAAGCTTCGAAAAGGCAGCAAGAGGATTTGAACCCGGGTTTGACTGAGAGCCCAATGTTCTAATCACTTCGCTACCGTGGCCCATAGTACCAAACAGGTTAAGAGATTTATTTATATCACCTGTGGCAATCTAAGTTATTAATATTATGATTTTTTAATATGCAGTGAAGTGCTACAAACAATTGTGGATCTGGAGTAACATCAAATACACTATTATTACATCTACCTCGGCAGAAACCGTTAGAAACAAAAGCCGGAGATACTCATGAGTTTCCTTCAGCACTAAGCACAGACACACACCACTACGATGCTGGCAGCTGCTGCCACATACCACAGCTGCTGGCACTGTCCACAGCTGCTGCCACGTACCACAGCTGCTGGTACTGTCCACAGCTGCAGCACAACCACCACAGCTATCTGCTAGATGTCAGCCACACGACATGCAGCCACAGGCAACACCTGACAAACACATTCCCAAACACATCTCTGACATCAGAAACAGACCAGGAATGCAACATCTTGGAAACTGTGAGATGAGTTCTCTGGTAACCTTACATCACACTAATAAGCCACTATCGGCTATAATAAAAAATGAGCTGTTGTACGAGCCAAGCAGGAAGGTGTTTTCACAGATCTATCGAGACCACCAGCTCTGTGTGTCTACGACACGTTTTTATCCATTTACCTGTGTAGGTATTTACTTCCGTTGGCATGGTCACCTGGTAGAAGGAACCTACTTCAATTAGTCACTGATCCAAAGATATATACAGACATGCCAACTCTGTTTACATGTAATTCTTGCAGATTTTTTTATTTTACCTACATATGGAGGAAACTTTCCTTAGGTTTTGCGTATTTTGAACAAAGCTTTTTTAATGTAACACATGCAACACATCATCAGTCCAAGACACATCCAAAGATCAACTCTCCTAGTAAGTTTAGCTGCGCTTTAGTCACCTGTGGCAATCTAAGTTATTAACTCTCCTGCAACATATCCCAGTTTGTTAGGCTTCTTTTTTGACTTTGAGCATGCGCAGAAAACCAGCAGATGTGGATAATCCATAGTCTGTGGGATAATCATATGGGTTCATTTGTGGGTCTTACAGATTTCCATTACCAGTCTTACAAGTGTGCACCACTCAGTGTGGCAGAGTAGAGTTTTCTTAATTTGATCAGTACTGACTCTGATGGTTATTTACAATAAAATGCACAAACACACACACACACACACACACACACACACACACACACACACACACACACGCACACATGCACACAAGCACCCGCACAGTGTGTATAGCACACACAGACTGTTTACTTTCCGTAGACCTTATCCTGTAAACTACAGAGTGAAAGTAAACATGACAGGTGTGAAGGACAAGTGCAAATACAGACAAAATCACAGCAGATTACCAGCGTATGTCAACAACTTGGTGTACTGTTTTACAAAATACCACCAGTATATATATGCCTGTGGGTAAGATGTAAGGGCAACGTCTTATTATAAAACAATTTGATCAGATCTTTTATTATAATATTTCTAAAATATATACATTTTATGAAGCATCAACTCACCAAGTAATACTCCAAGAAAAGCTAACTTAGATTTAGTGTGACCATCATAATTAAGGGGTGATGATGGTTTATCATACGCACATACAGAACTTCATAAAAACTTGACAGTATATTTATTAAGTAGAATGTGAACAAAAAAGCCAGTTATAGTACACATCATACAAGCCAGTCTGAGTAAGACAAGACAGACAGACAGACAGACAGACAGACAGACAGAACTATAATAGAAAAAAAGCAACTATCTGTGGGTAGCCTAGCTCACATATAAAGTCACCCCACGCCACCCCATAAACTGATGTGTTATCGCCGCCCCCACAGCTGAAGTCTAACAAGGCAGTAAGTGACAGCAATAACGACAGGTTCTGACTACGGACAACATGCTTTACTACCCACTAAAATACATAATAATTAGTATATATGTCACAGTTATTACAGACACCTACCTGTGAATCACCTCACATTGTACACACATAATAATATACACCAATACACGTGTAATTTCTGCCTTGTTACCTGGTGAAAGCGGTGCCCTAATTTTACGCTGCTCAGTACCACCTTCAGTGACCCACAATCCACTGCAGAGATTTGTCAAGTCACCTGTGATGAAACGTCTCATTTACCACATGAAGGTTTATTGATATATTAGATCAAACTCAGTCGCCAATCTCGTAGTGCTATTAAAAGACAAGCATCAGATCTTGAGTCTCCTACTGATTAGGCAGACGGGGACAATGCTGTGAGCACAGAGACACAATAGGTGCACAATCAGGTGCACTGTGTAGGACAGTTCATAGACACACCATACATGCACCACTGAAGACAGACCTAGCAGTGGCCAGCCTTGTGAGACAATGCTTGTTTGTGCAGCCTCATGCTGTTAGATGACACCTCATAGCTTCAACTCCTGATTAGTCTGGCATGCTTCAATGTTGATGGAAGAACTGCCAGTAAGACTGACTGTCTTTGGCAACTGTTTGCCAGTGCAGAGAGTCAATTCTGTAGTTTTTCAGATCTCTCTTGAGTCTATCGTAGTTTGAAAAGAGCTGGGTTTTTTCTTAAATGTTACTCTGATGCTATCTTTCCCTTCAGCCCACCGTGCACACATCATGCCATCAACTGGCGAAGCACCTGTGCATTTTTTAAATTAAACCTTTTATGCATTCACTCTAACCAAATGCTACCATGTTTTATGTGCACTTAAAGGCTTTGTTTACAATAAACAAACATCAGTTACATTTCCATAATGTAACTACATCATGTAATGTTTACCAGTTTTGAGATACAACATCACACTGAAAACATGACAACAATTTTGAGATATGTGAAAATATTTACTAATATAGTTTTTTATTTAAATTTTGTTGCATTTCACACCAAACTATTTTCTTTAGTTATTTAATCTTTGGTGTAAGGTATATTTATTGTTCGCATGTTTAACTTTATGTCACTCCACATGGAGATAAAAATGTTATTTCATAATGTTTATTGACAACAAACATTGGTTATTATCAATTAACCATCATTAAACAATTAGTTACAATTAAACATTGCAAGGAAAATTCATTATGGAAATCAAACAATGCTTTGTCAGCACACCAACTAAGCAACAATGTTTTTTATGAGGGTCAAAAATCACACATAAAATTTACTAACTTGCAACTGCAAATTTTTATGTAAAGTAATGGACAAGGAGAGCTGTCAGTAAAGTATCAATTATCACAATTCTCACAGCTCTCCTGTATTAATGCCAAAATGAGCAATAAATTATGATTACCAGTATATGTGATCATACAGCACCACTAACAGACAGACTACAGTGGAACCATGACCACGAGGTACCTGGGTCAAATCTGGTGCCATCCGTCAACCCCGATCAACTACAGGTTAGCTGCCAAGTCACCTATCTCCAGGAACGAAGCTGGAAATGTTTTCTTCAGATAGGATGCTAAAAACCAAGTTCTCACCTACAAGTCTCTATCCCAGGAAAAATTATCATTAGATGTTATTTTTTTTAATTAACACAAACTTGAAAATAATACTTTTTCTTATGATAATAATAATAATGTTGAATAATAAAGACGGGTTTTATACAGTATTACCTGCTTTAATTATCAAGCATTGTTATTCAACTGAGCAGCGCTTCCTAATCTGGTATTTCCCCTGGGAGCTGCCACATAGTTTTACGGGTCATCGGAAACATTAATTTAGAATTTTATTAATTAATTTTATTAAAATAAATTTAAAATGGCACATTACATGTGAAACACAAATGGTTCTCAGTCCGAAATTTTCGGCCCTGAGCTTCAAAAGTTGGGAAACCCTGCTATCTGTTTGGGAGATGCCAGGGGCTCCACTCTTCCCTGACAATGTGGGGCACAGACAGACCCTTAAACTACATGAACACTGGATGCCTACGTGATACCATAAATACTGTGAAACCACTCTAAAAATCCTGCTATCCCAACCCTCTCTTGTTAAACCTTTGCAGCTGTTGGGAAGCAGTCCCTGGGAGGTATCCCACTAGGAGGGATCTGTTGACAGAGGGCTTGGCATTCCTCCGATGCTCCCCGTCACCCAGCAGGACAATGGGAGGAAGACTTAGTACAGGGGAGTCAGGCAGTGTTTACAGAGGAACCAGGCCAGACACACACCTGTTCAACGTCAGGACAGCCACTGTCAGGAGGCTGGCTCAGGTTACTGCACCATCTCCCTCATTCTCTCTCCTCTCTTGCCACCACCTGTATGTATTACCTGATTACAACACCACCTACCTAATTGAATTGAATTATTAATGTTATTTCTATTAGGATTACATCTATTATTACAATAATGGTAAGTTATTTTGGGATTGTCGGTGACTAGTTTACTGATATTTACTTCATTTTATGTTGTTACCCCACACATCTGATTACAGCCTTGGCTCCGCTGCCAACCTGGAATTGTATACAATTTTACCATAATATATTCTACTTGTTGTTTATTGATGTATGATTTACACAATTCCAAAATAAACTATCTATCCTCTCTCTCACCTCTCTCCCTCCCTCCCTTCCTCCCCTCCCCCTCTCTCTCTCCTCCCTCCCTTTTCTCTCCCATCTCTCCTTCCTTTCTTCAATCCATCCTCTCCTCTCTCCCCTCACCCCATTCCCCTCCCACTCTTTCTTTCCAACTCTTTTCCCTTTCTACAAAAACATTAATCCCAATCATCTGATTATTTTGGTTTGTTTTTGAGCACGCACGCATGCACACATGCATGCACGCAAGCACGCACACAAACTGCTCTGTACCCCAACTGCTGTGCACTGGTTGCCCCTTTAGTTCACCAAACTCCCGGTCTAAACAAACCCCATGCAGCTACAAACAACCACCAGGGCATGCAGA
This sequence comes from Lamellibrachia satsuma, assembly GCA_033239005.1. Lineage (NCBI taxonomy): Eukaryota > Metazoa > Annelida > Polychaeta > Sabellida > Siboglinidae > Lamellibrachia > Lamellibrachia satsuma. The sequence continues at coordinate 1,586,614 of BSQZ01000102.1, forward strand.
GAAACCCTGCACAAAAATCCCCTTTTCATCTTTAGCGTAAAAGATGAGATGTAAACTACAGTCACATCTATTTGAGCACTGCACAGTACCTCAAAGAACACACTGAATGTGTAGTTTGTTTCTTTCTAAGTTTGACTGACAAGTCAGTGTAGCGCAATTGTTGCTTCAATGGGAATTATAAAAAACATTCAGGCCTTCCTTGTGGTACATAACAGACGCCCAGTGTGCGTGCGTGTGGGGCATGATGCGCGTTTGTTGCGCTAAAGTTCACATGAATATTACACAAGTCATGGTTATTACCTTGTCACTTCCACTAATCCATACCAAGGTAATAAGTATTAAAAAATGTCTACAGGAGAACAAAGAAACATCACAACTTGTAAAGTTAACTTTCTAAAAATTATCATACTATATATATAGAACAGATATTGATATTTACCACACTATACTGTGGAAATATGAAAACGTAATGATTATTCATTAATGATAAGCTGTTTTCCCACTAAAGTGTGATCTTTCATAAGATGTTAAATAGTGTCATTCGTGAAAACAATTAGCAGCTGACATATTACGGAACAGAATAAATATAACTAGATTCAAGAAAGGAACATAATTCTTTTAGTCATCTTTACCTACAACAGAACAAAAAATTTATGGGTCATATTCAGAAGACAAACCCACAAACATATTTAGCGTTCAGCAATTATTAATTGCGGTTAGATTCTTTTTCATAAATTTTGCAAATGCATGACAAATTAGTTTGGCATGTATGATCCAGGGGTATCAACTTTGATTTTATCTACAATGAAAGAAGACGTTTTCCCACGAATCTAATGCTAGAAAAAGACACCAGTCCAATAGCCGTCCGTGCTAGTAGCATACAACCCATATGTCACAAGTCAACAGGAAATAAATACTAATTACATCCTCAACTAAACAAGTTCTATCTATGACATCCATCATGGCATGGAAGAGAAGCTATGAATGTTCGTTATCAGAGATAACTCATCTGATGTGAATGGACGTATCAGAATATACCATCTCGTACCAGGGAATCCATCAACCCTGAACCTAATGAATGCATATCTCACTTGGACAATCGTTTTACTACTAAAACATTCCATTACATGATAGACCCTGTAATTAAAAAAAAAAATTTATGTGTCCCACATTAAAAAAATTAGCATTCAGGTCACATGACAGGGCCAGAAACCATGTTTACTCCAAGAAGATCCTTTTGTGTGAGAAACTTAAGTGGAGTTTCCGTTTTGTGCTTCGCTTATCAATGACATTTTTCCTGTAAAAGTAAATACTTTTTTCTTTAGACCATGTGATTTGCTTCAGTTAACATATACTAAATTTAAGCTAGCATTTTATATAATAATCATTCTAAAGACAGACCTGCTCCTTCCAGCGAACATGCTCAAACCAGCATAAACAACACACGTGCATAATATAGGCATGGATGAGCGTGCACATAGTTACACGCACGCATGCACGCACGCATGCACGCACACACAACAATGAGTCTGTTAAGTAGAAAAGTTAACTAGTTGCCACTAGAAGCTAAGTCAGTTTCCTTCAAGTTGCACTACCCTGGATCACTCAACTGTGCACCCTGTCTATTTACTCTAGTGACAGTGACACTGACCAAGTTTGACCAGCGTCCACATAGGTCCACATATGTATGTAAAGACTGCTTCAGGCGCATTACTGTAGTAATTGACCCAAGTTGACTTTATGTCAGAATTGGTCCTGGTTTAATATGTAATATATTATTTTTACTGGATTAAAATGTAAACAATATGTAATGTATTGTTTTACTGATTTGAGAGACTATAACAACTTATTATGTATGGATGTCAGACGGACGGACGTCGGATGGACAGACATTGGACAGACGGACAGATGGATATACATACAGAAGAATTTGTATAACAACCACCAGCTGAGACAATCAGTAGCTACATGACTGGCTTAATGACTGCCTTTAGGGTGGGTCCAACTGACATGTCACCAGGTCTGACAGCTGCTGCCAGCACATGTGAACTGACATATGCTGACCCCCTCACTCACGCCCCCTCCACACCCCCCCAGACAGTACACCTGATGGGGAACACACCTGTCTCCACCAGCACTGGCAGGCTACCCTGCTAGGCACCATCCCCCCAGCAGACATATTCCACCCCATCTATAAACAAAACCAAACAACCAGCCTGCAGTGCTGGTAATTAACATTGCACTTGGAAGAAACTAAAGTATTTGAACAAGTTGTAATAAGTGGCACTATTGATGTTAGCAAAACCCTGATTGTAAAGCTACAATAACAGTTCTCACCATGCCTATCTATAACTTTAGGCCTCAGTAGTATGTATTGGAGTATTTAGTGGGGGGCACCGGCTGTAATATTTTCTTTTCTTCCTATGTAACCTGTTATGCCACTACAATGTAGCTTGAGATACTAATGGGTAACTAAGCTTCCCCCTCAAGTATGATGACATCATCATAATATTCAACATGAACTAGCACATTGGACCAATCAGTTTGGTGCTTGCCTCGTGACCAGGAGATACTGGGGTATAACAACACCGTCATTTTGTCAAACAAAATTGAGTAGGCTACAACTCAACTTACCCAACTCGTCCTTCACCTAGCAGACAGGTAAAGTAGTTAGAAATATGAGTCTTTTGGAAGAGACATTAAAAGCCTTAGGTCCCATCCACCTGGTGTCTACGTTAGGGGAAGTAAAAGACCCCACACAGGGGGTAAATATTTAACCTGTTGTGGACTTGCAATATCGGTGGTCTCTATCTAAAACCAACTAAGATAAAAACGCTCCTGCATTAGGCCTAGACATAGCTGTTTGGAGTGAAACCTCACAAGACAGAAGTTCCCTGAGCAGGTGTCTTGCTGCAGACAAACCACTGACCTACATAAAGATAATTGACTTCCCAGCAACACCTGTGGCCTCTCACTTCCTGCACACTTCCACAAGCTGCATCAAATACCAAGAGTGAATATTCATATAATATATATTTCCATGTTTTCATAAAACAAAGAAAGCATGTTTCACTTTGCCCCCAGCAAATGTGTTCATACAAACACTATTCGCAACATTATGTGAACAATTATACCCAATTGTTCACAATGTCATGTGTCTTTTCTACGATTGTTCTCTTAAGTTACACTGGACACTATTATAATTGCCAGCACTACGTCGCAATTTTGACTGCTGGATTCCAAGAAGCAATCAATATATTGACTGGCAGCAAGGCATGGATGGATATGTATGTAACAATGTTGTGTATCCTAAACTTTTTAAATATTACTTTTATGACAGTCACTTACGAACTACCTAGTTATCCCATCAGAGGATGGCTATTTTTTTTTGTATTTTACACTTTTTCCTCTTCTGTAATTATTTAATTTCAAGTGTTATATTTATCTGTGTATTTTTATTTTATACTCCCGACCCTTAGGAAGATTAATTTTGTGTACTTTATCAGCATTATCGTGAATAATGTTCTACGTTCATTCAGCAGGCCAGATCTTGAAATTTGAGTGGGTACACCATTTCAAGAACTGCCAATATGACATATGAGAAGATGGAAACTGTGGTATACTACAAATTACAACCTCCCAAGCAGAGTTGGAGAATAGCGGTTGAACCCCACAGACCTATATATAAATCACAGCAATTTGCCACATTTACATTGAATATAATGCTGTGGAAAACAAGATGGTGGATTTAATAAACACTTCCGACTATTGACCCGTGCCACCAGATGTAAATCCCATGAGGAATTGCTTACACAAGCCTAGATGGTATTATTCGTTTTTTTGTATTATTGCCACTGGCAGAACAATTACTAACTAATCCCTGAGCATATCGCTGACGAGCTGCAATAAAAATCAATGGTAAGACAAGAGGGGACAAGTCACTATTTCTTTTCCCAGTGGCGACAATATTAATGTTTTCTAATGCTGTCCACAAATTTATAATCTTTGATTTACTGAAAAACAACTATGCTAATATTTATTATTTCATCAACCTGCTGGACCAAATTTTTCTCCATAAACTCAACATACAAGATGCTCCCCATTAAATGGCATCCAAAACAACTACATCATGTCTTTGTGTGTGAAGGATCCTACAGTCAGTGACACAAGGGATCCTACAGTCAGTGACACAAGGGATCCTACAGTCACTGACACAAGGGATCATACAGTCACTGACACAAGGGATCATACAGTCACTGACACACACATAAGTTGACAGACAGCCACTAGAAAACTTAATCTGTTGTATTCCTCAAATATGGCCATACTCCTGTTGAAAAATAATTTTACAGCCAGCAAAACATTGCCAAAAGGGGGACCATCTCAGAACCGCTGGCACTATATAAGTGTAGGCTATGAACCCGGAAGTGAAACACTGATCTGTCCCTAGCAGGAATGTACACCATTATTTGGAAGCCTCCATTGTGTGTGATTGGTTTCAAGTGTACAGGGTCATCTACTAAATATTTATAAAGCCCCATATTCCTTTTATCCAATCTATATCTGTCGCAAAAATAAGAATTTTCTAACTATTTTGCAGTGATAGTTTAATATTTCTGCTTTATTTGACCATATACCCCTAGCACCAAATAAAAGAATATATAATATATTAAAATTTAGCAAAAAAGAGATGTGAAAAATTCTATTAAAAATCTCTTATTGATATAATAAAACTTAAATGCCTAACAGTGAAGTAATTTTTTAATGAAAATACAAAATAATAAATGATTTTGAAGAAATAAAATTGGGCGTACTAAAATTCTTTCCGTAGTCAACTAATGTTTGCCAGTAGAAACTGCATCTACACAGATGGTGTGACCTCAGGCAGTGGGACAAGATGCACATTTTTCAACTTGTGGTAAAGTAACAGGTGGTATATAGGAGCCTGTCATTGGTACTTAGTCAGGTCCAGTCTGATAAAGCATTCATGGGCTCTAGCCTGAAGTGGGGAAATGTTATAAGTAAGTGTTTATATAGAAGGCAACATTTCACCTTTGTCATGTCTATTCATTGTCACACCTACTCAACTTCCCTTGAAAACATTCAGTCAATTACTTTGCAAAGGCAAGAAGATTAAAAATTTGAATTTGTAAAACCAACTATGGTTAATACTTATATTCTTTTATTAACTGGCTGGGAAAAAATTTGTCAAATTATGTCACTTTTCCAGAAAATCAATATGTGTGATGTCAAATAACATCCCAAACAACTATAGTCACTGACACAAAGGATCCTCCAGTCACTGACGCAAAGGATCCTCCAGTCACTGACGCAAAGGATCCTCCAGTCACTGACACAAGGGATCATATAGTCACTAACACAAAGGATCCTCCAGTCACTGACACAAGGGATCCTCCAGTCACTGACACAAAGGATGCTCCAGTCACTGACACAAGGGATCCTACAGTCACTGACACAAGGGATCCTCCAGTCACTGACACAAGGGATCCTCCAGTCACTGACACAAGGGATCCTCCAGTCACTGACACAGGGGATCCTCCAGTCTAGTCATTGATACAAGGGATCCTCCAGTCACTGACACATGTATATGTCGCCAACCACCCACTAGACATTTTGATCTGTGTACATCATCAGCGTCACAGTCCTCAAATTATATGTTAAAAAATAATTTTCTAGGAAGCAAAAAATTGCCAATATGTACCGTCTCAAAATCACTGCCACTTCATCTGTATAACATGCACCTGAAATTAAAATAGTGATTAGTCCCAATATGTGCAGCCCACACACAAGAAACTTGGATAGGAAATGTCTTTACTTCACCTGGGGATCTTCAATCGAGTAAATTTGTCGACATGCGTGCATGACGCATGAAATGGAGATTACATGGACCAATAATCTTATTATATAATCCCGTCTCATCTCTGGATAATGCAATCTCCATGACAACATCTTTATTTGCCAAAGATGTTTTTTGCAGTTCTTCCACTTTCTTCTGGTCGCTGTCTTTGCATCTAGAATGTAAAAGCCTCAACAAACTAGTGATCGATAAGTGGCACCTTGGAGATCGTGGATACCACTGATGATCAATAATCCATGCGAAAGCATCCCAGAAGACCAGGTATTGATTTGACAAGTGGAAACATACATTCTCTAATGGCCGAAATCATTTAAGGAATTATAGCCACATTGGTTGTGATTCAGAACAAATAAAAGAGAACATGACATGTAATAGATTCTGAAAAGAATTGCTGGCTTAAAATCCTGACAGTAATGAGATCTTTAACGAATGTAGGTGCTAAAATCGGTGTTTAGAAGTTGATGTTTTCGGGCTACTAGATTGTTTATCAATGTGAGCACTGCCTTAAAGTTAAAGAGATTATAGTATTACAATGATTTTCACTGTTTAACTGACATGCACCTAGCTAGGGCTATATATGATTAAAATGCATCAATTCTCTGAAGTTTTCCTTCTCAAAATACATATAAATTAATAAATTTGTTATAATCATGAATGTTTTATTCTTTATTGCAGTAGTATATATTTACCTTCCGATCGCTTTATGGCAATTACTGAGAGATCGATAAATCATGCAATGAAAATTGATGTACCTTCCCTTTATAGGAATTACTGAAAGATCAATAAATCATCCAATGAAAATCGGTGTACCTCCCCTTTATGGCAATTACTGAGAGATCAATAAATCATCCAATGAAAATCATTGTACTTTCCCTTAAAAGGAAACAATGGATCTGGACTGAACCATTAAAGATGTTACTACAAACAGGATGGTTTGTCAGTACAAAGAAACAGCAGGCATAGATATGATGAAGCACATTCCTTAGACAGGATATGTTATTGTCAGTGATGAATTGCATTGGTGAAAACTACAGAAATGTCCTCCTGAATTAGCAAGTAAAAAATTTACAAATTTCTTACTCACCCCACATTCCCACATTTGGGTGCGGCAATGAATGTGTGTTTATTAGTTTTACAGATAATATCACTGGCATTATTAATATGAAACTAGTCATGCATATTCAATTAACCCAGACATGTCAACTGTCACATATTCAGTGTGACACTCACACATTCGACAGTCACGACAGTCATCTCACACAGTCACGACAGTCATCTCACACAGTCACGCCCTGCCATAAGAATGTCATGCATGCATAAATTAAAGCCCTCTCTTCAATTCAAATTTTTTCCTTTTATTTTAGAATGCTTAGATGAAAAAATAAACATATAATAGTATTCCATACAGCGTGCTGTTTCGTGTATGCAAATTTATTATTTAACTTTGGTGAAACATATCGGACAAACTATTAAATTATTTCTGACCGGGTCCAGTCAAAATTTTGCAAAAATGGCAAAAGTTGTCTGGCTCTAGATATTATAAGGCAATTACCCGACCTAACATTAACGACCAAAGTCAGTTCTTTCATTGATTTTAACAAAAGGACAGTCTTTTATTTTATTAAACTTACTGCACATGTCACCTAAACTATTCACGCACTACACATTTAAATACAATGAACCTGATTCACAATAGATTAAATGAACTGAGAAAGGAGTTTTACAAAAGGATATACTATTCTATACATAGCTGCTTTATTTAAAAGATAGCTATGGTTTTCTGTAATGCTGAACCTTTCTCCAGTGCATAACAAAAAGTAGGCCTTGTCAGAGGGCTAGACAGGAGTGACGGAAGAAGAAGATAAATCGGTGTTTACTAATTGGCAAGTGTAACAAGTCGTGCCTGGAATTCCAAATGGTGTTCCAGTACAAGAGAGGTCAGACCACAATTAGTTTTCCATTGTTGGCCCGATTATATAATATTGTTTGACATATTTTGCCCTATCATTATCAAGAGCAGAACATAATGATATTTGTCACTTGTAACTATGTAAGCCTTAATGAGGGACTTTGCACAGTAAATTGCATGGTGGCAGCACAGGACATTCTGCTCCCGTCCCTCACGTGGTGACGCACAGATCCACTTGTGTATGTACGCTGCTTTATTAATTTTCTTTATTGTTTTATTAACAATAAAATGTGGATGTTCCACAACTAAGAGAAGGTCTCTAAGATGGGATGCTCGTGTGTCAGGTTAAAAGGGAGACATTTGAATATTTCCATAGGCGTTTGTATAGATACGCGATTGTTTGTCGCATAAGGCAACATAATCTCGGGACTATTGCAGGCCAAATGTCACAATCAATGTAAACAACAACAGGAAGTACGGATGGACGGGATTGTTAGGTGGCGCCATCTGGGCATTTCCAAATCTCCCATCCAATAGTATACAAAGGCGTTACCTCAATTTACTTTATCACTACAAAACAGTTCAAAAACAATCATTTCACTCTGGAAACTTTATCAAGGTAATATTAAGTTTATTGACAATATTGACAATAGGCACATTGTCTTAATTTCAGCCAAAGGCAGTTTACCCTGGACAACTCCCCTGGGGTACTCACTTGTATCCCAGGGTGAGAAGCCCTGCTGGTGTATGTGGTCTTGGACCAAGAGTGACTGGTCATACTGCCCACATCACTGACAGACAGAACCAGGAACACCTAAAACTAATCTGAGGATTCCTGCTGCTGTGAATTATCAGCCTGATGCAACAATGGTTGGATTTGTGTCACCTATCAGTGTCAATCCAGGTGTCACCTATCAGTGACATGTGGACACAAAGACATGCAACAGTGAAGCTGATTAGTTTACTAATTGAAGATGACATAGGGGTGTGTGAGAGAATGATATGGTCACTGACAGTGTTGTTACAGCATTTCGCAAATTATCCCTATGATATACTGCTGTCTGTACGAAATTCGTATGTAATATTTACTGACTACCTGGTAAGAAAATCTAGTTCAAATTTTTTGTGTGACCTTTTGAGAAATACAAATTTGAAAAAAAAATGTTTATGTATGACATTCTATACTGCCTGTATGAACCTTAGAACATTACCGCCATCAGTACTGCTGTACAAACAGTTGTCACAAATATACCATGCCATTGGATTAACAATGGTATCAGCTATATTTTCGATACAGGCCCTGTACACAACCCAGATTTTATTGTGAGCGAGATATGTAGTCTTTGCACAAACTCTGATTTCTTTCTGCATCGAATTTCACAATTATGTGATAGTTTTTGTTCGAAACAATGAGGGTACTTGTGACAACAGAAGGGACAGACAAAAAGAACCGCTATAAAGTGAACAATTATTTGGATTCGGTGATTTCATGTGTTTCGTTTGAAAAAAGAAACTGCATCACTACCAAAGAGACATTGTTATTGTTTGTAATCTATAAAAACAACAATGAAATGTCTGATATTTTATGGCAATGTTTGTGAGTTAAACAATCAGTGCTTGTGTTAGAACATCTACCTGGTCTGATGACTACACCAATCTGAAATTCCTTCCCACACTATAGAAACTGTACACTCTTTAAATTAGTTGTAAATATTATAAACATATAAGATCGCCATGGCGGCTGGACACCCTTGCCAGCTTCAAGCCTTGACTAGACTCATTTATTTCGAACCTCATTTTACTAGGTAGTTGACAGTACAGTGTATTCAAATATATAATACGTTTTTACTTTGAAAAAATATTTTTCTGCAATCTTGTCAACAATGCCTTATCTATATTTTAAAACTTAATTTGGCTATAGATTTATTTATTATCATATTATTACACACTATGCTATATGTATTTTAAGTATTATTACTTTTTATTATATTACATATGTGTTTATTTATTTATTGTATTATATTACATATGTATTTATCTAACGATTCTAGACCATGTTCTATATGACCATATATATAAAATTATTATTCTTATTATTTATAACTATTTATCCAAGTTCTGTTCACTCATGATTCATTCTCAGTCCTTGGTCCTCGTCATACAAATAAGCTGCACTAATGACAGTTTAATGGAAAACTATGAATACACCCAATCAACTCTCCAAACATTAGCACCACAATGATTAAGTAGAAAGCATCCCCTAGTTAACCACACATGACTCATATTGAAATTACATAACAACACACTCCTCCCCCACCTAAACACCCACCTATACAATTAACCCCAATAACCCCCTCTTTATCACCCTGAGTGAGAGCACATGGGGGTAGTAATTATTTGTATCACATCTGCTGGTAGTGTTAATTCATTGCAAGCTTAACTTTAGAATGCATTAATGTTGCTTATGAGTAATGGAGAGATGCCATGATGTAATATATTCAGAAACAGTTTAAGGAAGCTAGAAAGAATACATTTTATTGATCAAAACCACAGGGGTTGTGGTACCCCCTGGTGGGCGGGCCAGGGTGGGTCAGGGTGGGGCAGTCAGGGTGTTTCCTTGAGTTGTTCACTAATACCATCACAAGAGACTTCTGCCCACAATAAACACATTTCCCAGTGTCAGTCTTGTTCACAGTTAAGTCTAAAGGAGCCAAACATAACAGTACAAAGTCTGATTGTTTTAATCGCACTATACTAAAGAATATTAACTACATCAATTCTAACATCTTGACTGCATAAATGTGTTTAAATGCACATGTTTTTGTAACATAATTACCCAGGTAGATCATGTTTTAATGAATATTGACCTTGTCATCAGCACATTCACAAACACCTGTGGACAATGTCCAACACCTGTGGACAAAGTTTACAGAAAGTTTATTGGGGGTCAGGCATTCAGAGGATGACATTATGGGGATATCAATAACACCTGGAAAAATAAAATGTCCCTTTCGCATGCAACGTAAACACGATATATGGATGAAAACAATCAATAAAAAAATGTTGGTTCATAAAAACACTTTTGGGCATTAAAAGAATATATAAAAGTATATAGTTTATAACTTTATACACTATATAGAACAAGAATTTATGATCAAACTTATCAAACCTTGTACCTTTAATCTTGCTTACAATCATAAGTAATACCACTGCATATATTTCCTGATGCATTTCCATCACCAGACCATAGATTACAACCAAATCAGCCCCCAGACAACTGGTCAATGGAGGCCTGTGGAGGTATTTGCCCTGCGGGACTTGGAATCAATATTTACTGTCCATAAACATGCCAAGTCATACTACTCCATCTGCCAAGCCTTGCTGCACAACTGCAGCTGAAGTCGGTGAAGAATTTTTTTTTAATACTATTGATCAAATGAAGTCACAGTAATAGGAGATTGTATTTAATTGAGTAAATCATGAATCCTGTTTAGGGATCACAGGTAGCAGCCACAATATGGAATACTTCCATATTGATATTTGAACATTAAAACAATTTGGATAACGTGAAACGTCAACTAACAGTGCATCGCTTTGTAAAATGTACAGTGGAACCTCGTTAATGTACAATGAACCTCGTTAATCCGGATGCCGATAATCTGGAAACTTCGGCATCTGGACATCATTTCACGGGAACGTTTTTCCAAATGCTAATACACCCTACCCTGTTAATCGTTAATTGAGTAATTTATCTGGAACACACGTTAATCCAGACACAGACTGATTGGCTTACTCTAACATGAGGAATATAATATGTAAAGATCTCTTGCCAATTTGGCTGTGAAAATTAAGTTCAGGAAGAAAAATAGACTAACTCACTGCTAACATATTTTAACACTTAGCCAGCCATACATGTGCCAGTTTTTCTTTGCAAACTTACCCAGCGAAATTGGCAAAAAAGGTCTTCTATTTTTGCTCAGCCAAAGTTTATATTTTTTGCCATTGATAAATTGACAAATCAATGGTTTGCATAAGCCTAGGCTGGGTGCAGAGTAAGGTGTCAGATTGTCAGGTGTCACATCACCCATGGGGGCTCAATATTAGGGGTGTCAGATTGTCAGGTGTCACATCACCCATGGGGGCTCAATATTACTGGTGACTATTGTCAGGTGTCAGATCACTCACGGGAGCTCAATATTAGGGGTGACTATTGTCAGGTGTCGCATCACCTATGGGGGGCTCAATATTAGGGGTGACAATCGCACTAAACTACTGCAATATGAATAGTTTTACTATTGCAATACAATCGCGACAGCTGTATGACTACTGCAATACTATCGCAATATAGTGTCATAACTATCGCGATAATATCATGACAGTATCACAGAATAGCGAATGGCCCAAAAAAAAATAGTAATTGATGGGTAGGTAGTTAATTAAAAATGCTGAATCCATGAATGATACTTCTCTAATTGCTGCTGACATTGCTATAACTTTTGATGTTAGCTCAATAAATAAATTTATCAACTATAGTTGACAAACGTGTTTATTTCTATTATTTCAGTGACACAAGTAGTCCTGCTGAATCGTTTGCCAAATATCGTTGCTAATAATAGTTCAGTGTACTATTGACTATAATGATAGTTTCAATTTACATCGACAATTGCGATGCATCAATAGTTTGATATACTGTTACACCACTACTCAATACAGAACTGGGGTGATGAGGTTTTGACATGCCTAAGGTTACCAGACAACCCAGTTAACACGAAGTAGGCGACCTACCATCTATTTCATTAGTGAATCTTTCTCTTGTGCTAAGAAACTGATATATTTAGTTTTGCCTCTGTCCACTTCTAGGAATTTCTAGGAAGACATCAAATAGGAGTTAGCTATGTGCCCAGGCTACAGAGCAGCTGGCTCATTAGGCTGGCAACTAGTGTAGCAAGGCAGAGTGGGATTAATTGAAGATCATTATCTGCTCTGCTAATCCTGACAAGTAGCTAATATAGGAACTATATATATATAGTCACAGAGAACAACAACAACAGTGGGCATCCATATATATGTATATATGCATGCTGGTATGCATATACCTATATATATATACACACAAGCACCAATATACATATATATATATATATATATATATATATATATATATATATATATATACTAATGTTGCTTGTGAGTAATGGAGAGATGCCATGATGTAATCTATTCAGAAACAGTTTAAGGAAGCTAGGAAGAATACATTTTATTGATCAAAACCACAGGGGTTGTGGTACCCCCTGGTGGGCGGGCCAGGGTGGGTCAAGGTGGGGCAGTCAGGGTGTTTCCTTGAGTTGTTCACTAATACCATCACAAAAGACTTCTGCCAACAATAAACACATTTCCCAGTGTCAGTCTTGTACACAGTTAAATCTAAAGGAACCAAACATAACAGTACAAGGTATGATTGTTTTAATCATCAATACTAAATTTAATACTATACTAAAAGTATATAAATTATATCTAACAGATATATATATATATATATATATATATATATGTTCACGTGTGTTGGTGTTTGTGTGTGCATTTGTGTATGTGAGCGGGTGTGTGTGGCTGGGTGCCTACAGTATTTATGTGCGTGTGCATGTTTGTGCATATGGGGTAAAGTCGCTATTTATTTTCCCAGTGGCAACAATGTTAACGTTTTTACTGCTGTTCGCAAATAAAAGCATTTATCATTCTGAAAATCAGCTAAGTTAATATAATTTTATCCTTTCATCAACCTGCTGGACACAATTCATCAAATACAATCATTTGTTTCTCCAGAAAATCAACATACAGGATGCTCCCATGAAATAATGTCCAAAAGAACTACATCACATATTCATGTGCAGGGATCTTAGTCACAGAATGACAGTACACATGCATACTCTGACAGTCAGCCACTAGAAATTTTAATCTGGGCACAGCATACATAATTAAAAATCAAAATAGTGATCAGTTCCCATGTGAGTGAGTGAGTGAGTGAGTGAGTGAGTGAGTGAGTGAGTGAGTGAGTGAGTGAGTGAGTGAGTGAGTGAGTGAGTGAGTGAGTGAGTGATGAGTTTTTCATGTCCTATACAGCTTCAAATGGCACACGTTTATTTCTTCCTAAAGAAAAATCTTTGATACAACTCCACATGCGCAGAGTCTTGAACAGCCACTGCAATTGCACAAAACTCTCTCTCATCCTAAAAACACACAAACCTCAATATCCAAGAAACAATAATAGTGACACTTATTTCCTAGACATCTCTCCTTATCAGACATCAATGGAACTCCAGATCACTGGACCACACCAATCCTTCATGGTAAAACCAAGAGGCCTCATCTTATTGAGCCAACTTCCACACAATCACCAAGTCCCATGAGGTCCACCCAATGTGAGAGGTGGATCATTATACCCTTGATAGGCTGCCCAGAAATAGCAGCACTAATGATTGGGAGTGAGAGACTAGTCTAGACAGATTGCAGCATCAGCCGGAATTACTCAACTGTTCAGAAGATCTGATGCAAGTGAAGCTCAACTATCTCATTACCCAAGGCCTTGTTGATCAAGTAATTTTGTTCACAGTGGTGCCATGCCTGGTGTACTATTATTAAATGCAGACAGATTGGATAACTATGTTATTGACTGAGATAAGCCTGCATAAATTTATTAGATAATTATATAATAACAGTTCATGTTTTAGTTAGCTGGTTTGCTAGAATCCTATTTGGATGAGGTGTTACTGCTCAAAAACTGGTTCCATTGTGTGTTATATGAATATTGTGTTTCCATGCGTGCATGTTATATATATATATATATATATATATATATATATGCACTGAAAGGGTATTATTTGAACAGAGCATGTACGTAATGGTACGGTAATTAAGATAAATATATCAGATAAAACATGCATTTCCAATGACTGGTTTGTTCCTAAAGTGAACTGTATCTAGCCTGCTTACTCTAACTGTAGTGTCTAGACTGTGACCCCGATGAACTGGTCAGTAGGTCACAATATGCCAATTACTTATGAACATTAGAAATCACAATTCATATCTGAATAGTGCAGATAAATGGATGGGTAAACATCAACAGAATATTTCTTAGTGGCATTATCGTGTAGTCTGTTACAATGTGTGCAGCATAATATTTATTGGATTACTTTAGCTTAGGATAATTAATTTCTAAGGTAAGCAATTCATAAACAAAAGTCACATATATCAGGTATACACACACACACAAACACATGCGCGCATGCACGCCCGCACGCACAACCATGGTGAGACTGGCCAAGTTTTGCCTTGAAAGGTATCACATTACCCATTCCTTTCCTCATCTACATCACTTTAAAATACTAATTTACGTTTGTCACTGATATAACTCAGTATTGAGGCATGTCCTGCAGGGGTAATCATGTGGAAAAATAAATATAATAAACATGTTTATGTTAATATTAATAACTATTATATCTAAGTCATTTGCTAATCATAAATCAGGTGAGTGTTTTTGCACACTCAAAACTGTCAACCAAACAACAGCTTGCAATTACTGAAAAGATTTATATGTGCATAAATCATTTACAAAACTTGCACAAATCATTTAAGAAATGGATCATCAATATGCACATATCTTTATAAATTCACAAGAACAACACAAACAACGCTGAGAGAGTTTTACACTATTAGTTTCATATCACAAAAATTACTGTGATTTTCTGAAAACAGTCATATTCCGCCCCTTACACAAACAATGACATTAATGTGAAAACATCGACACCCATAATAACTCGGTCAATACCCTTAGGAGTGCCAGAACAGTGGGGATAATGCTTGCCCAGACAAATGCACAACTGTTGAGTGCATGATACGCTTGGGTGAAGACAGACAGAACTATTTGCCTGGGAGCAGTCCACATTTAATGCTTTACATTCATACCTGTAGATCAATGTTGCAAACACCCCACCCTTCTTATGGGGGAGGGCACTTTAGACCTCCCATATCATGAGTAAG
The DNA here is from genome assembly GCA_033239005.1 of Lamellibrachia satsuma. Classification (NCBI taxonomy): domain Eukaryota; kingdom Metazoa; phylum Annelida; class Polychaeta; order Sabellida; family Siboglinidae; genus Lamellibrachia; species Lamellibrachia satsuma. Next base: position 1,602,435 of record BSQZ01000102.1, read on the forward strand.
GTTTATTTACAACATAGAGCAGCAACTGAAAAATGACCTGATAAAAATTAAATATCTGCTGTTGATGTTCCACAATACTTTCTTCTTCTAGATAAAGACCACACCAAACCACTGAGACACTGCGCCAGTGGCATCAACATATAAATCAAAGCACAGGCAGGAAATTGGCTCCACTCCCACTTGTGTCTGTGCTAGATGCTCTCATTGTTATGGTGGATGTAATTTCCCAGCACCCAAGACAGAAAAAGACTATCAATTCAAGGCCTCCTTGCAAAGATGCCATCCATGTGACAATGAGGCATCCCACTAACCCAGAATCTTCCCAGGTTTTCCCAATACACAGAAGGATACTAACAGTCCAAGGTAGGGGGACTTTACACCTACTTTAAAAAGCCCGACGAAGCCAAACCTTTATAAACAAATGTCTTGGACACATCTTCACAATAAAGTGGCTAGACAAGATCATAAACACTGAACTACTGCAGAGCACAGACCAACTTAGCACCAGGCAAGAAATTAAAAAAGGAAATGGACCTGGGTAGGACACACCCTCTGAAAAGAATATACAAAATGTTACATGGTGGGTTTGGGACTGGAACACCCAAGGGAAGCGAAAACCAACAGGTAGTTGGAAGACGTCAGTCACCAAAGAAACGAGTTAATGTGTCACCACCTGGTAAGTTATAACAAAATTAGCCAAAAACAGAAGTGTTGTTTTGGGCCTACGATCCACTTGGAGGAAGAGGATTAAGTGAGATGGAAGATCACTTCTGTGCAGGCGCTGGTGCTCAGATACTGATGTCTACAGACAGCTGTCTGGGAAGAATCTCAGTTACCTGTATACCCCCTTTGCTGTGGGTAATCACCTCACCTAACCCCACCCCCAGCTGTGAGGAGTCAAGGGATATAACTTATAAGCACTGACTGGCCTAGCCAACTGAACAAGTAAAACAGTTTGTGTCCCAGACACATTTCACTATGTTCCAAGGGGGGTGGGTTGGAACAAGATGTATCTCAACACTGAGGGTCTATTCCTTGAGATGTTTTAAGTAGCTGGTTTGTTAACTTCCTGGCAGCAGTGAGACAAGTGAAAGAGTGTTTATTTCAAGAGGTACAGGGTCACTTTCATTTTAACATTACAAATGATACAGAAATTACCCACTAGCACTACCAAATGTAGCCAAGTCACAATCTTTTTCAGTTTTATCAGTTTAACTTGTACTACAAATACAAGTTGTATAATTTTTTTTGTTTTAGGCGGGTTTTCGCCTGCTCCTTGTGAGGCAGTGATAATAAATAATACATAAATAGTTCACTTATATAATGCCAAATCTAATTAAAAACTACTCAAGGCACTTTACATAAAAAACTACATGATGAAATAAAAAAATTAATTATATAGTTAAATTACATTAAAATCACATTAACATTTCATTAAACAAATTCATTAAAATAAAATAATTAAATTACATAAAAATTAAAAATTAAGATTAAATTATAATTTTTTTTAATAAATACCCGTGGTAACTGATCTTTCCTCATATTTGCTTCAGCTAAGCTTTCTCAAGTTTCTGCTCTCGAAGCAAATACAATATGGCTGGCTAAACAAACATTTATTTGCTAATTGCGTGATGGGCACATATATGTACACAATGTACCCACTTCGAATATATGCATAGCCTGTTCCATCTCAACAAGACTAAGTTCACAAACTTAGCACACATGTAACAAATTATTTCTAACAGCGTGGTCACGCCCCATCCACCCCTTTATCCAAAAGCACCATGTAATTATCACCATATAAACACTAAATACTAATTAAACAAAGATTGGCACTAACACTGTTGTTGACACATTTCAAATTGTTTCCTAACACAAGTTACACCAAAGATTGTGGGGCACATTGTGTCACAGTATGAACTAGAGTTGTTCTAATGATAGCAACAAAAACTGTTAATTGAAGCCATGTGACAGAGAGACACTAATTAATTCACAGACAATAGCATCAGTGAAGTGAGTCACAACACTGATATATAATAATAAATAGCCTTTCTTCTACAACAGGTTAAGTCCCTGCCATAAATGACCACAGGCTACTGCCCACATCAGATTGACCCTTACACTTTTACAACACTGTCAGTTCCAGCAACAGGCAATTAAGTGGGAAGACTATTCACAGCCTGCATGGAAATGTACAAAGGACAGGAACTGAGCAGCAGCAAACAGGATTGTGTCAGCAGGTGACAATTTTAATCCAGCCTGTAAATATATCTCAGGCAAAGCTAAAGTATGATCACAGCTGAGTGATAGTTTCTAAAGCACATTATAATTTGTGTGAAGTTTTTGCGTGGTAAACAGGCTTCATTTGATTGTGCATGTGGGCATAGGTAAACATCATCATTAAAAAATAATAATATTCAATTCAAATTATAACGATGAACGCAATTTATGACAGAAATCTGCCTTACATCAAAAGTATGTGTGCATCAACTGCTATAAGTTAGTCATCCGATTTTATATTTGTATGATAAACTCAAGAAAATACGTAATTTATCACACTTTGTCCACTTGAAATAAGGATATAAAAACAGAATCCAGCCTTATACATCCCAAAATATGCACTGCACACAGGAGATCCGTATAATGTGGCAGATCTGTAATTACGAGGAATGTGGCGATCTGTTGTATGTAGAATGGGTGTTTTTTTATAAACAAGGGGTGTCATCAGTGAATAAGTATATAATTATTATATTAAACCACCTCTTGCCTGTCTCACAACTTGTAGTCTGAAACAATCAAACTGTAATATATTTATATAACACTCTCAGAACTTGCGTGTCACGACACAGTAAAAAACATGACTTTGAATGTCATGTTATGACTCAGTTAATTAAACCAGGAAGCCTATATAAAAGATCAGATTTTCATGTTGTGCCCAGCCAGGTGGATATGTAACATAACCATTCCTATTCAACTGCATACCACCCATGTGCCGAAAATGGCAACTGTTACATAAAGCCGCAATAAATAGTTGGCGTGACGCATTCATAATGAGGAAGTTTGTTAACAAAGTCTGGGTGAGTCAACACAAGATATCGGTATTCCCACACTCAGTGCCAACAATGGAACTCATGAATAGGCATTGTACATAACCACCATGATAGCATAATCACAGGTAATGAGTATGCAACCTGCAACCTATCAAATTAAATTAAATAGAAAGTTTTGTGGACAGTCTGGATATTATTTTATACTAACAAAGAGATTGAGACCATGGGGTTGTTTGGCATATAAACATGTATGTGATGTTTGCAAACGTCTTTTTCTAATATATCAACAGTGCTCAGCTTGGATCATTGATTAAACCAGATCTTGTAAAAGCAAGCAGAAGGGAATGTCCACTCCAAGGGATATTACCCTTGGGCATATCCAGAAACCTTCATTAGCCCAAGAATGGGTTGTTTGGAGTAAACCACTTGAGATTGGAGATAGGACGCTTGTGTATCCTAGGTAAACTCCCAAGTGATAAAAGGGAGGTACTCACTCACTCAACCAAGTGAATTGAGACAAAGGGGATTACAGCAAGTGGTCCCACTTCAATATGTGACTAGATTCTGAATAGAGACATCGAATCTGAGAAGCCAATGTGCTATAGCAACAACACTGCGACATTGGACAGATTGTTTTATTGTTATAATCATTATTATCAGTACAACCTTGTATCTGAATTAATAATGAATAATAGTCTTGCCAGATTACAGTGTGTTAAACTGTTCTATATTTTTGTACCTTCACATTAAATCAGCATTAAGTATTACCTGGTGAAAGTTAAGCATGTAGTTAAAACTTAGAGTCTGCCCATAACTCATAAGTACACTAATTGCAATTGTTGACGCTCTCACAGCAATAAGAGTTATTAAACAATTGCCTAATTCCTCATCCAACATATGCCCATTGACACTGTAAATGCAATCCAAATCCTTTAGTTCCCCTCACCCTCAACGCCTAGCTAATACCAACCCAAACAATTATTGTCAATGACAATGGCATGTACTAGTGATGTACATATAAAATAGATAAAAGGTTTTCTATTATTTCAAAGAAACATTACGATACCTTCACATACAAATCAGGCTAATTAACTCAATTGAAACAGTACTATCTAATCTAAGACTAAGTTATATAGTCCATCCATCCAGACCCAGAAATTATGTTTTCTTTGTTCTCAACAATGACCACACACCCTCCGACTCCGTCTCAGAAACATCACAAATGCTAACCAGACTATATCAGCACTGCCACTGGAACAGCCTGGGATATGGGTACCAATAAAGGCCGATAGTAAGTAAGTGTAACCATAATTTCACAAACGAACAACTAACACGCCGCGTCTAGAGTAATCCGTACTATGTAACGTTTAAATAGAATCAAACGTTCGTCCTGACACTTTCGAATAATTACACATGATCGCCAGGGTTTATTTCTATTTTAAACAAAAGACGGCGGCCGAAAACAATCCGACACATGAGCTCTCTGAGTCTGACACCTGTTTCAGAAGTTCAGTCGTCACATCAACAACAGACAACACAACACGACACTGATAATACCGGTGATATTTTCATAGTACTACACAGCACAGAACAAAAAAAAATAGAATCAATAAAAACACTCACCTATACATTCAGCTACCATCCGCTAAACGTTGAACGCTGCATGGTTCAGGCTGATTTAATGTTTCGATTCTCGCTGCACAAAGTTCCGCGCCTTCCTGCTTGGCGAGTGAGCGCCTTGTGTTGCGAAAATAAATAACCGCAGCGGTAGGTGCGCGACTGACCAATGATGGACGTTGTGTGATACGATGCGGTGTTGACAGCGCATAAACGTCCGCTCGCAACGAACTTTAAACAGCTGGCGCTACCAGCAACAATATATATATTAAAACAACGCAGCATTAAACATATGTCATTCTTTCGTGGGTATAAAAGTAGGTTAATTTTGGTGATTCGTAAGACAATTCTCCTGTAAAACAATAACAATACTAGTGGCGCCACACGCACTAGTGCAGACAACTGACAGATTGGAAGTACTAGCTCCACCTGGTGTTAAACGAAACATTAATAGGCGATTTGCTGAGAAGAGCGAATTTAATTTGACAATATTTCTCAACGTAATGGCCGTGTATAATGCGGCGGATTATGCAGTACATACAAGTAATCATATATATTTATTTGCTGAGAAGAGCGAATTTAATTTGACAATATTTCTCAACGTAATGGCCGTGTATAATGGGGCGGATTATGCAGTACATACAAGTAATCATATATAATATATATATATATATATATATATATATATATATATATATATATATATACATATATATATATATATACATATATATATATATATACATATATATATATATATATATGTATATATATATATATATATATATATATATATATATATATATATATATATATATATATATATATGTATATATATATATATATGTATATATATATATATATATATATATATATATATGTATATATATACATATATATATATATATATATATATATATATACATATATATATATATATACATATATATATATATATATATATATATATATATATATATATATATATATATATAATCATATATATATATATATATATTATATATATATATATATGTATATATATATATATATGTATATATATATATATATATATATATATATATATATATATATATATATATATATATATGATTATATATATATATATATATGTATATATATATATATATATATATATATATATATATATATATATATATATATATATATATATATATATCTGTTAGAATAGATATCGTTTACAGGCTACTACGTATATATATCATTTATACTAGGTATAGATATCGTTTATACTACGGAACATGATTTTACGATAAAAAACGATCAGACTAAGACATTATTCCGAAGTAGTCTCGCTTATCCGACTCTCGCTCGCCTGCGTGGATTCGCAGAGAAGAGTAATTAGCTAATTATGTATTCACCCAAAATCTGGGTGAAAAGTACACATCGCATCCAAGCGATGACTTGAGCGATAAACTGTGGCGCCGCAGCACGGAGCTTGGACAATCGAGGCTAATTCCAAAGTGACAAACCGGGAACCTTCATTCCGGCGACACAGCGCTATACTGTTGCATCATGGCCGTCGCCATTGCATTTCTTTCTTTAAGCACCTTCATCAGGGGAGTGTATCCCATACTGCTGCGCGCGGTGATGTCACCACCGGCAACCAGCAAATCTTTCCACACCACCAGATCGCGACATCTGTACGCCTTGTGCAGGGCGTTCTCACCAAGCAAGTCTCGGCGGTTCACGTCGACATGACGAGATCTCGTCAGCACTTTGATGTTCTCGAGCATGTTAAGAACAACGGCTCGGTGTAGGGCGGTTTCCATGGCAACGCTGTCTTGCATGTTTGCGTCAGCTGAATGTTCCAGAAGCTGCAGAGATATCCTTCCTAGAAATACACACGACACCCGTAAAAAAACAAGCAATTAGGAATTAAACAGGTCACATTTCAAGGCGATATTTTAAATACGCCGTTTCGGCTGGCTGGACTTTTGAATTTATGGCTGGATTACACGACCGATTCGTTCCTCAATTGGTCGGATGGCAACGAGTTGCGCGACAATGCGAGTGTAACATATTGACTAGCGCTAATCCTGACTTGATCTTTGAAAACGGCCACGACGGGTGCATCAGCTGTCGGTCGTGGCGGTCGCTAATTGGTCATTTTTTTTTCAAAACTGTCGGTTTAACTGGACTCAACTGGACCCAATTCCAGCGACACAATCATAGCCACAGATCGTCCTCGCTAATCTGTCTCGCGAGGGTGTTCACACAACCAATTCTTGCACCGCAATACCGCGCGACATGGTGTCGGCCGGTCAATTGGAAAGTTAATCGCTCGTGTAAGCTCGTTAGTCTGAATGTGCTTAAACCGAAATAATTTTTTTCTAATGGAACTTATCATTGGATGGTAAACAGATATTACATATTTAGCATCCGCCTTTCTCTTCATCAGCAAGAGGATTCATTTTTTTTTAATAAACACTAAACTGCAGTTGGTCTTGACCTACACAGTGTGGCGTGTGTTCAAAATGTGATATATACGAGCTAAGTGTGTTAATAAATTAATATGATACAAATATTGTTATGTTTTGTTTTACTGTTCACACCGCCAGTACGCAATTCCTTTATATAATTGTTCATGTACCAACGACCGACAGAGATGATCACGTTAATGTTATGCAAGAATAATACGTGCCAGTGAGGTCGCACACGGCCGCCAGGTGGAGTGCCGTCAGACCGCTGCTCTCCACTTCGTTCACGTCAGCGCCGAACTCAAGAAGTTCCTCGACTACTTCCGGTCGCGCTGCCCTAGCGGCAATATGTAGAGGCGTGCGCAGGCCGACGTCCCGGATGTTGACGAGAGCGTCACGCCGCAGCAAGAACTGTAAGACGGCCAGCGAGCGTTTGTCTAGGAAGAGTGGTGCAAGGTAACATAACTCGTCAGACGAAAACGAACGATCGAAACGAAGCGTTACATATGTTAAATTGTTACTACTACAAGGCGTTCTACTGGTAGATGAACGAATGTGTGTGTGGTGTGATGCGTTGCGTTGCGGTGCCGTGCCGTGCGGTGCGTTGCGTTGCGTTGCGTTGCGTTGCGTTGCGTTGCGGTGCGGTGCGGTGCGGTGCGGTGCGGTGCGGTGCGGTGTCCATTGATTCGACGCAATACGAAACTATTCCAGATACTATGTGCTTTCAAACGATATTTCAAAATATGCCCGTATCTAAAGGAATAAGTGTCATTTGGATATAATGTTTAATGGCTACCCAAACTTACTGCCTGCCACCAAGTGTAGCGGCGTTTTCATGTCGCCGTCAGTGACGTTAACGTCGGCACCTGCCTTTAACAGCGCCTTCACATTCACGATGTCCGGAACTAACGCGGCCTTGTGCAAGGCGGTCTGGCGAGACACGTCTTGACGGTCGACACGTGCGCCGCGCGCGACAAGCACCTCGATGATAGCGTACTGTCCCGGTATAGAGCAGACGACATGCAACGGCGTCTGTCCCAGCACGTCACGACTGTTCAGATCCAGCCCTCTTTCGGCAAGCAGAGATAATATGTCGACAACAGTCGCCGTAACTTTTATCTGTTCGGTGCTTTCTAGCTCAGCGTACCTGTACAACAAGACGTGTGCTGCGTTGCGATTGTTTTTCGCCACCAAACTGGCCGACGCGCCACCGTCGAGGCATTCACGCAAGGCCGTCAGCTGGAAATTTACGGCGGTTGCGAGCAGTTCGGGTAATTCAGCCTCGGTTTCATCGTCATCATCGCCGTCTTGTCTCAGGGCAGACGACGACACGCTGTTGCTTAATGAACGACGTAAGATGCGGTGCTGTCGCCGTCTGATACCGCCAGGTGGCGCGCTGTCTCGCCGGGCCATACGTCGTCCCTGCTGCGCCGCCATCTTGGTATTTTTACCCGTCGTCCGGTTTGGAAACGACAGCGATCTACCGTGACAAACTGGATAATCCAAGCATAACATGCCAACACTTAGTCTTATGGGCCATCCATAAAATGTACGTCACGCTATTTTATATACTTTTTAAAGACCCCCACCCCTTATCACGCCTGTAAACCCCATAACACTACGTTCGTTTTGAGAAAGACCCCCTACTTGCATACATCTATTTTTTACCAAGTTTGCAGACTTGCGCGCCATTAAAGATTTCACTGATTTCATTCCTTTTCCGTTCGAATTCAGTTGAAATATACCCCAAAACTAGCTTAGCAATCAATGCTATCAGTCTGATATCGACAGCTAGACGAGCAAGACAAACTTTTAATGGCGAACGTAACGATCGCCAAGACACCACCCTCAGAGAAGTCGACAGGGCGTTGGTATAAAAATGAGGACTCGATACTGCGCTATATAAGAACGTACCTTTACTTTTTTATCCGGACACACACCACCCCACCCCCTGAATGTGACGTACTTTACTATGGATGGCTCATTACCGTCAACGGGGTTCCGGCGTATGAGCGTCATTGGAACAGTTACGTACCCTCTCCGCGCCCTAGTTGGTGCCTATGGCCACTAACTGATGATGACTGATGATCGTCTGTTAGGCCCCTTCGATTCGTTACGTGTAGTGTCAGTAGGACTAATGTAACAATTAGACGGCGCCTTTTCTCGAAACGTTCTTGTATTGCTATCCATATAATAACAATAATGATACTATAACTTCTATAGCGCCTAAATCCTCACGGACCCGAGCTCAAATGTCCAACAAACCAGAATCGCCAAGCATGATACTATGAACAGGGACGACAAAAGTCATCGTCAGAGCGAGAGACCGCCGATGATTCAGTTCTGTTTCGATTACTTTGAGTTATTACTGACCCATATACTTAGTCCGTGCTCATACGGTATAGAAATATAATACAACTCCAAGAAATACATTAATTTAGAAACAAGTAATAATGATGATGATGATAATAATTAAAACGCCGGAGCCTCGTGGACCACCGCGAAATGCTGAAATTAAACGTGCCTACACAGAGGCTTACATAAAATTAATGTAATTTCAGTAAATACTATACTATGCTATACCTTAGGCAAATTGCTTTTAATTCGTCAAATTGTCTAATAACTTATAAACTGGTTTTCAAATGAGAAGCTGTTCACATTTCACTAACAACAAATCTAAGTAGGACCTAGCTAGCTAGGATAGGCCTATATCGTATCTACACGTGCAGTTCTGTAAGATTCTGTATTCTGTATCCATGTAGGCGATTAAGCATATAAAGCTGGTGGCCCTACCTGGTTCTGCGTGTGAATGATGGCTTTGTTTAATCATTTGCATCGAACCCCGGTCCTAACGTGAAAGTGTTATCTCAGTGACGAGTCATACACACCGCCGATCGCGGCGAACTGTTTGATGTGTGCTAATAAAGCGATAACACAACACTCGGGTGGGGGGTGTGGCTCGACTTAATCGAGCAGAACAGCTCGTCGAGACCACGCATTTCCGTTGTCCGAACCAGTGTTAGGCAAACAGGCAGGATAAAGTCCGCCAGGTAAATATATACACAGACCGGCGACAGATTGTGTTCCAGATCGCCGAGTCATGTGTATTAGGCAAGCAACAATTTCCCAAGTGTTGTGTTTTAGGAGTTCAAATCCCCCCACATCATACTTCATTTTAAAATGTAATCTCCCCACGTAAACACGGGGCATGCCGTGGAAGTGTCATGTGGTGCAGTAAGCGTGCAGCGAAAGTTAAACAAGGTCACCGTCAAATGATGACGTTGTAATTATGCCATTGCCTATACGTTATAACCATAATATGCGGATCCAGGAGCTGCCGATCAGGCACCCCCTATATTTTGGCCGGATATTGTCCCATCATGTCAGAAATAGTTCTTCAGATGAAGAGATCTGTAACACACACACACAAGGGTATTTCCCCCACTGCAGCCATTTGTACCCAGTTGTTCTAATAATGTTCACCCCACCCTGCCTTGTCCTCGCGGTAATCATTTCTAAACTCAACTGAATTATGACTGTCAGTGCAATAATTTTTATTTTCCACTGGTCAGCAGCTGTTGCTTGACTTGCAAACAAGTGTGAGAGACAATCGTCTTAAGTTGCAACTCGTAGTACCGAGGTCATCCTCTGTAAAAAAAAATACAGACTGTCACCCAAAGAATATCACCGCCATGATGCCACCGATCACGACAACGTTAATCGGGAAGTAGATCGAGCAGAAGATACATGAATGCGAAAGGTGCGCCACTGAAGCTACAGTTAGATTTTGTCCTGGAAGATTATCGCAAAACAGAAGTAACAGGCGCAGCTATCGGCGATAAGGTGGAGCAGCTCAGTAGTCTTCCGAAAGATGCACGACCAACCGTATAATGGTACTGTGAATGTCACCACTCTCTCCAAAGGCTTCCATACTTTCAGAGAACGATCACACTCGATTTCGACATTTGATTGCACTTATCTGACATCAATTTAGACTTTGACATGTGCCGTGCTTTTCATAAATGTTCACTTCTCATAAATTGTTACCTTGACACGTGACTGTTTTTTTTATATTTTGACTGCTCATCACTTCTTTATTTTGAATGCTTCGCATCAATTGTGAACAATGTAATCACGTTTCTAAAGTACCCGGGCGGCACTTGTGCGGGAAATTTAATTGTCTCAAGTATGAAGAGAAAATGTGGACTTTTCCTTTGCTTTGTGCACAGTACTTGTGGCACCCTCTGTATTGGTAAAATATGACCCTCCCATCTCAGAGCCCTTGATAAATGTTCCATTTGAACTTGTAACGCTCCCAGGATTCTGTTTGGGAAGATATGACCCTCCCATCTCAGAGCCCTTGATAAATGTCCCATCTGAACGTGTAGCGCCCCTGGATTCTGTTTTGGAAAATATGACTCCGTGTAAACTTGTGGGGCCCTGGAGTCTATTAAGAAAATATGGTACGCCCCCTGCAGTCTGTATTGGTGAAAGATGACCCCCGTGACAAGATAGCTACTGGCCTGTACGTCCTCTTATTGCTGATAGAACTAATATAAACTATGTTACTATTTGGAAAACAATAATAGGGTTCACTTGACAGTGAATTACACAGTTATTTCCGAAGTTACTTAATTATGTTTGATGTTCACTCGCACGCACGCACCCACTCACCCACCCAGTGCATTCCAAGTGAATATGCAAGAAAATCGACTGCATCACTTCAAGTCAAGATTTCAGCAAAAAAATGCATTTTATGAATATTATATATTCTGAAAGTACGATAATCAGCGAGTAAAATGAGCCATATCATTTTATATTTCGTCGTCACAGTAGCCAGCAATCCAAGATGGCCGCCACGATTTAAATGTTTTTGTAGTTGCTGAACGCAGTTGTAAACCAATGTACATATTTAACGTAAACTACTCATGTTGCTCATGCATATCATTCATGCTACAGGAGTGTACCATGAAATAAAATACAATATCACGTACATTTCGTGGAGTATAAGAAAGTGAAAAACAAGTTATTTATCTGTATTTTAAAATAAAAGCCCAACCTCGCGAAATTACCAGTAATAGCAGTACTAAACTATAGCTGATAACCCTACCCACCAAAACTGACTAATTAACAGAGAAAACCGATTAATTTGTAACTCGCCACTGCAATGGACTTTGCCCGCAGCGAGAAAGTTCCTCGGGTAACCTTTGACCCGTGACGTAGTAGCGGGAGCCTTTTCGTTACAGCGGGTTCGCCGATAACGAAGCGAAATGGCGGACACAAAATTTGATGACACATATATGACAGAAGTGTTTATTTGTATATTTGCTAACACATCCATCACTGTCTGTGCATTTGTTAGTGCCCAGCAAAGGCCTATAATTTGAGCCCAAGTCCGGTCGGTAATTAGCAGTTAGAATCCAGGCCCGGTCCACAAAAATTCGTCAAGCCCAGCCCGACCCAGGCCCGCAAACTAGAATTTAGGCCCTTGTCCGGCCCATTAATGGTTGGCCCAGGCCCGGCCCATTCCCGCGGGCCAAAGACGGGTAAGCCGGCAGCCTGTAAAATTTAGACCATTAACTGAATCCGTTCAATAAAACAGAACCATTAACTGAATCAGTTCAATAAAACAGAACCATTAACTGAATCAGTTCAATAAAACAGAGTCATTAACTGATATGTAGTATCAAAAATACATTTTTAAAGAATATACATATAATACACTGAATTAATGTACATACTAATATCACATATAGATATACCTAGGCCTATCACAAAACTTGCATAGAACAGATAATTTACAATAAAATACCACATTCTGTGGACATCACTATATTATGTACATTGTGGCTAATTTATAGTTTATCTTGGAAATATGTTACAATTTACAGCAATGCACTGAGCACATTCTGTATGACTGTGGCAATATTCCCTACTAGTGTACAAAGATCACTGTTCCCTACTAGTGTACAAAGATCACTGTTCCCTACTAGTGTACAAAGATTTCTGCAACAATGATCTGTGTCTATGTCTTGATCATGGATCTGGCGATGTTGTTGCCGCTGCTGCTGCTTCCTAAAACAATGAAGATGCATTCAAAAGAATGCCTCACACTTGTCCACCAACAAACAGCTGTTTGGTGGACAAGGAAGGTGGACAAGGAAGCTGTTGGTTAACAAGGAAGGTTAGTGGACAAGGAAGCTGTTGGTTAACAAGGAAGGTTAGTGGACAAGGAAGCTGTTGGTTAACAAGGAAGGTTGGTGGACAAGGAAGCTGTTGGTTAACAAGGAAGGTTAGTGGACAAGGAAGCTGTTGGTTAACAAGGAAGGTTGGTGGACAAGGAAGCTGTTGGTTAACAAGGAAGGTTGGTGGACAAGGAAGCTGTTGGTTAACAAGGAAGGTTGGTGGACAAGGAAGCTGTTGGTTAACAAGGAAGGTTGGTGGACAAGGAAGCTGTTGGTTAACAAGGAAGGTTGGTGGACAAGGAAGCTGTTGGTTAACAAGGAAGGTTGGTGGACAAGGAAGCTGTTGGTTAACAAGGAAGGTTGGTGGACAAGGAAGCTGTTGGTTAACAAGGAAGGTTGGTGGACATGGATGCTGTTGGTAGACAAGGAAGCTGTTGGTGGACAAGGAAGCTGTTGGTAGACAAGGAAGCTGTTAGTGGACAAGGAAGGTTGGTAGACCGTGGCAACAAATGTACTGCTCAGGAGTTGCCTCACCTAATTAAATCTACATTTGTTCCTATTGCAAAATCACTACAGGACAGAGCAATTTGATTCTATTACGCGGCCGATTCACTCATTTTAATACAGCGGGAATAGGGAACGATTCCTTTATAGCCATAATTTTGTATTCTTCTAAAAAACAAGAAATGTCAGTAAGGTGTGATGCCTTATGATTAAACAGTCTCCAAGCAAATGGTTGTGCTAACTGCTAAGGTGATTTTTCAATACACATTTTATGTTTGATTATTTTAGACGTTTTATATCAGCATTACGAGAAAAGGTTTAAGTTATTTGTGATGAAATTTACATTTAGTTTCTATAAATAGGCATACTCTATTTGTATCATAAACAAGACAAAATATACAAGTAAGGCCTTTTATTTTTAATTAGTTGGTTAATGGTTCTGCCGACCCAATATTTTTGAGAGAAAAAACCCAGAAAATATCCCTTTCACGTTTTGGTAAGCTGGCCCAGTGGCTCTATTTCATTGTTCATTCACTAGGTGTCACTACCAAATACACTTGTGTTAGTTTAGTCAACAACTTAATTTGCATTTAAGCCAGATTTCTGTGGAAATATAGACCTGCGATTTGCCTAACAACTTTAAACCACTGTAAAATTGAGTGTGAGGTCTGCAGCGAACTTGAAAAACCATGTAATATTGCCCAAAACACCATTACCAAGAACACTGCTTTCCTGACAATAATTTATTTTAATTAAAGGAGGCTTTACATAATTGTATTACTGTTTTATTTTTTCAACAAACAAGCCCATTTTTGTGAAACTGAAAATATTTAAACTAACTAATAACAAGTAACAGGCCTAATATTATTTCTACCTTTGTCTCTGTAGGACCTGCAAAGAACTCATTTAAGTTCTCTCTTTCAGTCCAACGGCGTTCTTCCTTGATCACTTCCTTTTTGAATGTATCAGACCTGCAAGAAATGGTCATATCGAATAAAGTATAATTCTGACAAATCTGCATAAATACCATATTATGTGTAAATTACTCAAATATAATTAGCTATACATTTAAAAAGTTTGTAACGACTTTGTTCTCATCATAGATAAAAGCAGGACGTCATGTAGACGTATGATGCAAAAAGCTTCCACATTACACAAAGGATTCACACAAGCAATAAACATTTGCAAAGCATCAATATTTATATATTCATTAAAGCAATTTAGCAAACATTGTATTTAACAGTATATCACAATTGTTTTTAATATTAAAACTGCATTAACATATTTTGTGTTTTTTAGAGTTACGAATCAGCCACACCAGTTTACAGACAGACTGTGTGTGACCGGGTTTCTCGTTGTGTTTTGCCTTTTTTTCTAGCCTGAACATGGTCATTTCTCAGTATGTCCACGATGGTCTGGCATGCTGCTCCCAGAAAGCATGCAAATGTTAATGTCGTGTTGTCATTTGGTTACAACTGTTATATTGTGGTTACAGTTAGATCCATAGCGTTCCAGGGAAGTTATTGTTTTGCTTGATTTAAAACTGATTAAACGATTACTTAGTGAACGTTCCCACAACATCAATACAAAGTGGGGTAACCCTTCGCATGCATGTGTAACAAGAATAGGGTAGTGCTATTTCATACTAATTTAAATGTGCAGATACCCTAGCCTACGAAGTTTAGTTTGTGTTATATCTTGGTTAGAAGTAAATGTTGAAAAGAAAACGTAAGATTAACATTAAACAAATCAGAAAAACAGTAAAGGAAATGTATGGAGATTTTCATTGGTTGACTGATACAGAGTTAGGTTGGGATTCATATCATACCTAGAAACGAATACTACCCATTATGAAGTAGTTTTGATGAAGTGGCAATATTGCTTCATAAACATGACATTGTATTCCCCAGCACATGGCACAGTACTCCCCAGCACATGACACAGTAGTCCCCAGCACTTGACACAGTACTACCCAGCACATGACAACTCCCCAGCACATGACACAGTACTCCCCAGCCCATGACACAGTACTCCCCAGCACATGACACAGTACTACCCAGCACATGACACAGTACTACCCAGCACATGACACAGTACTACCCAGCACATGACACAGTACTACCCAGCACATGACACAGTACTCCCCAGCACATGACACAGTACTACCCAGCACATGACACAGTACTCCCCAGCACATGACACAGTACTACCCAGCACATGACACAGTACTCCCCAGCACATGACACAGTACAACCCAGCACATGACACAGTACTATCCAGCACATGACACAGTACTACCCAGCACATGCACTGCAATCCACGTAAAAGTTACAGTGTCTGTTTTAGTACAGCAACTAATAACAGTTTCTCAGTTTTTTAAAGCGAGATATTTATTTGGATGGATGTGAATCAAATTCTGCGTACCCAATCTCCATTCTAGTATGGTGGCTTCACTGACTCGTCAACACTCTCGGCTCCACCTGGCGGTGACGGTGGCATCACTCTGGGCTTGGTTGCATCGATGTTTAGTACCAAGGTTTCTTCAATGGTTGTTGGCCTCAGCCTGTGTTCCTTCTCTCTAGTCATGAGTTCCTTCTCGTCCCCATGACTAGAAAAACAGAATAATGTAAAGATATGTGACAGCTGTACATAAATACAACACAATCATAATGCAACAATTTTTTCTAAGCTATTCAGATTTTAATATTAAAGTGCTTCAATAATGATTTCATTTCCTTTTGATATGTAGATATAATCTCCACAGTGTATGCATCTCCTACAACCTAAATTTCCCTAAAGTAATATTAGCATTAACCCTAAAATTTGATATGTATCCATATTACAGAAATGAAAGGACAATTGTCCGACTAGGCAATTATTCAGGTGGCAACTGTCCGAGGGGCAATTGTACCAGACCGATACAAACATAATGTGAAAATGGGCTATTTTGGAAATGCATAAAGGTAAAACTCAGTAGGGCAGTATGAAGAGTTCCATTCTGGTTGGACACAGTTATATAAACCAAACAACAATCAACATAAATAATCATAAACACCAGTAGAGACTAACTTACCTCTTCTCTATTTCTGTCAAACAGCCTATGGCAGTGCGTAATACATATCTTCTCTTCCCATCCCACAAGTACGGGTGACTGGAACATGAAGTGTGTCAACATCACAATAAGATTTAACAAGATAGCCACAATTGGACTCTTGATAAGCCATTGGCTTAACAAGAGTCCAACATTTTTTCATCTATGTGTAACCCGCCTTCCTGACTAGGCTAGTGCTGCCAATCGCCATTTGCAAAATGGTTTCCCATTTGGCGATGGGAAAAAACTCTTCGCCAATTTGGCAAAACGCTTTTATGGCCACATTAATGGCGCAATGTAGTGAATCATTGTTGCCCGCCACCCATGGAATTGTTTTCGCGCCCCCTAATCTATAATTGCCCTATGGTAAGCCAATCATTTAACTGCTCCCGGTGAAAACCAATCGTTTGTGTTTGTGCTGGGCAGCCTGCGTGGCAGCTACAAAATAATATTATAATTGGTTTAAATACCACCTGCAAAATGTGGGAGCTCACTTCCTCGCAGTTTTTCAATTTGTTATCAATTAAAATGATTCATAAATGTACTTCGGCGGATGATGATCGTGGAAAGAAATGACAGAAAACGATGCAGCCACGCTCGATCAAGGCCAACTGGTTTGTAAGTTTTGCGTGGCTTATTAACAATAATGAAAGCCACATCTTTTGCTGAAAAGTTTGCGAGCATGCGAAAGCAAATAATGTTTTTGTCACCGGGAAGGACTGTGCCGAGCCCAAGAAGGATGACTTGACAAACCCGAGATCTCTGCCAACCACCGGAGATCAACATTGCTGCCGAAGCACCAGAAGGACTTCGTGACTGCGAACATCACTGTGATTATCACCCAGATGCAGACAGTTAAGAAAGCTTTCATACGAGGAAGCCTTCAAGATCTGGACTGTGAAGAAGTAGCTTCCCTGATTAACTGGTTTAGTGAAATTGGTGGACACTGTCGCACAGTAGTGGTGGACACTTGTGTGGTGACGTTCTCTGTGTTTCAGATTTGCAGTGGGTGATCGATGTGATTTTGTGTGAACATTTCTAAATTTGACCAGCTGAGTACGTACTAGCCAGTCCTAGGATAAATTCAGCTAGAAACTATTCACATTGCACCTGCATTGGACCCAACATTCCTCTAAAATCTTTAAAATTTCCTTTAAATTCCTTTTTTCATAATTCCTTTACTTTTTTTCTGAGGGTGGTATGAAGACTGAGACTACCTTATTTTGTGTGCTTCAAGTTTGGCAACAAACACATTTGAATGTTGAACATTTAAATGCACATTCACCTGCATCCGTCACATTTTCTGTGCATTTACATTTGGATGTATATCTAAACATTTGTATTTGAATGTATCCTCCAAACATTTGATTTTTCAAATGCCCAATCAATTTCAAATACTTTTAAATGCAGACGTAATTGTTGGAAAAATAACATTCCAAATGTTATATCATTGCATTGTAAGCCTCATATTTTATACTATGCATACTTGTGGATGTTTAGTTATAATTCATAATGAATAAAATCGACATTTACAAATTCAACACAAAACAAAATGCTTGAGATTAATTGAAATGCATTTACAAATTTATGTATAACCAAAACATTTAAATTTAGAATGTGATCTCAGAACATTTGCAATTAAATGTGATTCTGGAAAATAAAGTAAAACATTTATATTGCGTGCATGCGTGCGTGCGTGCGTGCGTGCGTGTATGCGAGCGTTTACACCAACAACTGTTTGTTGGTGGACAGCTGACAGTGTGAGGCAGTCTTTTGACATCATCTTAATTTTTTAGGAAGCAGCAACAGCAGCAACGGCAACAACACTGCCAGATCCATGATGAAGACATCTTTGACCACTAGTGGGGAACAGTACCACATCGATACTGACAGGATTGTACATCATTCTCTACACTGATTACTGGTGTTCTATGTCACAGTGATACAGAAAGTGTTGACATGATTGTACATCATTCTCTACACTGATTACTGGTGTTCCGTGTCACAGTGATACAGAAAGTGTTGACAGGATTGTACATCATTCTCTACACTGATTACTGGTGGTCTGTGCCACAATGATACAGAAAGCGTTGACAGGATTGTACATCATTCTCTACACTGATTACTGGTGTTCTGTGTCACAGTGATACAGAAAGTGTTGACAGGATTGTACATCATTCTCTACACTGATTACTGGTGTTCCATGTCACAGTGATACAGAAAGCGTTGACAGGATTGTACATCATTCTCTACACTGATTACTGGTGGTCCGTGCCACAGTGATACAGAAAGCGTTGACAGGATTGTACATCATTCTCTACACTGATTACTGGTGTTCCGTGTCACAGTGATACAGAAAGTGTTGACAGGATTGTACATCATTCTCTACACTGATTACTGGTGTTCCGTGTCACAGTGATACAGAAAGTGTTGACAGGATTGTACATCATTCTCTACACTGATTACTGGTGGTCCGTGCCACAGTGATACAGAAAGTGTTGACAGGATTGTACATCATTCTCTACACTGATTACTGGTGTTCTGTGTCACAGTGATACAGAAAGTGTTGACAGGATTGTACATCATTCTCTACACTGATTACTGGTGTTTCGTGTCACAGTGATACAGAAAGTGGTGACAGGATTGTACATCATTCTCGACACTGATTACTGGTGTTCCGTGTCACAGTTATACAGAAAGTGTTGACAGGATTGTACAACATTCTCTACACTGATTACTGGTGTTCCGTGTCACAGTGATACAGAAAGTGTTGACAGGATTGTACAACATTCTCTACAATGATTACTGGTGTTCCGTGCCACAGTGATACAGAAAGTATTGACATGATTGTACATCATTCTCTACACTGATCACTGGTGTTCCGTGCCACAGTGATACAGAAAGTGTTGACAGGATTGTACATCATTCTCTACACTGATTACTGGTGTTCCGTGCCACAGTGATACAAAAAGTGTTGACAGGATTGTCCATTCTCTACAGAGATTTATGTTCATCCATGTCGTGTAGTGAAACTCGTATATACAGATGATCGTAAACTCCGGTCTGCACGGTAACAAAACCAGGGGTTCAGAGAATAGAAATAAAATGGTAAACATTGAAATATTAAATTCAGAAATGGAATGGTTGTCCATCTGAGTAAATCTGACCAAACCAAAGAACAAACATTGGCGATGGGGTAAAGTACATAGAGTACGAATTGTTAGCGAAAGCGCAATGGATGAAAAAAAAAATGTAATACCGACATTTAACCCATTTCACGATGTCAGCGCTGGCTAAATAGTTTTGAACTATTTGCTGATGGCAAAGGTTTAATCTGCGATGAACCAATTAAGGGCGTAAATGAGGATGGACGTCGACGCGATAGAAAAATGCAGCAGCGTAGAAGAGCGTTATTGCTAGACCAAGCAGGCGCTGACGTTCAAGATATCTTCGCTACACTCGCTAACACTGGTCAACTCTATGATTCTGCGGCAGCTATCGCAGCACTGAATGCATATTTCGTTCCCCAAGTTAATTCGGCATTTGCACGTCAAACGTTCCATCAGATCGAACAAAGACCAGGAGAAACTGTACAACAGTTTGCGACATGGTTACGTTGGACAGCCAAAGCCTGTGAGTACGGTGATGACCTGGAAAATCAAATGAGAGACGCTCTACTAAATAAATGCGCATCGTGTATGTCAAACGGAAGTTGCTCGAAGAAGGACATGGCTTAACGCTCGCCAGAACATTGCAAATTGCACAACAATGCGAGAATGTAGTCACAGCTATCAGCTATGTCACTAAAAAATGATGGAGGTGAAAGTGTCAATAGTGTCACGGGAAAACACAGCCTGGGACAAAGTAGAAAAGAGACACACTGGAAGGAAAAGAGACACCACCTGTTACAGGTGCAGCAACACGGGACATTTTGTTTGTAATTCCAAATGCCCAGCCAAAGGCCAACCATGCCATAACTGTGGGGGAAAAGACCACTTCGCAACCGTGTGTCGCACTAAAAAGAGGAGTGTCAACCTTGTAGACGACGATACAAGTAACGATCCAGATTACGCGTCCTGTCTGGAAAGCGGCAGTGAAAATGACTCCAACATGCTACAAGTGGAAATGTGATGTTGAGAATGCTTGTCGACTCCAGCGCCACAAGTAACATTGTTGACTCCGGCACCACGAGTAACATTGTTGACTCTGGCGCCACGACTAACATTGTTGACGAGGGGACGTAGGAGACACTAAAAAAGCAAAAGGTGAAATGTGAATCTCGTGTAGCCATAGATGGAAAGAAGCTGTACGCCTATGCATCAGACAAACCTCTACAAGTAAAAGGCAGCTTTACCAGCAAGGTAAAAGCTGGCAAACAGTCAGAGGAGGCAGAGTTCCTAGTTGTCAGAGGTAGATGCATTCCACTGCTTGGAAGAAAGACGGCCATGCAGTTGCAGGGCATAATTTTTTAGGGGAGTGATCACCGCACGGTTTATAAAGAAGTTATCATATCAATGGACCAGCGTCAATGTGTATTATCTTTAAATGTCACATACTGTTGAGTGTCGAACTGAATAAAACACAGGTATACATGTACAGTTATGGAATAGATAAGGAATCAACAATATTTCGTTGCGATCTGATTGACCAACTAGGCTGTAATGGAAATCGAAAATAATAACCTGGATCTGAGCTACCGAACACGCTTATGAGTTGACAAGGAGTGTAAAAGTTGATTAAATATTGAAAACAACAAGTTTAATAATTGTTCCACTTCGTCTTTCAACCGCTCTGAACACATAAATTCACGAGTTTCAGTTGTGCAGTTGGCATTATGATGCAATGGAAGTATGCCATTTCACCCCCGTTTATATTGGTGTTCCCTACTAAGCTGCATTTATGACTATACATTTGATTCTTATGCGTGGCGTATTTGTGAATCTCAATTGCAATTTTCAAACCGCCTTAGCAAAGTCGCACACCAGTGGCAGTGCCGCATCGTGGTCACTGCCACGGGGCACGGACACAGCAAACTGCTACTGCACTGGACTTGCCTACGCTATGCCTATGGTGATCGATGACATGTTGCAATTCAAAACTGTTTCACCAATTGCAATGAATGGGGTTTACTAAAGCAAGTATTTATTTCATTGTACAAAAGTCATAGTGCCAACAAGTACCAATTAAAATTTCATGGCGATAACGACAGAATCCGAATGGGAAATGGTGGCGCCACCACACGGAAAAAACAACAACTAACAAATCGCTTGCCTAAATTAATTTGGCATATTTAGGCAAGCGATTTATCGCTCGCCTGTTGTTTTCAAACGTGAAGCCTTGCAGCTGGGGGAGTTGAAGATTGGTGTTGGCATCGCGGCTGTGTCAGACATCGCGAGTGACTTAAAGCTCCAATATCCAGAGGTGTTTGAGGGATTCGAAAAGTTGACGAGCAGGCAGATCACTCTACACATCAATCTTCAACCCGTGATGCATTCCACTCAACCCGAGGAACAAGGTTGATGAGAAAACCAAAGAGTTAGTTGAACATGCCATCATCGAGGAAGTTGACGGCCCCATGCCATGGGTGAATCCTGTAGTCGTTGTGCCAAAATCGAACGGCAGTGACATTCGCTTGTATATCGACATGAGAAGGGCCAATTAGGTATCCCATACCGACAGTAGATGAACTATTGCAGAACATGAACGGATCAAAGGTGTTCAGCAAAACTGATCTCAAGTATCATCAGCTGGAACTGTCGCAAGAGAGCAGAGGCATCACAACATTTGCCACTCACTCTGGGTTATACAGGTAAAAACGATTGCAGTTCAGCGTGTCATTTGCTAGTGAGCAATATCAGCAGGAGATAGCAGCCGCACTTGCTGGTATTGAGGGTGTTGAGAATATCAGCGATGACATCGTCATTCATGGACCAGATCAAGAGACGCACGATCAACGACTACACGCTGTCATGCAGAGACTGAGAAGATGTGGACGAACAGTTAATGCAGCCAAGTGACAGTTTAATCTGGACCAGATCGTGTTCATGGGAATACTACTGTCGCAGAACAGAAACGGCCTGACAGAAGATCGAGTCAAAGCCGTGTTGGAAACACGGGACCAGAAAATGCATCAGAGACACACAGTTTCCTTGGACTCGTATGCTACAGCAGCAGGTTCATCCCAGTTCTCAACAGTGTCGGAACCACTGAGGAGACTAACCAAAAAGAATGAATCATTTCTGTTTGGATAGGAACAAAAACGTGCTTTCAAACTACTCAAGGAGAGCATTGCAGGGGCGATAACACTGGCGTATTTCGACAAAAACTGCGTCTACTGAAGTTATCGCAGATGCAGGCCCAGTTGGACTTGGTGTGGTCCTCGTTCAAAAACATGGTGACAGTCTGGTATCAATATGCTATGCAAGTAGACGACTAACTGGATGCGAACAAAGATACTCACAGACGGAAAAGGAAGCATTAGCGTTAGTCTAGGGATTGCGAAACATTTCATGCCTACGTCTATGGTATGAGATTTTACCTTGTCACAAGACTGCGGCTTCAACCTTATGATTTGCATGTCCCTGGTCCACAGAATATTGCTGATCCTTTGTCTCGTCTGGTTGACAGCAAAATTGGGCCAACAGACAATGCGCATGGAGCTGATGATTACGTGCGGTTAGCTGCATTTAGTGCGATGCCCAGGGCAATGTCCACGCGTGAAGTAGAGAAGGCTTCTGCAAACGATGAGGAGCTACAAAATGTGTGAGATGCCAAAAGAACTATCTGTTAGTTGTCAGTTGGTTCTGCATGGTACGTGGTATCGTGTTGCCAGCCAAACTGAAGCCAGCAGCTCTAGCACTTGCACATGAAGGTCACCTGGGTGTCGTTGGGACTAAGACCATGCTACGCAGCAAAAAATGGATGTCAGTTGGTGGCGAGGCCAGATTCAGGCCATTTGCTGCTGATGGTAGTATGCTACTACAAATTTGATGTTCTGCAAGCTACTACAGCAGAGAAGGTGACTGACAGCCTTGACCAGATCTTCAGCTGATATGGTTTGCCAGTTACCATAAAATCTGACGACGGTCCACAATTAAAATCAAAAGAGTTTGAGGCATACTGCGTTGAAAACTACATCACACATCTGAAAGTAACTGCAAAGTGGGCACAGGCAAATGGTGAAGTTGAGCACCAAAATGCTTCACTGCTAAAACACA
Source organism: Lamellibrachia satsuma (assembly GCA_033239005.1). Classification (NCBI taxonomy): domain Eukaryota; kingdom Metazoa; phylum Annelida; class Polychaeta; order Sabellida; family Siboglinidae; genus Lamellibrachia; species Lamellibrachia satsuma. The sequence continues at coordinate 1,626,561 of BSQZ01000102.1, forward strand.
TCAGGATTAACCAAGCTGAGGGGAAACCATGGAGGAAGGAGCTGCAGAAGTATCTAACACAGGACTGAAGTCTGCCACACAACACAACTGGTTGAACACCAGCTGAGCTACTGTACAATCGCAAGCCTCAAGGCAAGCTGCCCGACCTTGGATCCAGTTGGATCACGACCTTGGATCACTGTTGACAGCAAAACTGGGATCGAGGCTGATGATGGGGCCCAGTATTCCTGGAACACTAGTCACGTGTGAAAGTTCCTGGAACCTGAGAGTGAGAAGTCTGCAGCAATCCCAGAGCGACAGAAGCGTCGACCGACCCAAGTCACAGAGGCTCCGAAGACACCGATGAAGCAAATCGTGTCTCCAAGATGCCAGCGAGAGTGGCATATGTGGGTAGACAATTCCTTGAATACAGACTGTGCCATGCATCAACACGAACTGTGCTACGTTCCAACACGAACGCTTTGAGTGTCCTCATCAAGTTAATATAGTTAGACGTTTTGTTGACATAGTTAGATATTTTGTTGACATAGTTAGATGCTTCGTTTAATATAGTTACATGTCTTTTTAGATGTAATCTAAGAAAAGGAGGGATGTCGTGTAGTGAAACTCGTGTGTACGGATGATCGTAAACTCCGGTCTGTACGGTAACGGAACAGAAAGTTCTTTCTCTACATTGTTTACTGTTGGACTGTTGCTAAACAGCTAGTTACTGGTTTCCTATCTGACTGTATGTAGAGTACATTGCAGTTGACACCAGGTGATGATCATTACTGTCGTCTCGTTAAAATTCTCCATGATGATGTGCGAAGCAAATTAAGAGAACTGTTTTGATGAGCTTTCCAGGAAAGGCTCAGGGTTCAACCTCAGGAAAATTTTTCATGGCAATGGTTCCAAAGACAAGTAAAGCTCGGCGCACACCAGCGGATCGGCCGCACGGCGCCAGCTCATGACACGTTTTTGCGGCTGATCTACTCGTGTGCGGGTGATCTAGCTCAGCAGTTGGCCTCGCGAGCCGGGGGAAAGATTATCCGTCGTGTTTGATATTATCGTAGGCGCGATTCTCTCGTGTGCGGGCAACATGAGCTGTTAGCTCAGCTGCGAAAATAATCTAGTCAATGATATAACGTAGCACGGTCACGCCGTAAAAATATGGCAGCGACCAACGTGTTTCTGTGCGAGTCAATTGCAGAGGATAAACTTGTGGAGATCTGGGGAGACTATCCATGCCTGTACGACGTAAGATCCGAGACCTTCAGGAATAGGGATCTGGGAGAGCAGGCGATGCAGCATATTGCTGAAGAAATCGGGGAAAGTAGTAAGTATTTATGAACTGAAATCTGTAGTGAGTGGTATTTTTTTTAAGACAAGTTTATCTTGATTCCAACTGGATCAGGACCTGATTTTATTTGACAGGGAAGGTACTCCAAAAAATTTCATTTTCATATACATTGAACACGACTGCCAAAGGCCCTATGAATACGAGTTATTCGCGATATAGCTTACTATTTAATAAATCCTACAGTTGATCTATTCCATGGAATTATGTTTGTATAGAGCCCTGGTTCAAAATGTTGATGTTTTAATTCTGAATAACTGACTGCCTGTAACTAGTAAAATGGAGAAATACAAATATTTATTATCTCCTTTTTTAGGTGATTGGGTGAAGAAAAAAATTTGCCAGCTACAGAACAGTTATGGAAAGGCGATGAAGATGGCTGCTAGTGGCAGTGCTCGCAAGTAGATAACAAAAAGAACAGCGTGGCTGACGGAGCGATTACAGTTTCTGGCGCCTTTTGTGGGAGGAAGAGACCCTGTCTGCAATCTGAATGTTGTACGTGTAGATACAAATTTGTTTTAATAGATATGAAATAAATCAAGTCAATGTATGTAAGAATAGGTAACATTTATTAGGGTTAAGGAACAGACCGGGTCGCTTTAAAGAGAGACCACATGGTCCTGCCATGGAACTGCTCCAGACTCGGACAGTAAGAATTTCGTCAGCGTGATTCGTTGTTCCTTTGAGAGAGGCACGAACATATTCGTCGTCGTTATATGGAAATACCACCGCCGTATAGTGACGAATTGTGTGCAAACTACGAGACGTGTGGCTGGTCAGAAAACAAAAGAGAACAGGCACGCAATAGACACGTGGTATCGTTAGATACGCCACCAACAGGAGACCACCGATTCGCACCACAATTACCACCACCACCACATCTGCAACAACATCTCATACCACCACCATCGTTACCGCCGCTGCGATGGGGACCAGGCGAACGGTTTGAGTGTAGGAGGTATAATGTGTTTGAGCGCGAACCCTTTTATCGAATTGAGTGGCAGTTACCACCCGACGAAAGACTTTGTCACCCGGATGATATCTGGCGTCATGGACTGTTCTTTGACTATCCACAACCGATACAAGAGAAGCATGAAATGGAGCGCCGATACAACTACGAACACCCATGGAGAGCGGCATACGAAGAGTGTATATGAACAATGTAAACGATCGAACAAAATCACGCAAACATGATTGCATATGCAAAAAGATACTAAAAACAAAAAAAAAAAACATTACATGGTAGACATAGAATGTAGAGGACACTAATATAACTACTAGATTACTACTATCTTTGCTAACATGATTGTTATTGTAACTATGGTTGCTGTTATGAGCGCAACTACTATCATGTATATAATTGTGAATGTGATTGCAAATATGCTCACTATTATAAGTTGTAGCACGATTGTTATTATGATTGTAAACATGATCACTAAGAAGATGGTTAATAAGATTGTTATTATGATTGGTATTATAATTATTAGTATGATCGTTTATACAATTTATAATATTATTGCTACCGCGATGACTACGACTATGATTATCACAACAGTGTTATTGATATGTATACACATGTACTACGTTGGATACGAGAATGCATCCGAATAAAACCATACCAGTTTAACTCAGATTGTTGGTGTATAATATAGTAATACGGTATACGAACGTTATGTTGTAGAGCTCAACACGCGACACAACGATAATACATCATCAACATGCAGTCAGATACTCCAGTTGCACCCACAAAACTCATGGAACATTATATGATGCGCCTGGCGTCGTATCAGCAGTTTCCATCACAATGCCCATTATCAAGAATAAAAGCGGCGCACACAGGGTTTGGCGATCGTGATTTGATCTAATTTTTTTGTGGTATACGTATATTGAAATGGGAAGAAACAATCGACCCACAGATGACGCATCAAAAGTTCTCACCACAGTGCCCCGCAGCATACGCCACAATACCAGTAAATGTACTATCGGATGACACGACATCATCATCAACATCATCACCAGTGGTGAATCGTGAAATGTTCGAAGAAGCACAAGAGAGGAGCAACGAACCAGACGCACTAACGACATGTACGCAATACAATACACACAGTAACAGCAGTGAATGACTTGGATGCGCCCGATGAGACCGACACGCGTGTTACGGGGGCTAATTGCGTGATGAACATTACTATGAGTGACAGCTGCGATAGCGGGACAGATAATACAAACAGTCGACAAAAACCGCACTACTTATACTGGATTAGTAACACACGCATACGCAGTGAACGAGACGCCATGCGGCACATCGAACAGAATACGAACGTGCACGGACCGAGTATACGGGCGAGGGTGACACAAACACAGCAGCGATTAGAGACGAACAGAAGACGAAGCTAGCAAATGCAGGGCTGTTTTGTTTAGGTATTAAATTTATTATATTTGAATATGTTAATGTAATGTTATAAAATGTATATGTATAATTAAATAAACCATACACCCCACTCATGTACACGTAATAATCATACTGTGTTTGTATATGTGCTACAGGAAATACTAGACACGTCTGCTGTTTTTATTGTGGCACAGAGACGGAGCTATTTGAACATGATACGGATATCGCAGTGGTGGACCAACGCCACCTAAAATCATCTTGACGATTTCTGACTAATTAAAACAAATCTGGTGGAAATAAAGGGGGGATGCCTGGGCATCCGATGAAGACCCCCTGAATCTGCCCATGCCCTAGAATTTGGAAATCACTACATGAATAGGTAATATGTTTGTTCTAGTCATAATTTGATATATACTACTGTACACAATGTTTCTTTGTTTCAGGAGACCTTCAAGCAACTAGAAAACAAGTTGAAGCTGTGGAAGGTAAGTTGGCATCATTCACTGTAGCTCTCTCGGACTGTGCTTTATGATAAGTTTTGTATGATAATGTGTTACTTCATCACCATAGTCTCCCAGATTCGCAGGGAGACTCATAGAAATCTATAAAATCTCCATCCAAAATCCAGGAGATTTATTCTCCAATCCGGTAGAACAAATCTCCTGGATTTCTCATGATACCTAAACTATTTTTGTGTGGCCTAACAAAAGACCGTCACTCCCTGCCTGGTTTGATTGGCATACTGAACATTACACAACTGTATGAGTAGGGATTATTTGAACAGTGTGAAATGAAAATTGTGTTGACAATGCTTTCCGAGTGAAAATTAGTATAAGAAATAACACATGCATCTGTTTTAGTGCAAGGTCAAGATAATGCCAACCAAGTTCAACAACATGCCAATCAGCTAGAAGCTCATGACACTCGGCTGGAAGACCACGACACTCAACTAGAAGTCCATGACACTCGACTGACCATTCATGTCACTCAGCTGGAAGATCATGATCAGCAGCTGCAAGACATTAAGGTAAGTGGTGTATAGTGCAGAGTCACTCATCAGGCAGACATTGTGTATTGAATGAGATCACACACAGTTGTTTGGGAGTCGTGTCTTTCAAGGTTAGTGTCTTTAGCAAAGTAAGTGAAGCAAAGTTATTACTTTTGACAGATATATTTGTGACATCTGCAAATAATATAATGCTACCTTTATTTGTAACGTTTACGTAAATAAAAAAGGTACGTATAAGTAAATGAGAAAGGAACGTTTGCGTAAAATGAGAAAGGTACGTAAATGTAAATAAAAAATATACTAGATCTCAAGCCTGACCTGGTAGATCAAATGGCCCAGAAGCGACCAATCCAATTTCTACGCCATCTGACTGCTCAATCACGCCTACAAAGCCTTGTCCATCATCATCCTATGGAGAGTGAAGGTGACCCAAAACAGACACATTGTGGACTACTAAAAGAGACTGAGGGAAGGAAAGGGGTGCTGGGACAACCTCTTCATACTAAGGCAGGTCATGGACAACATTGTGGCTGCAAGGGAAAGTGCCATATGCATGTACATTGATTACAGGGCTGTCACTGGTGGAGCATTCACTCCCAGAGAAACTCAACGCCATCAGGTCAATGTACGGTCAGGTGAAGGTCGTTGAGGAATATTGCAGGTGACTGTTTGATTCTCCTCTTATTTGTCTGCATGCTAGATTCTGTTTTCGCTCGTTGCAACAATGCTGACGACGGCATCACACACCTTGGTTGTGCAGATGACATCGGGCAGATGAGCAGGGACGCCAGAGCGGCAAATGATCGACTCACACGGCTGGACCAACAGAGTAAGCCTGAACAACATTGCTGTCAAGACAAAGAGTACAATGTTTAAGTGAGATGCAAAGATGCCACCAGATATAGACGAACGTTTCTTACTGACAAAGATGTCTGCCACCAGATATGGACGAACGTTTCTTACTGACAAAGATGTCTGCTACCAGATATGGACGAACATTTCTTGCTGACAAAGATGTCTGCCACCAGATATGGACGAACGTTTCTTGCTGACAAAGATGTCTGCTACCAGATATGGACGAACGTTTCTTGCTGACAAAGATGTCTGCCACCAGATATGGACGAACGTTTCTTACTGACAAAGATGTATGCCACCATATATGGACAAACGTTTCTTACTGACAAAGATGTATGCCACCAGATATGGATCAACATTTCATATTGACAAAGATGTCTGCTACCACATATGGTCGAATGTTTCTTACTGACAAAGATGTCTGCCACCAGATATAGACGAACGTTTCTTACTGACAAAGATGTCTGCCACCAGATATGGACGAACGTTTCTTACTGACAAAGATGTATGCCACCATATATGGACAAATGTTTCTTACTGACAAAGATGTATGCCACCAGATATGGATCAACATTTCATATTGACAAAGATGTCTGCTACCACATATGGTTGAATGTTTCTTACTGACAAAGATGTCTGCCACCAGATATGAACAAAAGTTTCTGCCACCAGATATGGATGAACGTTTCTTGCTGACAAAGATGTCTGCCACCAGATATGGACGAACGTTTCTTGCTGACAAAGATGTCTGCCACCAGATAAGGACAAACGTTTCTTACAGATAAAGATGTCTGACATCAGATATGGATGAACGTTTCTTACTGACAAAGATGTCTGACACCAGATATGGACGAAAGTTTCTGCCACCAGATATGGATGAAATTTTCTTACTGACAAAGATGCATGCCACCAGATATGGACGAACGTTTCTTACTGACAAAGATGTTTGCCACCAGATATGGATGAATATTTCTTACTGACAAAGATGTCTGCAACCATATATGGACGAACATTTCTTACTGACAAAGATGTATGGCACCAAATATGGATCAACGTTTCATATTGACAAAGATGTCTGCTACCACATATGGTCGAATGTTTCTTACTGACAAAGATGTCTGCCACCAGATATGGACGAACGTTTCTTACTGACAAAGATGTCTCCCACCAGATATGGACGAACGTTTCTTACTGACAAAGATGTATGCCACCAGATATGGATGATCTTTTCTTATTAAAAAATCTCCATCAAAAATCCAGGAGATTTATTCTCCAATCCGGCAGAACAAATCTCCTGGATTTTTGATGATACCTAAACTATTCTTGTGTGGCCTAACAAAAGACCGTCAATCCTTTCTGAGTGAAAATTAGTATAAGAAATAACACATGCATCTGTTTTAGTGCAATGTCAAGAGAATGCCTACCAACTTCAACAACAAGCCAATCAGCTAGAAGCTCATGACACTCGGCTGGAAGACCATGACACTCGACTGACCATTCATGTCACTCAGCTGGAAGATCATGATCAGCAGCTGCAAGACATTAAGGTAAGTGGTGTATAGTGCAGAATCACTTATCAGGCAGACATTGTGTATTGAATGAGATCACACACAGTTGTTTGGGAGTCGTGTCTTTCAAGGTTGGTGTCTTTAGCAAAGTAAGTGAAGCAAAGTTATTACTTTTGACATATATATTTGTGACATCTGCAAATAATATAATGTTACCTTTATTTGTAACGTTTGGATGAACGTTTCTTACTGACAAAGATGTCTGCAACCAGATATGGACAAACGTTTCTTACTGACAAAGATGTACGCCACCAGATATGGACGAACGTTTCTTACTGACAAAGATGTATGCCACCATATATGGACGAACATTTCTTACTGACAAAGATGTATGGCACCATATATGGACGAACATTTCTTACTGACAAAGATGTATGGCACCAAATATGGATCAACGTTTCATATTGACAAAGATGTCTGCTACCACATATGGTCGAATGTTTCTTACTGACAAAGATGTCGGCCACCAGATATGGATGAACGTTTGTATGCCACCAGATATGGATGATCTTTTCTTACTAAAAAAGATGTATGCCACCAGATATGGATGAACCTTTCTTACTAATAAAGATGTCTGCCACCACATATTGTCGAACGTTTCTTACTGACAAAGATGTCTGCCACCAAATATGGATGAACGTTTCTTACTGACAAAGATGTGTGCCACCAGATATGGACAAACGTTTCTTACTGACAAAGATGTATGCCACCAGATATAGACAAACGTTTCTTACTGACAAAGATGTCTGCCACCAGATATGGATGATCTTTTCTTACTAACAAAGGTGTATGCCACCAGATATGGACAAACTTTTCTTACTAATAAAGATGTCTGCCACCACTTATGGACGAACGTTTCTTACTGACGAAGATGTCTGCACCAGTTATGGACAAACGTTTCTTACTAACAAAGATGTATGCCACCAGATATGGATGATCTTTTCTTACTAAAAAAGATGTATGCCACCAGATATGGATGAACTTTTCTTACTAATAAAGATGTCTGCCACTAGATATGGACGAACGTTTCTTACTGACAAAGATGTCTGCCACCAGATATGGATGAACGTTTCTTACTGACAAAGCCACCAGATATGGATGAACCTTTCTTACTAATAAAGATGTCTGCCACCAGATATGGACAAACGTTTCTTACTAACAAAGATGTCTGCCACCAGATATGGATGAATGTTTCTTACTGACAAAGATGTCTGCCACCAGATATGGATGATCTTTTCTTACTAACAAAGATGTCTACCACCAGATGTGGACAAACGTTTCTTACTGACAAAGATGTATGCCACCAGATATGGACGAATGTTTCTTACTGACAAAGGCCACAAAATACATGAAAACAGAAATGGCCCACGCACGTGCAACCCACATGAGCGTTTGTACAAAAGCACGCTTGCGGATGTCAATATGCCACGAGACAAGCAGAGAAAAGCAGCGGCCCAACTAGCACCAGATTAGCCATCTGGTGCGCTGATAGAAAATATTTACTCATTTGTGTACTCGGGCTGCGCCATCGGCGAGGATGGCAAAGAGGCAGAGAAGGTGGAGTGGTGATGGCGTACATTTGAAGAGACGAGCAGCTCTCGCGAGTGTTTTGCAATTGGCTCAACTATGTGTGCATCTGCTCTGTAGTGCTGTACTAATGTGAGGCCTGGACCCTGGACCTGGCTGTGAGTCTTCTATGCACGATGTGTGACACGCCTCTACAGCGAGTGCAAGGCTACTGCGGCAATGCTACGGAGGCGTTGCTGGTTGTGACTGTGCCATATATTGTGCATGGAGCCCCAGCGCATGGTGCCGCACGCGTACAACATGAGAACATAGACCCGCTATATGCCAAGGGACACTAATGGTGATGTGCCCTGCATTGAACGTATATATATATATATACATACAAATGCATAATATACATATATATATATTATCAAATGGTCATGTGACAGCATGTCGGCAGCTTGACCTTTGCCATGAAAGTTTTGTGAACCAGATCTTTCCTCTTGTTAAAGCGTTAAATCCAACCATCAGTGGACTGGATTGTGGAATGATTCAGTTTTTATTATTCCTCATTTTATAAGTCCAGGACTCGGAAAAGTGTGGATAGTGAACAGTTTAGCTTCGATGTGGCATCCATTTGGCTCACATATGTAAAAGCAATCATCACTTTAGGACTAAGATTGCAAACTGTTCAACATCATTATTGGAAACAAGAATCATCATTGACAAAGTCACAAACTGCTGAAGAACACGCACCAGCGACCACAACTACAATGTAGAATCTGTCCTTTGGCAAAGCATCGTATATGGCTAAAAGTTTCTGTTTGGTCACTGACTCCCTGGTGAACAGATGACAAACTGAAACTGTTTGGTCACTGACTCCCTGGTGAACAGATGACAAACTGAAACTGTTTGGTCACTGACTCCCTGGTGAACAGATGACAAACTGAAACTGACTCCCTGGTGAACAGATGACAAACTGAAACTGACTCCCTGGTGAACAGATGACAAACTGAAACTGCAGCAGGGATGACTGGCTTGACTGATTCAGATGGCTCCACTGCACAGGTAACACTTCTTGACGTTCCAGGAAAACCTACGTGTGCAACATTGTATTTTATTCTACTAACCGGCAGACGTGATTCTGTTAAGTGACATATGTTAATGCAACGGGAATAGGGAATAAATAATTAATTTTGACTCCACTAAACTTATTTCCACCGAAGCAATTACTGATCCTGTTTGGAGCAAGCATGGGTAGGACGTTTTTACTGCTATCACATTGCCAAATGTAAACAAACTGCGTTATAAATTATTATAAATCTATTGTTATATAAGGACGTACACAGTTACTGATTGTGAGCTGCTAAGTGACAACTAATTTATTATAATAAAATACAGTAACAGCTTATTTGGTGAATTTATCAGAACAGACTCATTAAATCTCATAAATCAATGGCACATCGGGATATACAAAAGTATGTCAAACATATATAATGTTTCTGTCTGCTCATTGAAGCTTTGACACACTATTATATATTATTAGGTTTTTGCACTATTTAAAACATGTAAAATCATGAAATGTCCTTGTATGAACAGTGTAAGTCAAACAGAGATTGTTGGGTGAGGGTTGGTCACAGTGGATTTTGGGTGACCTAATGGCAGAGAGACTCCTACATATACAGTGTGAATGCTAAATGCTAGTAAGTAGTTATATAGTTAGTACTTGCATCATTATCAATATTTGGTAGTTAGTCTGGCATAATACACCTGTTAATTATAGATATTTCTTGTACACACCATTTGGGCATGCTTGCTGTGATAATGTGTCGTTTTGATGGTGGATGCTTGCATAATTGCTAGCTCCTGATTTCTGATGCTAACTCATTATTACTGAATTAAATGTCATTGATTTGATCTATTTCACTCTACACTGGGCTTGCATTGTTATTCTGCATAAAGTAAATTAGATTGGTGGGAGAATCTTGGTGCAGAAGCGGTTTTGGTTCAGTGAAAAGGCGTGGAATATTGATTAGATTAAGTATTACTATTACATATAGATTATACATAAACTTATTATAGCCACATATTAGGAAACAGTTTTTATTAACATTTAGTCAGAGGCTGCATTTTAGCGTAAGTTAGTCCCGGACTGCGGCAGGGAAGTGAGCAAGCGAAAAATTTAATAGGGTTTGTTAATTGCAGTTCGAGAATCTCGTGAATATTGTAACAGGAGCTTTTTTCTAACTGTACATAGCTGTTACCTGTTCAGGTAAGTTGTATTATTGATAATGATGTCTTGTTTATTTATTGAGCAGCAGTTCAACATCAGCATGGTCATAGCATCATTTAGCTGCAAGGGCAACAACATCAAAGTCAAGAGATGTCCCGGCTGCAAGGACAACAACAACACAGTCAAGAGATGTCCTGGCTTCAAGGACAACAACATCAAAGTCAAGAGATGTCCCTGCTGCAAGGACAACAACAACACAGTCAAGAGATGTCCCAGCTTCAAGGACAACATCAAGGTCATGATATATCCTGGCTGCAAGGACAACAACAACATGGTCAAGAGATGTCCCAGCTTCGAGGACAACAACATCAAGGTCATGAGATATCCTGGCTGCAAGGACAACACGGTCAAGAGATGTCCTGGCTGCAAGGACAACAACAAATCTTAGGTATAGCTTATATTGATGTTTTCTTACCAGCTAATTGTCTTGAATACTATATAAAACATACACAAAATCAAAGATATATACATTGATGATAGAAACAATCCTAATGTATTATTAATGTATTAAACAAAATAACAACTGTTGGAGAGAAAAACAGGTTCTGAATTTTTCGAGAATTGTGTTTGTCATTAATATCCATTATTATCCATGTTTATTGGGATATGCTCTGTATTTAAATTATTTATTATATCCAACAGAACATCAGAACTTGTTGTCTTGCTTTAATTTGCAGTCCTGTTGAGAGGTTAACAACATTGTTTCGCTCTGTGGAAGTTGATACCAACAGCAGAATACCGTGGAGGACTTTATCTGCATTGTCTACTTGTGCATGTTATCCCTAATTGATTCTGCTAATAATCATTGGGACATTTTACTAAATGAATAAGGGACATGGAATTACATAGTTGTTAAGGGGACAAATTGGCCTTGAAGTGGGTTAAGTCATATCTTAAAACCTGCAAATTTTATATTAGCAAAATTTACAATGTAAGTTGTCTGTATTGTGTCTCAAATTTACAATATATTTTGTCGTATGTACAGAATGAAATGCAAATTTTGCGGATTACAGCGCATCATGAAAAAAGAAGTGTGTCCAGCGTTCGGAAAGCTGAATCATTTTCGTTCGGAAAGATGAATCATTTTCATTCGGAATGATGAATCATTTTCATTCGGAAAGATCAATCATTTTGTGGCTGTGTGTAAACAACGGGCGACACACCAGATAGACAGCGACCATGAATCCTTGGAACAGTTAACAACTGAGGAACTTCATGGGCTGGACAGAACTAAAATCTATGTGAACATGAGGATGATGAACTCTGGTAAATCGGTGAAGTTCCACATTGACAAAGAATCATCTGAGCACTTGTATCAAAATGTACGGCAGTCATGCTGACGGATACAACACTGAAATCAGGGACAAGTGACAAGATCAAGTTGGTAGAAGTTGCTAAAGTGATGATACATAACATGTTCAATGAGAAGAAGTACAATGTGAAGATCTAACTCGATATTGGGGCTACGAGCATGTGAAGTGATGAAGTTCATCACAATAAATTAATCAAATGTTATGAGGTCAACCTACTAGAGTCATGTAGAACACCACATTATACCGTGAAACAGTTCCAATCTGTGTTCGATGATGAGGTTGGCACCCTGCCAGAAGTGCAACATTTGGAAAGAGACCCAGACGTGCTGGCTTCGGTGAGTCGAGTGAGAAGAATACGTGCCATATCAGATGATGTGAAAGCAGAACAACCAAAGGATGGAGACTGGTGACATCATTGAACAAGTGGAGCAACCAAAGGATGGAGACTGGTGACATCATTGAACAAGTGGAGCAACCAAAGGATGGAGACTGGTGACATCATTGAACAAGTGGAGCAACCAAAGGATGGAGACTGGTGACATCATTGAACAAGTGGAGCAACCAAAGGATGGAGACTGGTGACATCATTGAACAAGTGGAGCAACCAACGGATGGAGACTGGTGACATCATTGAACAAGTGGAGCAACCAACGGATGGAGACTGGTGACATCATTGAACAAGTGGAGCAACCAACGGATGGAGACTGGTGACATCATTGAACAAGTGGAGCAACCAACGGATGGAGACTGGTGACATCATTGAACAAGTGGAGCAACCAACGGATGGAGACTGGTGACATCATTGAACAAGTGGAGCAACCAACGGATGGAGACTGGTGACATCATTGAACAAGTGGAGCAACCAACGGATGGAGACTGGTGACATCATTGAACAAGTGGAGCAACCAACGGATGGAGACTGGTGACATCATTGAACAAGTGGAGCAACCAACGGATGGAGACTGGTGACATCATTGAACAAGTGGAGCAACCAACGGATGGAGACTGGTGACATCATTGAAAAACTGGAGCAACCAACGGCATGTGAGAGTAGCCTAGCGACAGCAGTGAAACCAAATGGCAGGGTATACAAAGACCCACAACAGTTGAACAAGGCTCTCAAGAGGGAGCGCTACTTGACACCGCTATTGACGACATCTTGCAGATGTTACAAGAGGCCAAAGTGTTCAGTCGTAGATCTTAAATCGGGCTATTGGCACGTGTGGCTAGACAGAGACTCATATCTCAAGACGACTTTCAACACTGGTCTCGGATGCTATCGATGGTTACATCTTCCATTTGGCGTCAACGTTTCTGCGGAAATCTTCCAATGAAAGCTTCATCAAGCTCTTGACAGACCGAGATGATTGTCACACATCAGCACGACGAGAGACTTACAGCCCTACTAAAAAGATGTGAACAGCTGGGATCAGGCCCTTAGCCAGAAATAAAATTTTGCCAGTTTTGAACATTCTAAAAAAACTGAAAAGCGCAAACGGCTTCCACAGACGCCGTTTGTGTCTATGACAGCCATTATTGGCCAAACCGATTTTTTTTAATGGCAAGCCAATGCTGGTTGATACAATGACAGCAATTATTGGCCCATTTCGTTTTTGCACTGGTAAGCCAATGCAAGTTGAGCAAATGTTTAAATGACAGCCAATATTGGCCGAATTAGGTTTTTTCAATGATAGGCCAAGTCCAGGTTAACCATTATTGGCCCAATCAAGTTTTCTACCTATGCAGTGAGGTTGGCATTATCACCTGCACAGTAATACTAGAAGCAGCAATAGAAGAAGAGCCAACACATGGTTTATGAAAATGTAATCTTAAGACTTTAAGTACATGCATGCAAATATGTCTAATATGAACAAATATGATTACAATCACACTCAAAATCAAATGCTTGACACTAAAAGTAAAGCAATACAAGAAATAAAAATAGAACACACAGCACTCAGTAATACAATTGGTTTTGAAAGTAATACATTGAAACATTACTTCTTTGATAAAACAGCAATCATCCAGATTCAGTATTGCCTATTGCCTGGACAAAAAAACAATATGAATTTACTATTCTTGGTTTGCCTGCTGCTTGAGCTGAGGAACCAGGAAACTGCTGCCAATAGTAGGGCCTACACGCCGGTTATGTATGTGAATCGGAGCCCGAATCAGATTCAATTTCGAATATACCAAGATCGCGTTTGGCCACTGCAGAGTGCTAGCGGTGAGCGACAATACAGTAGTGTCTTGATTACTAGCGGCAGGCACATCAACGTTATGGATCTCCACCAACGTAACAAAGGATGCTGACTTGGACTGTTCAGGGACAATCGCAGGAACGCTGCTTTTATTCACGTTTACAAAAAAGGCATTGATTGTCGTGAACTTTGTCGTTGACATATCGCATCTTTTCACTCGCTTGGCAGGTGCCATTTTGAACTCACCCCACGACACCCGGGTCACGGGATTGTTTCTTCAAATGAGAGCGCCACTGGGTAGGCTCTGAGAAAGGCCATAGAAATACATTTTCTAACCAATGACGTACACGACTACAATAAATAGAGATCAACAACAGTACCACTATTTTCAAATAATGTCAAGGTTAAAAACATATTGTCTTATTACTTATAGATTGACAGTATTCACTATTCTGCCACAGACAACATTCGTTGAATCACGACCGCGTGCCCCAAGAGTCACCAAGACAGTTAAAAAAAAAATTATTATGAAAAAATCTCATATTTATTGTAAAAAGAAAAAGCCCACCTTTTATTTTATCCATCATCGTAAGACCTTTGCCCGTCATCAAGACGGGCAGACGGGTCCTTGGCTAAGGGCCTGGTTGGGATAAAATTCAACAAGGTGAAGATGCAGTTGAGGTGGTCTAACATCAAGTTCCTAGGACATCTGGTGACAGAGGCGGGTCTACGTCCAAATCCGGAGGTGTGATGCGTGCAAGATATGACTGAACCAGCAGATGTGTGTGAACTGAGGACATTCCTGGGATTCACACAGTACCTTGTGATGTTTCTCCCAAATCCCTCTGGCATCACAGAGTCGATGAGACAACAGACCAAGCAGGGAGCACACTGGCAGTGGGGAGTCTCCCAGAGAGAGGCATTCCTATCTACTAAAGCAATGATGACAACAGAGCCACTACTTCGATACTACAGACCTGAGGTGGAACTGACAATCCATTGTGACACGAGCGACAAGGGTCTGGGTGCAGCCCTACTCCAAGACAGTCAACCACTCGCATACAGCAGCCGTGCTCTCACTGAAACAGAAGATGCAGAACCATTGAGAAGGAATGCTAGCAGTGGTCTGGTCTGTTTAGAAATATCACCAACACACATCTGGAAGGCACACTGCAGTATACTTGGACCACAAGTTACTGGAGCGTATCATGACTAAACCCCTGAAGGATGTTCCAAACCACCTGCAAAACATGCATACGAGACTGCAGCAGTATGATGTCACTGTTGTGTACATGCCAGGAGAGGATCAACACCTGACTGACCAGAGTTGTTTGATTTAAATCAATTGATTTAAATTACTCCAAAAAAAATATTTATGATTTTTTTATTTACAATTTTTTTAATCGGTGATTTATATGAATTTAACATAAATAATTGTTTACAAGCATCGAGATCAGTTTTGTGTATGTTTGAGCTTTTCCCTTTCTGAATGCAGTAAAGCCACACAAACTTGTCTTCCAGAGGAAATATCTTTTCAACTCAGAAGCCCTGAGTTAAAGTCCACTCAGAACTTGTGCTAGTTGTTACCAGTTCAGTAGGTTGACTCAAGTGAGACAGTCTGGGCTACAGACTAATAACTGTACCAGTTTGCAGTCTGGCTAGAGACCCTTAGAGTAGGTAGAGCACTGGACAGGTGCTAATCCACCCTCTCAGCAAACAATAATTATCAGGGCTACAGCCACAGACACACAGCATGCTGTCCTTTCCAAGACAGATTATGCAACTACAAGGAGTGAGGCTTTGTGGACATCTTCTAATGGGTGGATTCATCCCAATGAGTGCCACGAACAATTTAAAATTGGATCTGGCGCTATATCAAATAAAATATATTATTATTATACATGTATTTTAAAACGACAGTTTTGTTGCTGTTGTAAATCAAACTATGTTATAATTATATAACTTTATATAAGCAAAAATCATGTACCCTCTGTTAAGACAAGTACCCAAATTGATTTGAATAGAACATGTTTGAAAGAGTTTATAAATATAAACATCTATATAAATAATGTCTATATGCCAGATAAAAAAAATTAATCTCATTTAAATAAAAAAAATCAGATTTTTTATTTAAAAAATCTTAATTTTTTTCAACCCTGTGGCTGACACTCAGGATCGCAGCAACCACAGGTGACCGATGAGAGTCCCTCAAGAAACAAAGAGGAAGAGATGGTGAATGCAGTGGGACACAGCCTAATGGGGAACTGTGGCTAAAGGAGCTGGTGAGACAAACCGCAGCGGTGAGAGCCTACAGACCCTGAAGTGAGTGATTCTGGCTGGTTGGCCAGATGACAGAAGCACGGTGCCAGACAAAACCATGCCACACTATCATTTCCGAACTAGCAGTATATGAAGGAACTATCTACAGAGGTGAGCAAGCAGTCATTCCCACATCCATGAGGCCAGCCCATCAGGCAAGAGATCCAGTTCACACTTGGGAGTACATTCATGCCTACGCTGAGCCAGGGATTGTGTATACTGACTGGGAATTAACTCGGAACTAGAGGTCTATATATCCAGATGTGAAATATGTCGAGTTGTACGTAGAGTTCATGAAGTTTGCAGACAAGTGGAACTTTGAACATAGAACATCCAGTCACCTTTTCTGCACCAGGGAATCGTCTGTGATGTTCATTGACGACACGCAGCTGGTTTTGCTCAACATATTTGGTGTGGAGGCAATTGTACTGTAGTTGTCAACTAACCCCATACACCAACTGTCTTCTTTGATTGTCATCATATTGACAAACAACAATGCATATAATAGTTTTGTTCAAAGACCTAGGGATATTGGCTAAGATGTGAGGTTTCGTGAGAAAAACAACTGTTAAAACTTCACGGCAATCCAAAGTGACCACTCAGGCACTCACACATGTGGTTCTGATTAAATGACTGTGAAAAAAAAAAGAGAGAACACCAGATATCTCATTGCTGATTTTTGTCTGTGACAATGTGAATGATATAAAACTTGAAAACACCATTTTTTGGGGCCTTCAAAAACGTTACACGCGAAGGGACCCAGGTGTTGTAAGCTTGAAGGGACCCAGGTGTTGTAAGCTTGAAGGGACCCAGGTGTTGTAAGCTTGAAGGGATCCATGTGTTGTAAGCTTGCAATAAAACAAATTAGCTTTGTCTTTCTGCTGCTGCTTGGATCTTGTTGCCAATACATTGCTCTACCAATGTGTGAAGTATGGACAGAATGCCTATTAAGTATCCTTGCCAAGAAATATGTTTTTATTAATGTTAATGCAGCCATTTTGGATGAAAATACACTGATACAGGCACATGGTAAAATTGCCACATGGTAAAATTGCCACACGTTTTTTCTGTTTACTTAACCCTATAGATAACATACAAACAAATTGCTTTTGGCAAGTAATTTGCATGGTTGTTGCCCGCCACGGAGCATGTGCCGGGCGCCGACGTCGGTCGTCCGACTTAACAATGAATAACTTATAAATATGATTAAAACAACATCACAGTTAAATTACTCACATTATAACTGTAGAAAATTTCAACCACCCTGACATAAATTTTTTTAATTGGACAACTAAATCTAACAATCCTAACAACCTAAATTTTTAATTTGTAGAATGTATAAGCAGGGGTGAGATTTAGCGGTCGCCAATGGCGCCCAAAAATGGCTTCGGGCGACTTCTATTTTTTACTACAGTAGCCCGCATGGCGACTCGAAATATTTTCAGAGCTGCAATATTTTAGACCCAGCTAAAATAAATGGAATGTTAATAAACATCTCGGAAGTGTTATGTTAGCCATAAATCGTGTTTGTGACACGTTTGACATTGCAAGAAATGTTGCCAAACCGTAGCCGAAGCGATCCCAATAGGGAGAATTCATTGTATTTTTAATCAACCACATCGACGCTCAATATGTAACTGAATGGTCATTATACATTGAAATAATAACCGGTCATGTTAATAGTATTGGTGCCGCGCGGCGCCACTTTTATATATATATACTAGCAAAAATGCCCGTCCCCGGGATAACGTGGTAGTTTATACATGACAGTCATAGTAATGTTTACCAAATGCCTCAGGCCAATATGCCATCAATACGCTCGAACGTATTACCAGAAACAACCGCGTCACACACATGATGCAATACCCACTGCATGTTCAAAATGTAGAAAGTCACGTGAATTTAGACCCACGGGCATGGCCATGGATACTTGTGTTGGTTGTAGAATAGTAGAATATTTGCTTTCTATTGTCTTTTATTGTGTATTGGCCCGAGGTTGCGTGGGTGCGTGCTTTCTACTATAATAATATAAACCGCCCATATGGCGTTATAAAGTACTCTCAAACGGTTTATGTACCGAAGTATTCGCCGCGGCGAGCGTGGTTTCTGGAATTGTTGGAAGTTAACGTTTTACGCAGCGAACATTTGATTTACCATAAAAACCACTAAGAACCCTTGATATATCTTGATTATAGTTAGATATAATTATCTCCATGGTGCGCGGAGCGCTTCTAGTAAATTAATCGGGAACCTGGTTAAAGTTTCTCTAGACTAGGGTCAAATCAGGTCCTGTAAAAAATCAGCAAAACCGTTCAGTTCACAGGACCTGATGTCCTGTGACGCTTGGAGACTTTTTCACGTAGACTGTTAGTGTACCATGTTATGAAAGAAAAACAACCTGTGTATAATTGTATTTTATTCAGTATTATGTATCACATTGTATTGATACTGCCTTGAAAATCAATGTTTCAAAACAGTTTGTTTTTGATGTTTTTTATTTGTTGTTGATGTCATTCATACATTCTATCTTCAAAGTATTTACTTTCTATCATCAAAGTATCGATTAGCAAGTGGGCTACCTAAGAAGCTGTCGGGCTACTTCACTTTGCAAGGTTGGTAGCCCGACTGGCTACCTTCCATGACTTGCTAAATCTCACCCCTGTATAAGTATATTAACTTTTGAAATTCTGTGTACAATCAAACTAAATAATTACACTAAAAGAAGAAAGTATTACAAAAATGCAGATTTTGATAGAATGAGGATTCAGTTTTCAAAAATAGATTGGAAAACCAAATTTAAGGATTCAGACGCTAATGTAAATAGACAATGGGAAATCCTAGACAGAATTAAAACTATTGAAAGAAAATACATACCACAAAAAGAAATCTCTAACTACAGGAAGGGAAACTTTCCCCTGAATGCCAAAACTAGAAAGCTGATTAGACATAAAATAGATTACAGACAAGATATTATGGAAACAAGAGACGGGAAGAAATATTTAGAGTACTGCAAAATTAGAAACAAAATCAGAGCCTTAACACGAAAACTTTAAAAGAAGTTTGAAAGAAATATAGCTAATCAATCAAAAAAGAAACCAAAAGCCTTCTGGCAATATTATAAATACAAAACTACAATCAAACCAGGAATAGGTAAATTAAATATAGATCCAACCAATCCCAAATACAACACTACAATAGATGATGGGGAAAACGCAAATATTCTTGCAACCTACCTAGCTGAAGAAACAGAGGAAATACCAACTATACCAAGATTGAGACTAGTACAATGATGGAAGAGTTAACAGTAACTGACAGCAAAATATTATTGGCATTGAAAAGCCTAAATATAAACATATCCCCTGGTCCAGATGAGAAAGGAGCCAGGCTATTGGTGGAACTTTCAAAATCAATCTCTCACCCATTACGTACAATATTTGAAACATCGATAAAAACAGCTAGTATCCCGAAACTATTGAAAAGGGAAAATTTCAGCTATTCATAAAAAAGGAAACAAGTCATTAGCAAGCAACCACCACCCAGTAAGCATTACAAGTAGTCTATGTAAACGCATGGAAAGGATCATTAGAAACCATATTATTGAATGTATGAAGGAAAATTGCCTATTTAGCCAAAAACAATATGGTTTTATATCAGGGCGCCCAATAGTCCTCCAACTTATAAAAGTTTTAGATAACTGGACCTTGGGACTCGACGACAATGGAAATTACACAGATATCATATGTATGGATTTCCAAAAAGCTTTTGACACGGTACCACATAAGAGGTTAATAAATAAATTGGAAACTACAACATTAGAAATGCAATAATAATTTGGATCGAAGCATTTCTCGCAGATAGAAAACAAAAGGTGGCTGTAAATGGTAAAGAATCGAAATGGCACAATGTAACTTCTGGGATACGCCAGGTTTCTGTTACTTTTTGTACTATAGTAACTATACATAAACGACCTACCAGAACTAACCAAGTCTGATACATTTCTATTTGCAGATGACATCAAGATATTTAGAACTATTACTGATAAAAAACGACCAGGGCATTTTACAACCTGACCTAAATACCTTAGAGCAGTGGAGCAACAAATGGTTACTAAAATTTCATCCAAGCAAATGTAAACACATGACTATTGGAAATAATAACATTGGAGAAATCAAATATTCTATGACACTTAACAACTCCATATATATATATATATATATATATATATCACCTCGACACAATTCAAAAACAAAATGACTTAGGGGTTATTATAGACACAAAGCTATCCTTTGATGACTACATTAACCAAGCAGTAAACAAAGCAACAAAGATGACAAAAATAATGCGTAGAACTTTCCAATTTCTTTACAAAGATGTGTTCTTGCCATTATATAAAACAATGGTAAGATCGCATCTTGACTATGCCATAGCAGTATGGTATCCTTACAAAAAAACATTGTAATAGAAAACGTCCAAAGAAGATCAACAAAAGAATTGCCATGGATGAGAAACTTAACTTAACTATAGAAAGATTAAAATTACTAAAACTTCACTAATTATCATATAGACGTCTACGAGGCGATACGATTGAAGTTTTAAAAATTATACAGAATCTATATGATATTGAATCTTCACCTACTCTTAAAATGGGAGGATGCATCCTTCGGGACAGGAAATAAAGGTCATACTCTAAAATTATTTACTCAGAGCAAAAACAAAAATAAGAAAAAATGCTTTTCCCATCAGAGTGACTGAACCTTGGAATTCCCTCCCGGAAACAGTCATTCAAGCAAAATCTTTAAATATTTTTTTAAAAACCGCCCGGACAAATTCTGGTCCAATCAGGAAATTCTGTATAATTTGGAAACACCATTAAAAATAAGAACCAGAATTTTAAAACAATAAAAAACGATGAATAAGATCTGATCATTGAGGAGTCACAAGACTCCTGTGATCAGAACCATCTTAAGGTATCTTAAGGTAAGGTATGGGACCCTGTTTGGGGAATATGGTACACCAGACTGAACTATTAAACACAAACATGCCACAAATGACATGGCATAAAGGAGCAAGTGACAATGGAATTGTATTTTACCATGGCAAAAGGGAGAAAGTGTGCGGCCAATAGCAATAAGTGTTATTAAAACAGATGAGATGAGATGTGTGAGTATGTGATTCATCCATGTGACAAATCAAAAAGTATGTTTGCAAATAATTACAAAAGCCTACAATACTTATCAACTACAACGCGTTCAAGTATACAACTTGGGAAAACATACCTTTGTAGATTCGAGTGACAATAAGCAGGACATCATGTTTGAGGTGAGCGATAGCTCTCGCAAATAAATAATGGGAATATAGTCATCAGCTAAAATAGTTATTATTCGCTCTTATATATAAGAGCTAACTTTTGTAGCCACACACTCCTATTAGTATATAGTAGGCCAGCACGTAGTGGTCTAAACAGCTACAAATGTGTGACGTATATTTAGTAAACTGGCGTGTAGCGGTTTAAATAGCTACGACTGCACCTCCTATATAGCGGACTACCGTGATTAGAAATGACAGAGATGGAAGAAAGGATGGAGGCTGTCATATATATATATATATATCTCACACACACACACACGCACACACACACAACTTTATCCAATGTGAGGAACTTACATCAACATATAACACAGAAACAATATGGTGTAATGTTATTACGAATTCAGGGTCCCTACTACAGCTGTACTACGGATTTGTTACCACCGCACGTCTGCAGATCTAGAAAGTGAACTAGCACTCCATGAACTACTACGTACAGCTGGGTACAACATGCGACAATGTAGTAATAGTAGATGATTTTAACCATAGAACTACTGACTGGACCCGGCTGCAAGCAGAAGCTGAGGGAAGACGATTCATGGACCTCACACAAGACCTTTTCCTAACACATGTCCACAATGCTACCAGGGGTGAGAATATACTAGACCTTGTTTTTTTCTCCGAACCAAATATAGTCGACAATATTAGAATAAGAGAACCATTCAGTGACAACATTGTGATATGCGACATTGTAGTATCTATACAGACTAAAGAATGGAGAGAGACTTACTATGACTTTAAGAAAGCAACATTCTTAGAGAAGTATGACTGGAAACGAGCTTTTCAGGATACAGAAGTAAGCGCAAAATTTGACATCTTCAAATCTGTATATCACTCCGCAGTGCAACAATTTGTTCCTCTGGCAACAAGGAAGAGGAAACCCAGATGGATAACAAAAAGAGCAGAATTAGCAAGGAGAAAAAAGTACATGTGGCAGAGATATAGAGAGACTGGAGAGTACCAACTGTATGAGGCAACTGAATAAAACCCGTAATGAGGTACAAAAGGCAAAAAGGAATTTTGAGAAAAAGCTAGCAGGCAATAAAAAGAAAGATCCAAAGTTACTCTTCGCGTACACTAGATCTAAAACTAAGACAAAAGACAGCGTCGGCCCATTTGTTGATAACAAAGGTAAAGTGGTCACGGACACATTTCAGACAGCAAATATACTAAATGACTTCTTCACCTCAGTGACTTCTTCACCTACTGATGAAGATGTTGATGGCTTGCCTGAACCGGCTAAGGTATTTAAAAGACCACGGAGAAGGCATTACAACAGGTAATTACATCACTCCTGATGTGGTATTGAAGAAGCTGACGCGCCTAAAACCATATAAAGCCCCTGGAATGGACAATTTGAATTCGACAATACTCAGAGGTATTGCATCCCCACTGAGTGAGATTTTCACAGAGGGAAATTACCGTAAGATTGGAAGTGTGCCAATGTGAACCCATTATATAAGGGTAGTAAATCCCAACATGGAAATTATAGACCAGTAAATTTAACATCACAGATATAAAAAATGATGGAATCAATCATCAGAGATGCGGTTGTAGAACACTTACAGATTCATAGCGTAATTAAAACATTGCAGCCATCAAAGCCTCTGACAGGGTACCACACCGCCAGTTGGTAATGAGGCTAAATGCACATGGAATTGGAGGAGACGTAAATAGGTGGATAATGGAATGGTTATTAGGTAGGGTACATCGTGTCATTATAAATGGAACAAGTTCGGGTGGTGTACCTGTTAAGAGGTGTCCGCCAAGGGTCAGTCTTGGGACCAATTCTATTTGTAATTTATATCAATGACATAGATGAGGGAGTGTGTAATAATCTTCTCAAATTTGCTGATGACACAAAATTGTTCAGTCAGATAGCATCAAGCAAGACCTTAATACTATGCATAGGTGGAGTGTAGAACGGCTAATGCTATTTAATGCAGTGAAATGCAAGTGTGTGCACTATGGCCATAATAACAGGCATTATGACTATTTTATAGGCGAAGACCACATTCAAACTTCACGTGAAGAAAAAGACGTGTGATTATAACAGACAAACTTTAAATAACCGAGCAGTGTGCTAAAGCATCCAAGAAGGCGAATGCTATGCTAGGTATCATTAACAGAGCCATCAAATACAAGATCAAAGAGGTAGAGCTACAATTATACAAGTCCCTAGTTAGATCGTATCTGGACAACTGCATTCAGGCATGGCATCCATTCAAACAAAGACATAAACTTGCTGGAGTATACAACGAAGGGCAACCAGGATGATACCGGACTTGAGGCATCTGGACTACTCTAACTCTCTAATAGGCTGCAAGTTTTAAACGTCAGTCACTACTCTTGAGACTAGGCGATTGAGAGCCGACCTACTAGAGGTGTTCAAAATATTCAACGGATTAGAAAGTATTCTGCCTACTGACTTCTTTGACACGGATAAGGCACGGTATGCAACACGAGGGCATCCATTTAAAATCACGAAAATGCACTCTAGACTATATGTAAGAAAGTATTCATTTACTCAAAGAATAGTATAGTTACCGGTGCAGTTTTCTACCCACGCCAGTTTTCGATCCATTGAAATCTCGCTTGATATCGCGTTAGAGATGTCACAGTGTCTGTTTACGACAATAACCATACAGAGTCTTGTCTGCGCAAAATATATTTTTATATATAATATGACATGGAACACGTTTATGATATACATACCTTGATAAAAAACCGACTTTGCATGCTTACCAGACATTATTATTGAGCGTCTGCTGATGCATGTCTCGTTCTTGGCCACGTGACAATAATAGTCCTTTTTGTGGTAGATGTATGTCAAGCTAGTCTTGTCATAAAAGTAGGAATAATTAAAATGTGTTAAATATACGAGAAAAAATGGACTACATTAATGTTATATATTCAATGCAAATATATGTGTATGAGTTTTATAAAGCGCAATGTCGAGCCTGGTTGATAAAAAGGTTGACATAATTGGAACAAAGTGGTAAAATTAAAAACGATTATCTGAACGGCTTGCCATAAATATAAGTCGAATTCCGCCGGTTTCCTCGACTAGCGCGATACGGTTCCTACCTACCTACCTATCCTCTTCGGGCCCAGTGGCCCATAAGGCCGAAGTGAATCTCCTCCATCTTGTTCTGTCAGCTGCTACACGTCTGGCTTCGTTCCAGCTATTCCACCCCAGTATACGTCTTTCATTTTCAATAGTTGATCGCCACGTTGTCTTTGGTCGCCCAACCTTTCTTTTACCTTCAGGCGTCCAGGTCAGTGCAGTCTCACAATTGCTGTTCTTCTCCATTCGTAGGATATGTCCTACCCACTTCCATCTTCTTATCTTGACCTCAGTGCTGATTGTCTTCAATTTTGTTTTTGCCAGAATATCTCGATTTGATACAACATATGGCCATCGAATTTGTAGGATTCGTCTTAAACACTTGAAAAAAAATGTATCTAACTTTCTGTTGTCTCCTTCGTTAATTTTCCATGTTTCACTTCCATACAACAACACTGGTTTAACAAGTGTGTTAAAAAGCCTCAATTTCGATCTCAATGTGTATATATTTGAACTCCATATCTGCTTTAGTTTCATGAAGGATACCCTCGCTTTACAAATTCTTGTTGATACGGTTCAGACGTTCAATATTCGTAAGTTTTTCACTCAAAATAACTGTTTTAATAGTTTGTTTGCATTGAATAAATGAAGTAGCTTTTGCTGATTTGGTATATCGATCTCTTACACAAAATGTTTCTAGAATTTTTTTAAACGGCATATTCTATTAAGTAGGTCGAAAACTACACCAACCAGTATAAATGACTGGAACCAACTTCCAGAGGAAGCAGTTATGTCTAAGGATATTAGCAAGTTTTAGGGTCACATTGACAAATATTTAAAGAATAGGGCGGAGGATTATACGAGTCAGCGCCTGACTCCCCTCCTCGTGACTCGTCGTCTCCTCGACTGCAGCAACTGTGTAGAAGAGGAGGATCAAGGTAAATCAAGCCAGGTGGTTCAATTTTAATCAAAAACAGACGATCGTGAAAAGGAACTTACTATTGTCCAATACAATATGCGGTATGCTGTTGTAAGTCACGGAAAAGAACGGAAACAGCCGACAATACAGGATGTAAAACAAAAGGAGAACTCGGGTGCCGAGAATCGGCGCAGATAAACCGACACGATTTTTCGGCACGCCGCCCGAGCCGCTCGGCGGATTTTGTTGAAGTGCCTACCAACGGCTTTTACGGGCCTGTATATTAGCCGGAACGAGCCCGGAACGAGATTGAATTGGTAAATGCGTGGATTACGTGATCAGTATAATGATTTCACTTGAATGTGTCGTTAAATAACGAAATAATGCAACTTTTCACCAAGTGGGAAATAATTACACGTACATGAAGATATGTTTTGGGCTCCCGGAACAATGACTTATTGATGATCGGCGGCCATGTTTTGGCTGTTCCGTCTATTGAACATCACCACTGACATTAGTGGGTTACTCATGGTGATCTCGGCCTGCATGTAATGGTTGCTCCGTTGGGGGGGGGGGGTTGATTGATAGTATGGGTGTGTGTGGTCATCAATAGCCATTATTATATTTTAGTAATTTCCTTGTATATTTGACATTTCCTTAATAATATTTAATGACTGCATAAGTTACCAGTTTAAAGTAAAAACAATGTAAATGTGACTATTTAAACACAACCTAACTTATAAAAACGACACAAAGCAAGAATGTAAAACGAAATCTGGATGTTTATTTTTTATAAAGCATGCATACATGTATTAATTCGTACAACAATTATGACATTTTTAAAAACAATATAAAATCATACATCCATGATCCAGGGCAGTGGGAAGGCACAGGCTTATTTGATGGCGACCTGCACTCGCCATGTTGTAACACCGTCATTGGGTTTACATGGAATTTTTCTAGACATAGCAGCGCCACCTACTACATCTTCCATACCCTGGTAGTGTCATAAAAAAACCAATGGATCACAGTATATAGTATACATGTGCCCCTAGTGATATCGATTTAGCTGCATTGGCATACCAATTTAGCTGCGTAGCACCAACAAATATAACATATTAGTCTAAAGCTTTAATAAATACTAATACACCAGCTAGTATCCTACACGGAACACACTAATAACATACTCGTCTAAACATTAAAAGTTATATTGTAGAATGAGTCCTTTTGCGTGTGGACACCCTAGTGATTTCATAGTAAAGTACTATTGCAATAACTTTTACATTCACACCCCTATTCACTAAACAAGGCAGCTCAGTGCAAAGGTACTAATCCTGAGTTACAATGCTGTTGATTGCCTGAGTTGTAATTGCAGTAGGTACTGAACCCTGAATAGACAAGGGCTCCATTAAACAATAAGTAAGAAATGAAAGTACTAGTATGCACAGTTACAAAGAAAATTTGGTGAAAGTGGATTCACAAGTCAGACAATGATTCAATAATCTGACCATTTCAGAGCACATTTACAAAGAACATTTTGTGAAAGTGGATTCACAAGTCAAACAATGATTCAGTAACCTGACCATTACAAAGCACATTTACAAAGAACATGGTGTGAAGTTAATTTCCTTAATGATAAATAACAACTATGCATAGTTAAACGGGCGCCTTATGTGCACAACATGAGAGAGGCCCAATATAAATTGTGTATCAAGTTCAGAATCTAACGTAAGTAATTATTCCATAATTTATTCTTTTAAATTCACTCATAAATTGCATTAGGCACAACAACAAAAGGCCGCTCCTAAAAAAGAATTTAGTTGAAGTGTTCATTGTGTAACACTAAAGAATAAAAAAAACAGTGCCATGTAGTATACAATATTTTAATAAATATTAAATTTTCTACAAACAAATGTTGCGTTACATAATAATGTAATATAACATCAATATTCAATACGTGGAATGAAAGTTTTATTGACCAATAGTGTATTGGAAAAGGGTTAACAGAAGAAGTGTAATATAATATAGTTACCTGTAATACATATTATAAAATAAATTATAATACATAGTCATAAATATAATATACATAATGATGTTGTATAGAAGGGTGTAGTTAAACTGTATCATTTCAGATTTACTCCATTTTATTTAGATATAAATTATTTCACATCCCAATCAGTGATCACCAGTATTACTGCAGTAGATGGTGTATGAACAGTAACCCACTAATGTAAGGCCGCCCACTAGGTGATGTTCAATAGACGGAACAGCCAAAACATGGCCGCCGATCGTCAATAAGTCATCGTTCCGGGAGCCCAAAACATATCTTAATGTACGTGTAATTATTTCCCACTTGGTATAAAGTTGCATTATTACGTTATCTAACTACACGTTCAAGTGAAATCATTATACAGATCACGTAATCCACGCATTTAGCAATTCAATCTCGTTCCGGGCTCGTTCCGGCTAATATACAGGCCCGGCTTTTACTGTCTCTTCCGAAAGTCAATTTCGGCATATTACAAATAAATAAAAGAGCAACAATTACACACCTTATAATTTTCGTCTTTGCGTCTCGATCCGTCTGATTCTCGTCCCCTTTCGTGAACACGGCTTTGCACGCGAAAAATTCTACCTGAGAAAAATGGTGGCGCTGTACAGAGCAAAATGAATTGTGGGGCGACCCGGATGTCTCTGTACCGATGCCATTGATCTCGGCCTGTTTTGGTGATCTCGGCCTGTTCGGTGGTGATCTCGGCCTGGTCTCTGGTGATCTCGGCCTGGTGTTGCGATACGTAAATAAGAGTGTTTATGCCTTCGAAATAATTATAGTTGTAGTATGTACTTATTGTTCGGTATTTATGGTCGCTGTAAAAAATGTGTTTATGCCGTATAAATAAATATAGTTGTATAATTCACTCAATATGTCCTCGGAATGCCTCGTTTTCTGCCTATAAACTGTTCAGCCGAATTTTAAAATACAGAGTGTACAGAGAAATATCGATAATAACGGACATAATATGTTTGTAACGAAGGCAAGCTTCTATGGTCTTTGATCTACACAATGTTTCTAACTGATTGAATCCTAGCTGGCTCGTATAGCGACCGCGGTTGTAAATGTGAAGCATTGTATGTCCATTCTATGAGATAGAGCTTTGAACATCAGCGGTTTCTAAATAAACATGGCTTCACTTTGATTACGACTACAGGAATAACAATCGCTGAAAATAGGTTAATCCGTTAGACCCTACTAGTCGCGTTTCCCATGGTTGCCCATGAATGCTTTTAGTGGGAAATGAGGACTTGAGTAAATCTTGCGTCACTTCAGTCCAAGCCACTACTTAAAAACACAAGTACAATTAAAATAACATTAAACTGACTCCATCCCTTTATTCAATAAGAGTACAATACATATAAATAGACGTATTCAATCAGTTTCAACATCAATCATCATCTGTGAGTTTTGCTGGGGGTACTGTTTCACTAACATTCGTATGAGCTCACAAGCACGA
This sequence comes from Lamellibrachia satsuma, assembly GCA_033239005.1. NCBI lineage: Eukaryota > Metazoa > Annelida > Polychaeta > Sabellida > Siboglinidae > Lamellibrachia > Lamellibrachia satsuma. The sequence continues at coordinate 1,656,218 of BSQZ01000102.1, forward strand.
TTTCGCTCTTAACAATCGATTTCGCTCTTAAGCTATGATCGAAACAGAAAATTGCGTTTCACTAAGAATAAATCATAGAAACGCTCATAGGAACGCTCCTAACTTACGACGAGAACATATATCCATCATAAGCGAGAAAATGGCGTACTTACATGTTATCCAAAGACGCAGACGCTTTATTTTACAGAGAGATAGAGTTTTTCTTAATAGATTAACTTTGAATGACATCAACGATGAAGAACTAACGAAAGTTTATCGGTTGGATCGAAACATGTTATACGGACGACTAGACGATGATGATGCTGATGACGACGATCTTCTTAGTAGGACATAACACCTCCGCATATACAACAGTGAAGGCTTAGGTTTCAGTGAGAATTAGTGCAGGCAATGCTTAATTCGGCGATCCACACTGTTTCTTTTCCGTACAGGTTTTATTTTGGCGTTAACTGGTTACAAAATACATCTGTCGAACTGCAAAGAATAATAAGAACAATAAACTGGGTAAACTGCCGAAACACTCCCGCCTAGCTAATTGGAAAAAAAAAGGAAAAATATAAAACATTAGCGGTAAACAGAGCAGTTTGCAATATGATAACGTTCATTTTCTTCGTAAGCCGTTGCTCAATTCGTCGTCGGTGGCGATCAGGCACATCTTGTGAATAGGCCGATCATAGAGCCTTGCGTTGGCTGTTCGCACGGTAGCCTTCCGTACTAGGCCATCATCACCGGGCTGGACAGCTGTGACGACGGCACGTTCCCACAGAGTGCGTGGGGCGGCCGCGCCCTTCATCCCGGGCTCCAGTAGAAGCACCAAGTCGCCGACTTGCAGGTTCTGCCGCGAGTGAAACCACTTCGAGCGAGCGATGAGATGCGGCGGCATGAATCTCAGCCACGTCTCCCAGAACAACTGGACACGCTGATGCAGAGCTTTCACAACTTCTCGCGGATGTGGACGGTCCTCGACAACGGGCTGCGGCACCGTTGGCTGGTCGAAGGGTGAAGAATGTCGTTGCCGGTGACCGCAGGTGACCCGACAGGATCAGGTCCGTCGGGAAACAGCGGTCTCGAGTTGATAACGTACATCACCTCCGAGAGGAAGGTCTGCCATTCCTCGAAGGTGAATCGGCGCTTGAGGTAGTTGACGGCAGCATCGAGTCCTCGGCGGCAGCTACGTATGAGGACTCGACGACACCGTTCATGTGGCTCGCCTTCGGCACGTTGAACTGCCACTCGAAGTGTGTTCGTTCGGCAGCGAGTTCTCGCTTGAGACGCGAAACGTCCCACGAGTCGATCGCATCACGGAGCGGTCGCTGCGCCCCCTGGAAGTTCTTGCCTCGATCACTGAAGACTGTCGTCGGGTGTACACCTCGGCGTGAGACAAATCGACGCCACGCGAGTAGGAATGATTCAGTGGATGCGCTGCTGGTTAGCTCCAGGTGGACGACTCGTGTGGTAGTACACGTCACGATCATCACAGATGATTCTGTCGTAACGTTTCTGCTGACTTTTGTCTGTAGCGGTCCGAAAAAGTCAACGGCCACAGCGGCGAACGGTGGCGTACAGGGGTTTCCTCGGAAGGCAGGTAAGATGCCCATCTGTTGTTGTAGCATGGACTCCCGCCTGGTGCGACAGTACAGACATTTACTCGCCACAGACTTCAGCAGTTCTTTCCCATTGCCGATGTGGATTCCTTCCTTGGCGATGTTTGCGAGCACCACTCGGTACCCCTGGTGTAGATATCGTATGTGTTTTCGGCGAGCGTAGAGTTCGACGAGTGGACTGTTTCCTGGTAGGATGATCGGGTGGCACACATCAGGATGCAGAGGCAACTGTCCGATGCGTCCCTCGGCGCGGACAATGCCCTTGGCGTCGAGCACTGGAGCGATGCTGGCGAATGTTGAGCGACACGCGGCAAAGTCTTCTCGGAACTCCGACTGGCAGAGGAAGAAAAGCGCTTGCTGAGCGTCCTTCAGTTCTTCTGCTCCAATCGTTCTGGTCGATTTGGCTGGCATCAGTCGTTCACGCGCCTCTGTTTCTGCTCGTAGAAATTCGACGATTCTGTTGACGGAGAGTTGTTCTGCGGGGTGGTTCTGTCGCATCCAGCGTTCACACTCGTAGTAAAGTTCTGGCTCCAGCTTGCTGCTTACGATGCGTACCACTGTGGGCGAGTCGAGTTCGCTCTCATTGCCGATTTCCGTGATTCGTCGCGCAAAGTCGGTCAATCGATCCAATACGGCTCTCATCTCTGATGCTGCATTCTGTTTGATCGGTCGAATGCCGTCCATGTCAGCGATGATTTCTTGGACTACAGCTGCCTTCGGTATCTTCTCTTCTAGCCGGCACCATACTCCGTTAGGGCCGCTCATAGCAGTGCAGCTGTCGATAGAGGCGGTCACTCGAGACGGCAGAACTGAGGCGTGCAGTATGTACATCAGCTTGTCTGCCTCCTTGCTGATACCAGCGGAGTTGAAGTATTGTTCTAGCTGCAATCGCCACGAGTAGAAATTCTTGTTTTGGCCATCCCATCTTGGCGGATGCATTCCTGTCGTGCGGATTGATGCGCTTTCTCTCGGGGTGACTAGCTTGTCGGTGATGATGCTCAGTGCTTCGAGCGTCTTGGCGAGAACGTCGGCGTTGGCGTTGGCGTCGGCGGGTTGCGTATCGTGCGTCCACCCTGTCTGCAGCTTGTCGATCTCTATTTCTCTAGCGGTGACTTCTTCAACGTTACTCTCAACATCGACGAAGCGAGCCGTTGGACGTGAGACGCCTTCTTCGTCGTCTTCTCTTGCGATGTCATTCTCCAGCAAGACGGTCTCCATCTGCACGTTGATGTTATTGAGTTCTTCAAGCAAGAGTCGTGCGCGGCGTCGAGCATCATCTACAGTGTCGGCCTGTACGTCAGCTCCTTGGCCGACAACTGCGCGCAGTCTGTTGACGCACCTCGTCAGCAGACCCTTTTTGATCGTGCGCGTCTTCTTTAGGACTTCGTAGGCCCGAACTACTTCTTCCATGGCGTAGTGCACTTTCAGTAGGCTACATAAATTTCGACTAATTCGGCGATCCACACTGTTTCTTTTCCGTACAGGTTTTATTTTGGCGTTAACTGGTTACAAAATACATCTGTCGAACTGCAAAGAATAATAAGAACAATAAACTGGGTAAACTGCCGAAACAATGCTTGAAATCTATGTGAAATGCGATCGTAATTCGGTAAATATTACAGTTAACCAACGTAACGGAAAAGATTATTGCAGTGCCAGTTATGTCGCACAATGGCTTCACACCAATTGTACTTGTGTTGGGGTTGTTGATCTCCCCAATCAAACATCGCTTTGTTGTGGCGCCTAAAGAAGAACACACCAAAATGAATGAATGAATGGACTTTATGTGCCGAAGCGGTGCGCTCAGGTGGCAGGCGGGTCGAGTGTTGGGGATAAGACAAGCGGTCCAATCAGATATACCATACCTATGATTGGCCTATCAGAAGCGAAGGTAAGCAACCACCGGGGTATTTAGAAGGGGGACTCACCACAAAGGTCAACATACAGAGCGAAAACACGACTATTAGATACAATCATCATTTGCGATCGCCGTACGATATTGTAGCAAGTAGCCTACAAGTATATGTCCTATAGATCTGTGGTAGTCACTGGTCAGTGATGCGTATCGTTATGCATGGTTGGACATCAAAGTGCCCGCTGCAGTAAATTGCACTAGTACATTATACCCGTAGCCTGCCACACGAATGGGTCGACAGTGAACACTGTGTGCTGATGACATTACATTGAGGTACAAGATACATTACTATAAGCACATTTCACTGTCAATGCTGTTTAGCTTAGTTAGCTAGTATTTAGTATTCATGTTATTTTGTTACTCCTTTCAGAGTGCAACAGTTGATCATTTCCTGATTAAAGACAACTGTCATCTGAAGGAGAGTGGTTTTCCGCCGACGGCGACGACGGCGATGTTGGCATGGAGCACTAGTAAAGGCCGACACTTGGGTGAGCGTGGTAGCAACTTCCGGCTGTGGCGGCTGCATGCTGCGGTTGCGTGGTCGCTCGCTCGGGCGCCTTCCGCGGCGTGCTCGGTAGCAGGCGAGACAGACGCGGTGTGGTTTGGTGTTCCATCCTCTTGCGCCCTCAGAGAACAGAGCGAATACCGTCTTGCAATCGGGGCAGATCGCGGTCTGACCACGTCCCAGCTGGGAAGATACGGGCGCGGGTACCGAGGTCGTTGTGATTCTTTTGAAAGACGAGATGCCAGCAGCCGATGAAGGAAGGGCGTTTCGCGTCATCTCCTTTCCCTCAACTAGGGTAATGACATCGTTCACGGTGCGCTCGAGTATTTTGTCTGCCCCGAGGATTTCACGGCGAATATCCATGTCGGCGATCCCGGCGATGAGGACGTCCCTGACGATTATTTCTGTGAAGTCGACAGCGGTTGGAACCGGGCAGGCACATTGGACGGAGTAGGCGCAAGTTTCGGCCTTATCGCGTACACGGGCTGCAAACGACCGGAAAGATTCTTCGCGCTCTTGGCGGAGGAGAACCAGCTCAGCCCGGTTGACGCAGGTGGCGACAGCTATCACCGCCATGGCTTTCATTGCAGCCATCAGCCCAGCTGTGGGCTTCACGATAATGCCAGGGTCCGATTTTAGTAGTCCATTTCCGAGTTCATCGGCCGCACACTGAAATAGCTGGGAGGAGGAGTTGTGGGGATCGATGCCCGATCCCAGGGCAAACGCGACCCATCGGCGTGAAAAAACATTCCATTGTTCCTCTGAGACTCCCACATCGACCCGGGGCCGGTCCAATTTCGGCCCTCGGCATGCAGCAGCTGGTCCGGTGTAGACCTGCTGGACGAGATGGACAGAGTTGTGGTTGCCCAAGAGCGCGATCGCTACTTTTTGGGGTTTCTGTCCAGTCGAGAAGCCACAGCCCGGCACGACACACTGGATGTCTATGGTCGCCATGCTCAGCTCAAGGGATGACGCGGGTTGCACTCGTTGCCGCAAATGACGTGCAGTTGATCATGAGACCATTCAAGCCATTTTTGAGCCCAAAGACACCCTTCCGTTGGTCAGTAGACCTGGAGAGCGCATTCCAAGCCTCAAGGTCGAGCATTATCGAGGCAATCAGATATGGTGTCGAGATCTTCGACCTACGAAGACGGACGTGCCTTCGACCCGATTGGTCGAAGCTCGGGATCGGTTATTTCCTTAGTCAAAAACATTGTGATTGTGCAACGACCTTGCCGGGGTGTTGCGACGATGGATGGAAGATAACCTTGGCGGGCTCCCGTTTCCTTACCCCTACCGAGCAACGCTACGCGCCAATAGAGCTGCGCTTGACACGCGCCAATTGGCTGTTGCATGGGGCCTAGAACAGTCACGCTACTTCACACAGGGCTGCGATGACCTTGTCGTCGTCACTGATCACAAGCCTCTGGTCAAGATCCTTGGCGACCTCAAACAACGGACACTGCCTTGGCATTTCGAAGTGACGCATCTCCCCGGGAAGACAAACACCGCTGCTGATGCAACATCTCGCCAACCATCACAAAGTGAGTATGCAGAGCTCACAAGTCTCACCCTATGCTCCGGAATGGATTCTGCGGAGTGCGCAATTATCGCAGCCATTCGTCGCGATGCTTCATCATTCACCGCGCTATCCTGGGAGCGCATCGCCATGGAGACGTCATCAGATCCTGGCATGCGCCTGCTCATGGTGGCCATTGAAGAAGGCTTCCCAGACACACGTCGCGAAACGGACGACACCGTTGCGGCATTCTGGATGTACCGCGAGAGCCTTTGTGTCTCAGACGGGGCCGTCCTATACCAGGATCGGGTGGTAATTCCTCCCTCCCTTCGCAACGAGGTACTTCGCACTCTCCATTCTGCCCACCAGGGAGTGTCATCGATGGAATCCCGTGCCCGTTCGATCGTATTCTGGCCGGGCATATCCACCGCCATTCAGGAAACCCGAGATAGATGTCGCTCATGCAACAAAACAGCACCGTCACAAGCTGCGACTCCCCCAGCGGCGCTTGACACGCCGTCGACTCCGTTTGAGTCAGTTTTCGCGGACTTCTGCGATTACGGAGGATGCCATTATCTCGTCGTTGGTGACCGTCTGTCGGGTTGGGTGGACATCTACAAAACGCCCCGGGTACACCCTACTCCGGAGCTACTGGCCTCATTGCCTGTCTTCGCCAGATGCTCGCCACTTTCGGCGTCCCTGAAATCCTGTCAAGTGATGGGGGCCCTGAATTCACAGCTTCCGAAACCTCCAACTTCCTGTCGCGATGGGGGGTCCACCATCGCATATCTTCGGTCGCCTTTCCGCAGTCTAACGGCCGGGCTGAAGTAGCGGTCAAGAAGGCTAAGCGCACTCTTATGGATAACATAGGCCCGACCGGCTCGCTAGATAATGATGGGCTGTTACGAGCCATGCTGCAACTCAGGAACACACCCGACCCCGATTGTAACGTATCCCCTGCGGAAGTGATATTTGGCAGACCCATCAGAGACGCGTTCTCATTCGTCAACAGGTGTACTAAGTTTGAGAATCCATCCATTCGCTCGATGTGGCGGGAGGCTTGGTCGGCAAAGGAGAATGCTATGCGCGCTCGATTCGCGCGCACCTCTGAGGCCCTAAATGCCCACTCGCGGGCCCTACCGCCCCTGGGATCGGCGCGAGAGTATATGTCCAAAACCAGCGTGGGCCCCATCCGAACAAATTGGACAGATCAGGCGTCGTCGTGGACGTAGGAGACAATGAACAGTACCTGGTCAAGATTGACGGCTCGGGCCGACTCACCCTCCGCAACAGACGGTTCTTAAGGCAATTTGTCCAGCCCTCTACATCTATCGGCGAGCCACTGTCATCTCGGTGTCCCGCGTCAAACGACCTTGCTCTCCAACCACGCCCATACACGATGACAGCAACCACGCCGGATCAGTATCATGCAGCCACTGCGCCAGAGCTCCATTCACCAGCTACGCCAGCGTCTCCTGCTGTATCAAAACCCCAGGCAGCAACAACGCCAGCTTCTCCAGCAGCCACTGCGCCAGAGATTCGTCCAGCTACCGCAACTCCTGACGTAGATGCACCTCCAGCAACCTTCGACGGGCCACCTTCACCGCTACCTCGTACTCCCTCTGCACGGCCTCCGGAACAGTCATCGCCTCGAGTCCTGCGCGAACCACGATTGCGTCGACCGCCTCGTTGTTACGAGCCAGTGTCAGGGACGTGGGTGTAAGTCTTTACATTCATAGTTCATGAACGTGGGGGGGGGGATGATGAGATGTAGCAAGTAGCCTACAAGTATATGGCCTATAGATATGTGGTAGTCACTGGTCAGTTATGCGTATCGTTATGCATGGTTGGACATCAAAGTGCCCGCTGCAGTCAATTGCACTAGTACATTATACCCGTAGCCTGCCACACGAATGGGTCGACAGTGAACACTGTGTGCTGATGACATTACATTGAGGTACAAGATACATTACTATACGCACATTTCACTGTCAATGCTGTTTAACTTAGTTAGCTAGTATTTAGTATTCATGTTATTTTGTTACTCCTTTCAGAGTGCAACAGTTGATCATTTCCTGATTAAAGACAACTGTCATCTGAAGGAGAGTGGTTTTCTTCAGATATGCAGTCCGAAGAGGCTTGTTTGTATGAGTTGTTTGCGAATTGTCAATGCGTCTCTGTACCAAAGTGGCACCACATTACGGAGCCTGGATTAATGGAGGATGCGTACGCTGCATTCGCTAGATGGCAGTGCAATATGCACACATTTTTTTGTGGTGCGCTGATCGTTAAATGCCCGTGGTTAAATGCGGTAGTTAGAAAACTTATAAAACGCGAGCGAAAAGAACTCCCGGCTAAAGTGGACTACAAATCTCAATTTATTTTCACAGCCTACAATCCGGGAGATTTCCCTGTTTTCTGGGAGTTACGTAACAAATCCGGGAGACTCCAGGAAAATCGGGGATGGCAGGTACACGCCCACAACAATAGCAAGGGCTAGTTCAATCAAGTTTTGTGCAGACTGGACAATAGAAACTTTGCTAAACAGTATCCTTGTGTTCTGCCTGTTATTAAAGTTATTTATACGCGTTAGACGAACGGTCCCCTATTATCGCCAACACGTGCATACTGATTTCAAATATTGCCATCGTTCATGATCTCCATTAATTATATAGAATTTTTTATTTAATTCATACATATTTAATAATTGTCACAATCGGAACACATTATGAACGAAAAAACAATAAAAAGGTTTTCATAAAAAAATGCCTCCGTCACCAAGGATGACAAATGCCTCCGTCCCCAGGATCAAACTGAAGAAACAATTTTAATTGCTTCAGAAATTTGTTTAATTACTTCAGTGTAATCAAACATGTAGGCTGTTGCTTGCTAGATAAGGAATTTTTTGTCATACCGTAATGTATTTCAGGAGTTGAAAAATGTTTGTATTTATTAGAGTATTGTAACCATGTTATATATTTTACTAATCCACAAAGAATTTGTCTACTGCCGAAATGCTTTACAAGATGACCTAAATATCTTAGAGCAGTGGAGTAACAAATGGTTACTAAAATTTCATCCAAGCAAATGTAAACATATGACTATTGGAAATAATAACATTGGGGAAACCAAATATTCTATGACACTTAACAACTCCATTTATCCGCTCAACACAATTGAAAAAAAAATGGCTTAGGGGTTATTATAGACACAAAGCTACCCTTTGATGACTACATTAACCATGCAGTAAACAAAGCAACAAAGATGACAAAAATAATTTGCAGATCTTTTAAATTTCTTGACAAAGATACATTCTTGCCATTGTATAAAACAATGGTAAGAACGAATCTTGACTATGCCATAGCAGTATGGTATCCTTACAAAAAAAACGCAATAGAAAATGTCCAAAGAAGATCAACAAAAGAATTGCCAGGGATGAGAAACTTAACTTATATAGAAAGATTAAAATTATTAAACCTTCCCTCATTATCATATAGACGTATACGAGGCGATATGATTGAAGTTTTTTTAATTATAAATAATCTATACGACATTGAATCTTCACCTAAACTCTTAAAATGGGAGGATGTATCCTTCAGGACAGGAAATAGAGGGTACACTCTAAAATTATTTACTCAAAGAAAGAACAAAAACGAATATAAGAAAAAATGCTTTTCCAATCAGAGTGACTGAACCTTGGAATTCCCTCCCGGAAACAGTCGTTCAAGCAAAATCTTTAAATACTTTTAAAAACTGCATGGACCAATTCTGGTCCAATCAGGAAATTCTGTATAATTTCGAAGCACCATTAAAAACAGGAACTGGAATTCTTAAACTGTTAATAGACGAAGAAGAAGATCTGTTCATTGAGAAACCTGTGATCTGAACCATCTTAAGGTAAGGTAAGGTCAAATGTTTATTAACATGCAAGTGTACCATTTAATAATACAATTGCAATGTAGTTGAAACTAAAGCTGATGTAATTTTATGAGCATCGAGGATGTGAAATACTCTGATTTATGCACAATTCTCAGATACTTTGAGACCCTCCAATTTACCTACAATTCTCTGATGTCCCGAGCCCCTCCAGTTTATGTACAACTCTGATACCCTGAGACCCTCCGATTTACGTACAATCCTCCAATATCCTGAGCCCCTCCGATTTACATATAAATCTCCTGCATTTGCATTTCTGAAACTTAACATGTATGACTCAATAAGACACATCTATTTGTCTTTATTTAATTGCCTGTGTATAACTATCAAGTGTAGTTGAATTCAGAATAATCATTTGTGCACATCCTGGTACATCTGACAGCATTTCGAAGTGTTTCTCAGTAACACTTCATGGTTGTGTGAGAAACGTTAACCCTTTACCTGTCTGTGTTGTAGCTATGAACCATTCCTGCAGCTGAAGACATCCTGTTGGAAGTTGGAGTGTCCATTTGAAACGGCTGTAGAGCTCACTACAGTGTGAGTGACATCATTTGTGTGGTTATATATAAGTTCTCAAAGTAAAGAAAACGTAAAGTGTTTAATATTTGTCCAGACCACCCCACCAATACACGGTGTGGGACATAGATAACATGCTATTGGCGGTGCTTTTTGGTCGGCAAGGTGCACGTCATCGACAATATGCACAATTGAATATTTTATAGTATTTTCAGCCGTAATATTATTTGTAGTAATACAACATTTGGTCATGTCTATCAGGCCGCATGTGTGTTAGCGATATGTTGTGACATTTAGTTGGAAAAGATGTGGTTACCCCATAAGTGTAGCTGTAATGTTTGTATTGTTTCAATAGCAGGAACAGAGAGGTAGAAGATATTTTATAATGACATGAATAATACTAAGGCTAATGGTTAAATTATGTGTACTTGTAAATAGTGGTTGAAGTACCTTCAAGTACTGTCATTTAATTGACTGTATCTTTACAAGCACGCCATATTTACATTATCCAGTGCCTGCTTTATAGCCATGTTTACGTTGGGTTAGAACTACCCACTAGTCCACTAGTCTGTACACTAGTAATGTGAATGTAGTATGATGTGTTTACCTGATTGACAGCTTACCTGTGTTTACCAGATTGACAGCTGTATGTTTTGATTGACAGCTGAGCTAGGGGATTATGATAATGAGAAACACACACCAGGGGTCATCTCAGAGTTCCGCTTCGTGCCAGAAGAGGTGCAATCAGAGGAGATGGAACTTGCCATCTTCGAGAAGTTCAAGTCCTGCAAGTCAGTGAATAATAACAATAATACATTTCTTATATAGAGTCTCATCCAAATAATTGTTTTATACCAATGTACAGTGGTGTACACATTATATTGTCATAACATCATATGTACCAAGGTAAAGTGGTGTACACATTATATTGTCATAAAATCATGTACTGATGTACAGTGGTGTACACATTATATTGTCATAAAATCATATGTACTGATGTACAGTGGTGTACACATTATATTGTCATAAAATCATATGTACTGATGTACAGTGGTGTACACATTATATTGTCATAAAATCATATGTACCGATGTACAGTGGTGTACACATTATATTGTCATAAAATCATGTACTGATGTACAGTGGTGTACACATTATATTGTCATAAAGTCATATGTACTGATGTACAGTGGTGTATACATTATATTGTCATATAAAATCATGTACTGGTGTACTGTGGTGTACACATTATATTGTCATAAAATCATATGTACCGATGTACAGTGGTGTATACATTATATTGTCATATAAAATCATGTACTGGTGTACTGTGGTGTACACATTATATTGTCATAAAATCATATGTACCGATGTACAGTGGTGTATACATTATATTGTCATAAAATCATTTAAACTACTAATGTGCACAAATCTGCAGTTATTACTAATAAAACACACAGAAATATATTTTCTATGTAAATATAGTAATTAAAATTAAAAGCTATACAATAATATATATATATATATATATATATATATATATATATATATATATATATATATATATATGTATATTCATAAATATACATAGATGCTGCATAGAGAGACCAGTGCATACAGGACATCATTCAGGGAACTGGTTACATATTTTTGTTTTGTTGATTTTCCAACAATGATGAATTGGAATATTGTTTATAACACTAATATAGACCACACCTTGTGTTTCGCCTGACACACCAGAAGGCCCACAGGCTCCTGTGGAAGTATGCCATGGAGCACCAATGCCTTCAGTCTCAAGGGCCCAATGAAGGGGCCCAATGAACAGCAGAGCTTCTTCCGAATGGGGTCTTGCTTCCGATACAGGTAGGGTTGGTCTCACTTTTGCTATATGTGACCCTGTGACTTTTTATGTGTCTGGCATTAGGCCCAGGCTTTTACATGTATCCTCCATTATAACGGTATGCAGTGATTATACGCTGACAGTGATAACCCTTTGTAGCATCACTGGTATAATCTGGCTTTTAGGGTGCTGCATTGGCATTTCCCAATTTGCATGCATAATAGAATTTGTACTACGGTGACAGTGTATCGTGCAGTGACATTAGGTTTCAATGAGTAATGTTAGTAGTAGTATTGTCGGCAGTATCGGTACCCCGATGTGGAATGATGTTCCCCTGTTGTCATTAGATGGCAGCACTAGTCATGTTACAATGTTCAAGCGTTACTGTTGTGTATTGAATGTCCTGCAATGAGTTACATTCGAGTGTTACATTTATTTGTGAAAGTTATGTTGGATGGTCGGTATATTATAAGTAGACACATAGGCATCGTGATCAGTGTTATTGTATTAGGTTGCTATAACAGTCCAACCTGTTGTCATGATGGCACCTGGAAGTGGACTTCAACTGGACGGCTGGATCATGTTTTCTTATTAAACCACTTTATTTATATTATGTGGAATATGGTGCTACGTTGGCGGTAATAAATTGTCCAACGTTTGGCCAGAATCTTAAATGCTATTTACATGGTAATCCGTGTTACTAATGTGTCTTGGCTGTGTGCAGACTACTGTTTGTTAGGATATTAGGATGTGAAGTGTGGTGATGGCATGATAATAATCTGTGTTCTGTCCATGATAGATATCATAGTTCTGAGTAGCAGTCGCCGTTTCCGCCGTAGTTTCCGTTTCAGCCGTATGTCATCTTGGTTAAGTTAAACAGTTCTTCACAGAAATTAAGTACATTTTAGTTATTCTGTCATATAACGTCATGTCTTGGTTAAGCGTTCTTCTGTGTGAATAAACCATATATATATTCTGTTTGCCTTAGTGTAATTTGATTGGTTTGGGGACCCGCGAAAGGGCCGGTCTCACTTCTGCTACAGGTAGGGTTGGTCTCACTTTTGCTATAGGTAAGGCTGGTCTCACTTCTGCTACAGGTAGGGCTGGTCTCACTTCTGCTACAGGTAGGGCTGGTCTCACTTCTGCTACAGGTAAGGTCGTCCTCCCCAGGGCTAGTCTTTCCTGTATAGACCAACATTGTGACAAGTAAAAACATAAAGATGAGAAGTAAACCAGAGAAATGAAAACGAGAGAAATGTCTTACAGTTTGCTGGGTACACAACTTTAAAGTTTATGTGCTGCCATCTGTCACATTGCATGTAGGGTAATTTGTTTTAGTCAGCAGCGTTAAGTAAAACTTAATGTGATCCCTGTAGAGAGTTGCATAGCTGTGTTTCAGCAGGTGCGTAGAGTTCTATACGGCCAGCGTTAAGTAAAAATTTATTGTGATTCCTGTAGAGAGTTGCATGGCTGTGTTTCAGCAGGCGTGCAGAGTTCTATATGGCCAGCGTTAAGTAAAACTTAATGTGATCCCTGTAGAGAGTTGCATGGCTGTGTTTCAGCAGGTGCGCAGAGTTCTATATGGCCAGCGTTAAGTAAACTTAATGTGATCTCTGTAGAGAGTTGCATGACTGTGTTTCAGCAGGTGCACAGAGTTCTATACGGCCAGCATTAAGTAAAACTTAATGTGATCCCTGTAGAGAATTGCATGACTGTGTTTCAGCAGGTGCGCAGAGTTCTATATGGCCAGCGTTAAGTAAACTTAATGTGATCTCTGTAGAGAGTTGCATGACTGTGTTTCAGCAGGTGCACAGAGTTCTATACAGCCAGCGTTAAGTAAAACTTAATGTGATCCTATAGAGAGTTGCATGACTGTGTTTCAGCAGGTGCACAGAGTTCTATACGGCCAGCATTAAGTAAAACTTAATGTGATCCCTGTAGAGAGTTGCATGGCTGTGTTTCAGCAGGTGCGCAGAGTTCTATATGGCCAGCGTTAAGTAAACTTAATGTGATCTCTGTAGAGAGTTGCATGACTGTGTTTCAGCAGGTGCACAGAGTTCTATACAGCCAGCGTTAAGTAAAACTTAATGTGATCCTATAGAGAGTTGCATGGCTGTGTTTCAGCAGGTGCACAGAGTTCTATACGGCCAGCATTAAGTAAAACTTAATGTGATCCCTGTAGAGAGTTGCATGACTGTGTTTCAGCAGATGCACAGAGTTCTATACAGCCAGCATTAAGTAAAACTTAATGTGATCCTGTAGAGAGTTGCATGACTGTGTTTCAGCAGGTGCACAGAGTTCTATACAGCCAGCATTAAGTAAAACTTAATGTGATCCTGTAGAGCATTGCATGACTGTGTTTCAGCAGGTGCACAGAGTTCTATACAGCCAGCATTAAGTAAAACTTAATGTGATCTCTGTAGAGAGTTGCATGACTGTGTTTCAGCAGAAGGCCAGTCAGCATTACTCATGGCGACCGACCATTGAGAGGAGTGAGAGAGAGGATGGCCTGGGCTGTTGCATCCAAGGCATCCACCCTACATCCAGGTGGGGGCGGAGGTTGCAGCGGGTTGTGTAGTTCCTTAAAACTGTCACATTATATTTGTTTAAATCCGTATTTTTACTTGAAATTCTGCCCAAAGCCATTGAAATGTTTGTGTGTGTAAACTATGCATCATTCTATTTTATACAAGAAAATATGTAGTTTAACACAATGTTTGAAACAAATCCATATATAAATAGGCCGTATTCCACCAAAAATAAATGTGTGCCATGTGGCAGGCCCAGTTCTTGTTTCTTTTATAATTATTTTTGAAGTAAATGAAAATTATGTAACAGTTATGGTGTCTGGTATGTAGCTAAATTGAGGATAAGGAGGTGAGGCTAGCAGACCAAGATAGGGCAAGGGTTAAAAGTAGTAGACTGAAATGGGTTCATGGTTAAAGCTAGCTGATCAACATGGGACAAGGGTTAAAGCTAGCCGACCCAGCTGGGGCAAGGGTTAACATTGATGTCATTCTGATGACTGTTTCAGTGTTGTTGTCAAGCCAGCTGTTGCCATGGCAGCTGTGGTCGATTCACCAATGTCGTCTAGTCCTGTGTCACTGAATGTAACCACAAATGGCGCCATGTCTTCATTAGGCGCTTCCCCGCTGGAATGGCTCTACAATTTGATTAAGGGGCCAAATCAGACAACCAAAGCATCAGTCCATTCTAAGGTTACTATGGCAACTGCTGGTTGCAGCACGATTTAAGGTTAGTCTATAGACTGCCTCACAGACACTGAACAAGATTGGTTGTGTCTGAAAGGTTTGTTTTTGCTACTCTAAACAATACATATACTTAACTTGTGTGTCAACATCTGATCATGGAAAGCCTCCTCCGCTCAATTAGCAGACTTGAACATGCTGTTTTTATGTCATCATTTTGATTTGTTCTCATTTGTGATGAACACATGCGCAACTAAGTGTGAAGTCACTTGAGACCACACAGTTAACATGTCGCTAGAATTGCCTTGTGTGCAATAACTAGATCGATTTTACTATAGAAATGAAAAAAAAATTAAATGGGGACATTTCATCAAACACCAAATTTTATCGCCATTATATTGTATAAATCTCTGCACTATGAAACCTTTGTGATTTGTTCAGATCTCCTCTTGTGACATAGTTCAAAGTTCTTGTTCTGACAGACGAATCAGAGCTGGTTCAGGTGAAGCTGAAGGGACTTGATGAGACGGGGCCTGTTGCCATGACAACGAAGCCATACAAGGACGTGAATACGTTCATCAACAACCAGTTGACGTTTGTGAGCGCTCAGGGCGTCATCCCGCCCGACCAGATGAAGTGTAACATCCTCAAGGCCCAGGCTGAGGAACAGTACAAGAACACGGGTCAGTGGTAGATAGAGTGACCACTGAGTGACCAGTGTAGCACTTCAGACTGGTCAGGGGCAGCTAGAGTGATCAATGTGTCTAGTAAACATTTCATACAGTGACAGCTAGAGTGACCGCTGTGTCCAGTATAGGTTTTCAGATGGACAGTCCCAGCTAAAGTGACCACTCTGTCTAGTGTAGCACTTCAGATGGACAGTGACAGCTAGAGTGACCACTGTGTTCAGTATACCACTACAGATGGACAGTGCCAGCTAGAGTGATCACTGTGTCCAGTATACCACTTCAGACTGGACTGTGGTAAATAACATTGTAGTTGTATCAGAAGTCAACATGGCAGCATCTAAAGGTGCAACTTTGATTTTATCATAAAATTTCTTTTCTTCCTCATTGCTCCCTGGACTGAGGCATTTGTTGCTCCCATTATAAAGGACTGAGGCATTTGTTGCTGCCTTTATAAAGGACTGAGGCATTTGTTGCTCCCTTTATAAAGGGCTGAGGTATTTGTTGCTTCCTGACACGACTGTCTGTGTTGATGCAGGGCTGTCTGCAGACAAGACGTTGACTGTGGAAATGCCCCCCAAAGAAGACACCCCAAGGTGGCTCCATGTCCTGCAGTCTTAGATACAGGCTGTAGGCCGTCAGGTAGAACTCATTACTGTTCTTGAGTTCCATTGTCCAGTCATGGGGCAACATAAAATCACATGTAAATTCCATCAAAAAATTTAAGATTTGTATTATTGAATTGTTCCACTGGACCTTTGACCACGAATTTGAGACATTTCATTAAAACCAACATTATTTTTGTACTGAATATGCAGTGACATAAATATATCCAATCACCTTGCGTTTTGTTAGATATGTGGCAGACATATCTTCAGGAGCATCTGTAGGGTAGAGTTTGCTAGCCACCTCATCAGTCACACCAGTTAGTCTTACAACTTGTGTTCGTATGCCCCATTTTTCATTTGTGAGCCATGTAGAGTTTCCTGTAATTTAATGACGTTAAAACTTCACAAAGCAGCTCTCTTTAGGCTCCTCTGATGTTGGAACTGAAAAAGGAGATATACAATTATACTACTAGTAGAAATGAAAACTATATTTTGAAATTCAGATTTTTATTATCTAAGCTATTTTGAATATCTGCATAAAATATGGTTTCAAGTTTAAAATTACAGCTTGTGACCTGGCATTACGCTACTAAGTCTGAGGGTCATTTTTACTTTTAAGTGTATGCCTTTTAGTACGTAAGACATTCCTCTTCCAGGCACAGTTTAAAATATTTGCATCTGATGATATAATGAGATATTAGTAATCAAACAGCGTAATTATTATCCAGTAATTATGTTTTTGTTAGGCATTGCTGCCTGGAATGACAATTTTTTTATAACATTGTTGTAAACACTCAGTTTCAAATAATTAGCCACTCCCTTAGCAGATAAGGTATTCTCCCTTGTCCACACCATGGCAATTTCTGTTTTGAGCGTTTTATCTTGCTGGAGAAAATGGATTTTAGTGTACACATTATTTGGGGGTTTTTTTAGCATTAATTTGTATTGCTATAAACCATAAATTATATACAGTAGGAAATTAAGCATATAACATACCATAGATACATTGTAAAAAGGAATTGTGTGCAAAGCAATAAAAAATCTACACTATGCCAATGGGAAAGACCTGAGAAGATTTAAACATGACCAGTAAATTAACCTTTGGGATATGGAAAAAGAATTCTATGATCATAAAATAATTATCCTGAGATATGTTCAATACTTTCATGTTCAGTTCCTTCCACCCTATGCATAGCCTCATCCACTCCCCTATGTTGTCCCTCCATCTTCCTCTTCTTCCTTTACTTTCCGTCACACCTTCCACCCTAGGCATAGCCACATCCACTCCCTTATGCTGTCCCTCCATCTTCCTCTTCTTCCTTTACCTTCCGTCACACCTTCCACCCTAGGTATAGCCTCATCCACTCCCCTATGTTGTCCCTCCATCTTCCTCTTCTTCCTTTACTTTCCGTCACACCTTCCACCCTAGACATAGCCTCATCCACTCCCTTATGCTGTCCCTCCATCTTCCTCTTCTTCCTTTACCTTCCGTCACACCTTCAAAGATGGCTTTGACTGGACAGATTCTACTTTTCATGTGTCCACTTCAGTTTACGTTGATACACTTCATCTATAATAAATGTTAGACCTGTGGTTTGACATAGTTTGATACAGTACTGTGGTGTGTCATCCATCTTATAACAGCCGACTACCAAATAGTTCCCAGTAGACCCGTGGTTCGTCACAGTTTGATACAGTACTGTGGTGTGTCATCCATCTTATAACAGCCGACTACCATATAGTTCCCAGTAGACCCGTGGTTCGTCACAGTTTGATACAGTACTGTGGTGTGTCATCCATCTTATAACAGCCGACTACCATATAGTTCCCAGTAGACCCGTGGTTCGTCACAGTTTGATACAGTACTGTGGTGTGTCATCCATCTTATAACAGCCGACTACCAAATAGTTCCCAGTAGACCCGTGGTTCGTCACAGTTTGATACAGTACTGTGGTGTGTCATCCATCTTATAACAGCCGACTACCAAATAGTTCCCAGTAGACTGTGAAGCCTTGGAAGGTGGTACAAGTTAAACGTTGTGTTTAGCCTTGATTCTTGAAAATGCATGTTTTTGCTTATGGTTTCATTTTTGATAGAAGGGTTCACATTTATTTGGTTGCGTTATTTGCGTACTTCTTTTGAGAACTATGTAATATATTTTATTGCAATAACACATTTGATGAATTGCTATATTTGTAAATGTTCTGCTCTCTGTTTGAGGGTGTGGAATGCGCGAGAAAGAACCTACTCATTAAGTTCCCCGACAACCCCTGGTCATGATGACGTCTTCCCGTCTTGATTGACAGGGCACCAAACAGTGCATGGGCACCACTATGGAACAGTGCTACTCCAGTGGTACTCACATCGCTAGATACTGCTAATGTACTGTACATTATGTTACTACAGAGATTCTACCAGGATTATTTCATTGTGTTATGGTGGGCAGTCATAATTTTACAGCTTATAAATAAAAAAACAGTGTATCTAAATGGTGGATGTCGTGTGATAAAATTTTTATTTTGAATAACAATGATGTTTGCAGTGGCTCGTAATAAGACAGGCGAGATGGGTTGTTATTTAGGCACTGTATGCTATAAATATCTTGTCCCAGGAACATAACAGACATAAGTACTCTTTTATATATGGGCATTTACACAGTACTGGGCAACACAATTGTGTACCCCGTAACTTACAAATGTTGAAATCTTTTATTTTTAAATGTGACAGTGTGGTCAGCAAAACAAGTCCTTTAAGTTGAAATATCGATTGGATTAAATTATCTTGTAACAATAATAAATACATAAAACGTGAGTGCGTGCGTACGTGCGTGCGTGCGTGCGTGCGTGCATGCGTCCTTGTACATGAAATAATTTGTACAGTGGAACCTCGTTTATCTGAAGTGTGTGGATTGATTAATTGATAATGAAGCAATTTACAGTATATGGATTTGATCACAAAACTGTGTGGATTAATCAATAAAACACATTATTGAAGAATGGAATAATGAAGTTTTACTGTGTTTTCATTATTATATGTACATTCACACACAACCCAACTTCTTAGACATGCACGTTAAATGTGAAGATATATAGTGGTATGGTTAACTTGGGCACTGTTATAAAAACTGTGCTAAATGCTTATTGAATCATGACAGTTGTGTCAGATTGATGAAGTTTGGCAGATTCTCAAGGATTCAGTTAATAAATTACGACAATTCTTGTATTACACCAGTACTGTTGATGGTCAGATTATTGAATTGGGATTTTAATGTTTTGTCTTGGAAAAAAAATTTACTCGACAATGTCGGTTCACCTGTCATGGGGTGGGTTTTTGTTATGACCATGAAAATGCTCCGAGGTTGTGAAGGGTTGATTTGTTGAATCCTGAAAGTGCTGATGTACATTTACAGAATAAGAGCAGCACCAATGAGTTTGTAGAATAGGAGCAGCACCCATGAGTTTGTAGAATAGGAGCAGCACCCATGAGTTTGTAGAATAGGAGCAGCACCCATGAGTTTGCACACGACGTATGCTTGGTTTAGCCTGTTACAGTTCATCTGACATTGGTTGTTATGAAAGCCTCTCACCCAGTGATTGTCAGACAGTTTACATGATATAGCGATGACACTATCTTAAATGAAGTTTCTTCTGCATCAAATGCATTTATGGCTAATCTAGGTTAAAGCAATATACATTTTGAAACAGTCTCTGCAACCCCTGAATATTGTTTAGTCCATTGCCATGGTGCACGATTTTTACCTCGTATCATAATCATTTTGTTTCACTTATGCAGTTTAAATCAGCAGTATTCTAGATATTTCAGTAAGTTAACCCAATGGACGCCTGAAGTTGTGAACTGTTTTGAACTGCATACGCAAACGTGTCGCCCTTTCCTTACCAAATTTTTATTAAAATGTGTAACAGTATTATTTTAATGAGATGACTAGAAGAACATAATCAAGACTAGAAGAACATAATCAACAAATACCGTGCAAGAGTTGTGGTGCAGCCTACACAGGAGAGACGGAGATTGTGTAACACAAGACTAGAAGAACATAATCAACAAATACCGTGTAAGAGTTGTGGTGCAGCCTACACAAGAGAGACGGAGATTGTGTAACACGACTAAAAGAACAATCAACAAATACCGTGTAAGAGTTGTGGTGCAGCCTACACAGGAGAGACGGAGATTGTGTAACACAAGACTAAAAGAACATAATCAACAAATACCGTGTAAGAGTTGTGGTGCAGCCTACACAGGAGAGACGGAGATTGTGTAACACAAGACTAAAAGAACAATCAACAAATACCGTGTAAGAGTTGTGGTGCAGCCTACACAGGAGAGACGGAGATTGTGTAACACAAGACTAAAAGAACATAATCAACAAATACCGTGTAAGAGTTGTGGTGCAGCCTACACAGGAGAGACGGAGATTGTGTAACACAAGACTAAAAGAACAATCAACAAATACCGTGTAAGAGTTGTGGTGCAGCCTACACAGGAGAGACGGAGATTGTGTAACACAAGACTAAAGAACATAATCAACAAATACCGTGTAAGAGTTGTGGTGCAGCCTACACAGGAGAGACGGAGATTGTGTAACACAAGACTAAAAGAACATAATCAACAAATACCGTGTAAGAGTTGTGGTGCAGCCTACACAGGAGAGACGGAGATTGTGTAACACAAGACTAAAAGAACATAATCAACAAATACCGTGCAAGAGTTGTGGTGCAGCCTACACAGGAGAGACGGAGATTGTGTAACACAAGACTAAAAGAACAATCAACAAATACCGTGTAAGAGTTGTGGTGCAGCCTACACAGGAGAGACGGAGATTGTGTAACACAAGACTAAAAGAACATAATCAACAAATACCGTGTAAGAGTTGTGGTGCAGCCTACACAGGAGAGACGGAGATTGTGTAACACAAGACTAAAAGAACATAATCAACAAATACCGTGTAAGAGTTGTGGTGCAGCCTACACAGGAGAGACGGAGATTGTGTAACACAAGACTAAAAGAACATAATCAACAAATACCGTGTAAGAGTTGTGGTGCAGCCTACACAGGAGAGACGGAGATTGTGTAACACAAGACTAAAAGAACATAATCAACAAATACCGTGCAAGAGTTGTGGTGCAGCCTACACAGGAGAGACGGAGATTGTGTAACACAAGACTAAAAGAACAATCAACAAATACCGTGCAAGAGTTGTAGTGCAGCCTACACAGGAGAGACGGAGATTGTGTAACACAAGACTAAAAGAACATAATCAACAAATACCGTGCAAGAGTTGTGGTGCAGCCTACACAGGAGAGACGGAGATTGTGTAACACAAGACTAAAAGAACATAATCAACAAATACCGTGCAAGAGTTGTGGTGCAGCCTACACAGGAGAGACGGAGATTGTGTAACACAAGACTAAAAGAACAATCAACAAATACCGTGCAAGAGTTGTGGTGCAGCCTACACAGGAGAGACGGAGATTGTGTAACACAAGACTAAAAGAACAATCAACAAATACCGTGCAAGAGTTGTAGTGCAGCCTACACAGGAGAGACGGAGATTGTGTAACACAAGACTAAAAGAACATAATCAACAAATACCGTGTAAGAGTTGTGGTGCAGCCTACACAGGAGAGACGGAAATTGTGTAACACAAGACTAAAAGAACATAATCAACAAATACCGTGTAAGAGTTGTGGTGCAACCTACACAGGAGAGACGGAGATTGTGTAACACAAGACTAAAAGAACAATCAACAAATACCGTGCAAGAGTTGTAGTGCAGCCTACACAGGAGAGACGGAGATTGTGTAACACAAGACTAAAAGAACAATCAACAAATACCGTGCAAGAGTTGTAGTGCAGCCTACACAGGAGAGACGGAGATTGTGTAACACAAGTCTAAAAGAACAATCAACAAATACCGTGCAAGAGTTGTGGTGCAGCCTACACAGGAGAGACATAGATTGTGTAACACAAGACTAAAAGAACAATCAACAAATACCGTGTAAGAGTTGTAGTGCAGCCTACACAGGAGAGACGGAGATTGTGTAACACAAGTCTAAAAGAACAATCAACAAATACCGTGCAAGAGTTGTGGTGCAGCCTACACAGGAGAGACAGAGATTGTGTAACACGACTAAAAGAACAATCAACAAATACCGTGTAAGAGTTGTAGTGCAGCCTACACAGGAGAGATGGAGATTGTGTAACACAAGACTAAAAGAACATAATCAACAAATCCGCTGAAGTAGACAAGGAGTCCCACAGAAGGGAAGACATGCAAAAGAAGCGATATGGATATACGAAAGACAGAGGCATTGATCAACCCAGATGAGGGTAAATACGAACTTCCACACGTCTACGATGATGCCATCCTGCCAAGACTTTATTCTCATTCGTCCCGAGGAAGCCATCTTGGTAAGATAGGCGAACTTCTCTACAGGTATGTAAAACTTGATTATATGTAAGAAAAAAGTATCATCGTGAAAATGGACTATGCTGAGAAATGTTCAACAATGTAACAAAATAATTTTCTAAGGTGTATTTCTTTAATTCCGTATTAACACTCCTTGAAATGCTGTTACAACATTAGTTTCTCTGGGTGCGGGACTTCAAGGCCATTTTTTTCTTCAAAACTTTGTAGATTTTTATAAAATAATAAATGAGTACATGTATATTCTGTTGATCCATTGTATGGGATAGCCAAGCCACCACACTCCTGATAATGGGGCAGTCATACAGATAAAAGACTTCTAGGTACAAGCTTGTGTTGGGGGGGGGGCACTCCATACATTTCCAGAATACCATCCTTGAGAACTAACTGCCCCCCCCTCCCCCCAATAAGTCTCTATCTCATCTCCCCTGCTGTGGACTCACAGTGGTGGTCTCTATCTCATTTCCCCTGCTGTGGACTCACAGTGGTGGTCTCTATCTCATCTCCCCTGCTGTGGACTCACAGTGGTGGTCTCTATCTCATCTCCCCTGCTGTGGACTCACAGTGGTGGTCTCTATCTCATCTCCCCTGCTGTGGACTCACAGTGGTGGTCTCTATCTCATCTCCGCTGCTGTGGACTCACAGTGGTGGTCTCTATCTCATCTCCCCTGCTGTGGACTCACAGTGGTGGTCTCTATCTCATCTCCCCTGCTGTGGCCTCCCATAGTGATGGTCTCTATCTCATCTCGCAAGCTGTGGACTCATAGTTATGGTCTCTATCTCATCTCCCCTGCTGTGGGCTCACAGTGGTGGTCTCTATCTCATCTCCCCTGCTGTGGACTCACAGTGGTGGTCCCTATCTCATCTCCCCTGCTGTGGCCTCCCATAGTTGTGGTCTCTATCTCATTTCCCCTGCTGTGAACTCACAGTGGTGGTCTCTATCTCATCTCCCCTGCTGTGGACTCCCATAGTGATGGTCTCTATCTCATCTCGCAAGCTGTGGACTCACAGTGGTGGTCTCTATATCATCTCCCCTGCTGTGGAATCACATAGTGGTGGTCTCTATCTCATCTACCCTGCTGTGAGAGGGTATTACCTGAATTATTTAAAAGCAAAATATTATGTATAATTTAACCTATGGTATTATAGGTATTGTTTTACCAAAATATACTATTAAACACATTTTCTGTAAAGTGCTGTGAACTGTATTAGATGTGGTACTATACAAAATAAATATTGTTATTCAGTCACGTCTATTGCGAATTAGTACCGATTGGTTTTTCATAATCTTAATAATCTGTCAGCGTTTACAAGTACGAAAGAAGCTCAAAGTGCCTTTTTTGCATGTCCACACCAATTGGTTGTATTAGAATGATCATTATAATGATATTTAGCAACCGTTAACTATCTACTCACTTGTTTTGAGTTCCTTTGATAGCAGGTGTAGAGCAAAATTGATTTGATCTTGAAATAAGTTGCATTAATTAACATTTTATAATATAACAGTAATAATTATGTTTAGCAGTACTTATTATGAACAATATTTTAAAACATTTGTAGAACCCACAGCATGATGATGAATACAAATATATTTATATTATATACAATACATTCAGAAAGGCTCTAGTCAATCATCGTGGACATCAAACTATTGGCCACACTGATAAGTAAGGTCAAAGATGAATAATGTGTTTGATAGTTTTTGCTCAATTAACGAACAATTCATTGATCTCGAATGTACATGTATTATGTGCAGAGTTTACATCCGTGCGTGCAACAGAGAATACACAGTAATTTACACACATACAACTTACATGGAATTAAGCCAACAAGCACCATAGGTATTGTGATTTAAAGTTCCTGTGGTAGACAGTGCACATACTATGTGCTTAAAACATGAAAAAGACATTGATTACTTAACTAAGTTAAATATACAACCAAGCGAAATATGTCACACACATTACCTGTCAGTGTGTCTACATTCATGTTTCAGATTCATCTAACCTACCCACATACACACTGCAACATCAGATACTACTAGTGTTTGATAACACAGGATTGGCAACAACTGGAAGTCAACTTCAAAGTGTTACAACAAGAACATTGTATAATTACTGTGCAACATACACGTGAAATACAGTCAAACTTGTCTTAAGCGACTGCTCAATGGATGGTCGAAGGTGGTCGTTTAATGCAGGTAATTTAACAGGTGAAACTATTGTGAAAGAAGGAATTGACTATGGTCGTTAATTACAGGTGGTCGCTTAACGTAAGTGGTCACTTGAGCTGGTTTGACTGTAGTTTAATGTGTACCAACGACGTGCATAAGTTTGTTTTAAGGTCTCTCCTAAACACATAAAGCTGCATGTCACTTCAGTATTTTGTGCACACCTGGCTACATAACTAATATGTCATTATGTCAGAGAGGCTACCTGAAATGTGTATGAACTATGTATGTAAAAAAAAAATGTATGTACATGATATGTATACGGCACTGTTTTACATCATTATAAAAATACAGGTAATCAGAGTATGCATTATGTATCTTAAAGCAATCTTCTGATTTGCACACTGAATCATGATTATATAGAATAATGAAAATATCAGCATGCTCTTGGTTAATCAGGTAATGCTTCTAACTTTCCTTTCATATTCTGATTCACACTTCACCTAATGTGCAACATAACGGTAACAGAACGATGCATGTCTTGGTATAATATAATGTCTCTAATCAATGTATAATCTCTAATGATTCAAATGTTTTCCTGTATGAATCAAACTTTGAAGCTGGTGTACATTACTCAACATACAAGGGAAACATCACCATTAAAATAAGCATCATAATTACATGACAAAGCAAGTTACGCGCATAATTAAGTACACACATGTTAAGTTAATTAATTTACGTCACTGTATCTACATTGGTATATTTTTGTACCTTTTTACATTCATGTTTCAGATTTATCTAACCTACCCACATACAAACTGTAACATGATGTACTACTAACGTATCTGATAATACAAAATTGGTGACTACTAATAACTTCAACATTTTCCAATAAGAACAGTTAAAAACATTCATATTACTGTGCAACATACAAGTGATAATAATGTGCATAATCTTGTTCTAAGGTATTTAACACGTGTAAGAATTGCATAGCACTTCATCACTTTTAACACAACCGTCACCATAGCTACCACAGTAACAATGCCATAATCACAGAGGTCATTTCATATAATGAACTATGAAACTTGTGTACATGAAATATATTGTGTAGATAATTAATAGTACAAAGGCATCAATGTATATGGCACTGTTTCACATCATGGCAAATATATATATGTATATATATATATGTGTGTATATATGTATGTGTATATGTCTATCACATGAAGTACTTCTTCAACTCGTCCCTCTATGTCCATTGTCTATCACTAGAAGTACTTCTTCAACTCGTCCCTCTGTGTCCATTGTCCATCACATGAAGTACTTCTTAAACTCGTCCCTCTGTGTCCATTGTCCATCACTAGAAGTACTTCTTCAACTCGTCCCTCTGTGTCCATTGTCCATCACTAGAAGTACTTCTTCAACTCGTCCCTGTGTGTCCATTGTCCATCACTTGAAGTACTTCTTCAACTCGTCCATCTGTGTCCATTGTCTATCACTAGAAGTACTTCTTCAACTCGTCCCTCTGTGTCCATTGTCCATCACTTGAAGTACTTCTTCAACTCGTCCCTCTGTGTCCATTGTCTATCACATGAAGTACTTCTTCAACTCGTCCCTCTGTGTCCATTGTCCATCACTTGAAGTACTTCTTCAACTCGTCCCTCTGTGTCCAGTCGTCCGGTTGTCTAGCTGTGTTTCTTATGATGAAGTACACAGTTGGGAACAACATTGGCAGTTCTTGGTCAAAGTACGCATAGGGATACCTTGTGTTTCCAAGTAGGGCCTTTGCTGCCGCTGATCTACAAACATGACTAATATGTTCAGTTGTATTACTAATACTAAGACAACAGGATAAACCTAGCACAATTATAACATATTTTCTAGCTGCTATTTCTAACTTATAATTTGTTTAATATGTACATGTTTGTGGATCTTGAGTCCGAATAAAGACGATAATAATAATGGATGTAGCCTGATAGCCACATATGCATTAATACTTCTGTGTTTCACATTATCAAGAAAGACTACTTACTGTTCGGAGTAGTGACTTTGGATGTTCCTCAGTGTCCGAAGCAGACGACACATGAACTCTGTGTACTTGTGTGGAGTTGGTGTCTTGAATATCCTCTTAAAATCATCTTGAAATTGTCCAACCAACAATGGCATAACTGTCAGAGTTTCCTGTAAACAACAGGAATGACGCAGTCATCAATGATGTGAACCGGAATGGAACACAGGCTGCTCTACAATGAACTTTAATGAATGACACCCAGACTTCACTACAATGATCAGGAAAGACACCCAGAATTCTCTACAATGATCAGGAATGACACCCAGAATTCTCTACAATGATCAAGAATGATGCCCATACTTATCTGCAATGATCAAGAATGACACCCAGACATCACTACAATGATCAGGAATGACACCCAGAATTCTCTACAATGATCAGGAATGACGCCCATACTTATCTGCAATGATCAAGAATGACACCCAGACTTCACTACAATGATCAGGAATGACACCCAGAATTCCCTACAATGATCAGGAATAACACCCAGACTTCTGTACAAAGAACAAGAATGACACCCAGACTTCTGTACAAAGAACAAGAATGACACCCAGACTTCTGTACAAAGAACAAGAATGACACCCAGACTTCCCTACAAAGAACAAGAATGACACCCAGACTTCCCTACAATGACCATGAATGACACCCAGACTTCCCAACAATGAACAGGAATTACACCCAGATTTCCCTATAACGAACAGGAATGACACCAATAGTTCCTTACAATGAACAGGAATGAAATCCAGACTTACTTACAACGAACAGGAATGACACTGAGATGCAAAGCTAATTATTTCCTTATGAAGAAATATTATCACTTTCTGACGCCTTGTTCTTATTTTTTTAGTTTCAGCACAAGGATTTGGCCTATATGAACACCCTACACCTGCCTCACATTAATTGTGCCCCTTAACCACATTACATATGATTGGGAGTAATGTCTGTATGTTAATTTGACTAATGTGTTACAATCATGTTTATTTTTGGACAAAAACACACTCGCGACTTTACAGGGTGAGGTAGTGTTTTGGCCAGGAAATCAATACCTGCACCAACAGAGGTGACTCAAAATGGGTGTTTATATAGGCCAAATCATTATGGTGAATGGAGTAAAATAAAAAATAAGATCACAGTATCAGAAATAATGACAACAGCAATTTTTTTATAAGTTAACACATCCCAAAAGATAGTCCGACCGGTTGTCACAAATAACATTTCATGTTTACGGGGATACATTGTCTCCCACTATTTTCAAACCAGGGGACTTTTGATTGATATGTTGTTCAATATGCCATTTTGCAACTATCCGGAAAAAATTTGCTTTGTACTATTTATTTCCATGTTGGATCAAATTTTCACCTAATGCTCCTGGACTAAATGTAAGCATCTACCCACTTATACGCACCCAATCGGTCATTCCTGTCGGCAGCACCGTTGCTTTAGCGTTTTCAATCGCCACAGCTGTTGCATTGTGCTTCCACTTCTTCGACCCACTGTACAAAACGTGACACATACCAGAGGGTGAACAAATAATCTAACAAAAATAGTGTTATAATTCATATAACATATACATTACCGTTAAGGCATTCTTGAGAATGAAAACGTAAAAATTAAGAACGTATTGTGCAAACAACCACTTAATAAAATATAACATTGTTGCTATCTTATCTGGAAATAAAGAAAAAGTCGGCTTGCAACTAAATGGATGAAAATATAACAACTATTAACATACTTATTTATTAATATGATTTGATGTAGTATACTCTCCAATTTTAACAAATTTTCTACAACCATTTCACCATTAATGCAATGAACTCACTAAGTAGCTATTTCTGTTTCATCACCGACGGCTGCCAGAAACTGAAAACGTTTGTCGTTAGTCCACTGGTACCCATGCCTGGAAGAATACATCGCAACGTTTTCACTGGGAAAACATTTCCTATGCAGGAAGCAGCAGTGAGTGGGATGCACTGAAAAAAGTATGCTGATGGCACGGTCCAATTAGTATGTCACACGAACATATAACAATAAATATATGGCACAGTAAAAACATTTATTTCTTCATAACATAAATTGTGAAATTAAGATATCAATGTTAAGTTGTCATTAAAAAAATATAATTTGTATGTGAACAATTTGATTGGTAGATCTATCTTGAACAGATTAGGAGCAGTAAACATTCATCAGCTATTTGTAAATAACAACATTCTACCTTCAATAACACCTGCAATGGCCACTACATGCAAACATATAATGTTATTGTCCTTATAACCAACAGGTTTGTAATCAGTGTGTATTAAAGACGTTGAACAACTTCCCCAAGATACGTACCACAGTGCCCATGAATCAGTGTCCACAGTGCCAGTGCATCAACTGTATAGAATGTCCACAGTGCCAGTGCACCAACTGTATATATCGACAGACCCCGTGCATCAATTGTATATAATGACCACAGTGCCATGCCAGTGCATCAACTTTTTGCAAATGAATACAGTAGCGTGCAACAACTTGTGTAAATGTTAGCAGCGTGAATATGTTAAGAAACAAAACTGACCAATAAGGCCACTTTTAAAGGTGCAAAGTCTGATCGTTGATAACGTAAAAACATGTTGTATAATATAAAGTATGTCTATTCTAACAGCTTTACTGCTCAAATGTGTTTTACTGAACAATTTGTTTTTCAAAAAATAACGATTCAACTCGTTTTACATTTTGCATGTTGAACAGAGGCAGCCTAACAGGCAGACTAGGATAGCCATGTCGTTTTTATTTAAGATATTTATTACTTCAAATTGTGCATACATTATGGAAATATACTTGTTTAGTTAACTGTTTGTATTGCGTAATAAGTGCAGCCACACGACTCCTCCGAGTGTTATCTATATAACCCAGTCCACCCGTCTGTTCTCGTCTGCCTATTAGACAGCCCCTGCTGAATGGTAAAGTCGATCTTTGTAAGCAGGTAATGGTCAAATTATATAAAAAGGGGAGAATAGGGCAAGGTACAACACTTCATATTATAGGGGAGAATAGGGCAAGGTACAACACTTCATATTATAGGGGAGAATAGGGCAAGGTGCAACACTTCATATTATAGGGGAGAATAGGGCAAGGTACAACACTTCATATTATAGGGGAGAATAGGGCAAGGTACAACACTTCATATTATAGGGGAGAATAGGACAAGGTGAAAATTGTGATTCATTAAAACACATTTTTGCGGTTAAGACGTTAGAATAGATTTAGCTAAACCACATAGCATGATTTTATGTTAAAAACGATGAAAATTTTTTTTAGAGTTGGATTTAAGCCATTTTAGTTCTGAGCTGATATATGACTTGTTGATATATTCAAGACAATTGCAATAATTATTTTAATGTAGTTTAATGTTAATGTCATTTAATTTTTTATAATTATGTAATTATATGTATTTATCTAATTGTAATGTTATTAACTTATATAATTTTAATGTCATGTATTTAATTTTAATGTAATTTATTTGTTATTTACGTAATTTAATGTAATTTAACATTATTTATTTACTTTTAATGTAATTTAATTTTAATGTAGAGCGCCTTGATTAGTTTTAACTAGATTTGAGATTTGGGGTTATATAAGTGTAATATTTATTTATTCATTAACAAAATTGACAACAATTGTTGGACTCTTAATAAGCCACTGTCTTCCTTGTCCACTTGTCATCTGGGTTGCTTTGGACGGCAATCTTGTTAAATCTTGTTATTCCTTGTTAAACAAGGGATTCACCAGTTTTTAAAGATCTGGATTACGGTGAACGACCAAGAACACTACATTTACCTAAATTAGCAAATATACGCGTTAGAAGAGATACAATTGAAACCTTGATGATTATAAATGGGTTATACCATCCTGATATTGTACATCTGGTTTGTCTCAATATAGTAACTAGTCACATTATAAATACATGTGAATACATTTAAAGTGTTCAAGTGAGTGGGCAATACATTTCAGAATACTTCTTTCCTACAGCAAATAAGTAATAAAACAATAATTTATCCACATTCAAAAGACAACTTGATAGACACAGGACAAAAACAGGGCATATCATGATTACAAAGCAGCAGTAAACCTCAGCAAAAAGTGGCGAGAAAAAGGTGCAGAGCTAAATTTTTAATGGTAATTCCCAGAAGCAATAACGAGGCCTAACTGATTATGCCGAGGAAGAACATCAGATAGAAGAAATGGTAAAGGAAACTCATCATTGATATGACAGTAGTAACTGACGCCACTATGAGGTAAGTAAATGTAATTGCCCCTATATCTGTAAACCATTAGAATTACTACATTGGTGGTGCAAGCACTGTGTAGACTAGATAAGGTACGCACTAAATATAACATGGTGTCATTACCTGAGTAGAGTGTCAGCAAATGGCCTGTCAGCTTGGATATCTGCCAGCATTTTCTTAACCATGTCCACAGCAACTAGGTCTTGCACAGCTGACAAGTTGGAGTCTGAGCGGCCATTAACCATCTTCCTCTTCACATCTGCTGCACTAACAGCATAAAAAGGATGCCTTCCGCCAGACATCATATAGAAGGTAACCAACCCAGCCACCTGGAAGTCATATAATAAATATTATTAACAAGACAGATATAACATATTATAACAGATGATCTACAACAATATTTAACCCCCCCTGGCGATCAATAACAAACATTACAATGTAATATATTTCTATTACGTAGTTTCCTTTCTATCATTATTACAGGCTGAAGGCAATGTAACATGCCACTATTACATTTTAAGCTATTACTATTATATTTGTTTGTGTCCTTGGGGCTTTTGTCCACGCACCATGTGGAATCACATCTTCATTCAGTAATTGACTAGTTCCAAAAAAAACCTGCCATATTCAAGCATTCCTCAATGAGTTCTTGGTCTGGTTTCTTAAAATATCCAATCTGATAAACATGTGTTCAAAAGAAAAGCTTTGTTCACACAGTAAGCTGCTGGATTTTGTTCAAACTTTACTCTGGCAGTGAATGAATGGCGAGCATGTAGTTTGTGTCAAAAAAAGAATAGTTGGCTCCTGGAACTGGCTTCAATTGAAGGATCATTGAATGCTGTGTAAACTGTACATGGCCAGGCAACTATCACAACAATTGAAGGATCATTGAATGCTGTGTAAACTGTACATGGCCAGGCAACTATCACAACAATTGAAGGATCTTTGAATGCTGTGTAAACTGTACATGGCCAGGCAACTATCACAACAATTGAAGGATCTTTGAATGCTGTGTAAACTGTACATGGCCAGGCAACTATCACAACAATTGAAGGATCTTTGAATGCTGTGTAAACTGTACATGGCCAGGCAACTATCACAACAATTGAAGGATCCTTGAATGCTGTGTAAACTGTACATGGCCAGGCAACTATCACAACAATTGAAGGATCTTTGAATGCTGTGTAAACTGTACATGGCCAGGCAACTATCACAACAGAAGCCATACAGCATTACTCAAACTGTAGACCCCTTTGATGTCAGGTATGTGAAGGTGGCTTATGTGAAGAATAGCACAGTCTGGCTTCAGGTTGATAACAAGTTGAATTTTGATGTGACTGAAATGTTCAGTTGTAATAGAAATGTAATAGCTAAATTGCTATTACATTGCTTGCTATTACTATTACATTGTGTTCTGTTCCATCTATTAGTGTTACTTGAATATTTGTAATCGGTACCATTACATATTACTTACTATTGCTATTATATCAGGCCTGGGCTTCATATTCTGCAGGAATGACATGTAAATACCTTTTCAAACCTACACATAGTACAATGTCTTTGTTATTTATTTTAATGTAAATAATTCTACAGTCTAACAAAATGGCTACAAAGTAATTAATAGTTAATTTATTTTTATTGCTAATAAAACATGGACACCAGTTAGATTTGTTTATTCAGTATGGTGAGTACAACACACCGGACTCTGCTTAATGCAATGGCTGATAATAGCATCAGCTGTTAATAATAATCAAACATGATTCGGTGTCCATTATTTTTGGAAATGTGTTCACTTGAATGAGCTGCTCAATATGACCTAACTGCTCTGGCTCATAGTGATTGCATTCAGTACACTGTATTTCTAGCCAGATATATTATAATGGAGATATAATTATTATTGTTTTATTTGATTATGTACTAGTGCTCTACATTTGGGAACTATTAATGACTATGAGATGTCATCAAAGTATTCACAACATGTAGCAGATATAATGTCACCAACATATATTTCTGAGGCAGTGTCGTAGGGTCCCCCGGACTGAAGTACTTCTCTTGCTTTCCACCATGGTGTCCCTGTACAGATAAAACAATGCCAGCAATCAGATAAACATTGGCTTATTAAGGTTAAACTCTGTTAAACAAGTGTGTTATCAGTAATTTGTACCTCTTCCTAAACTGTAGTCTATTTTATGTTGGACTACATAATTATCATTTAAATTTGCATAACAAGTGAACAGTATAACGTGACACCATCAAGTACATTTCTGCAAGCATGCCGCTTGAAGTCAGTCATTGGGGAGTTTTTGGTATGATTGTTGAACAATGTTTGTGATAATGGGGGCTATCTGCTCCAGTTTCTTTTAGAACTCCGGCTGGGAGTTCATCTGGGTCTGTAGCTTTGTTCTTTGGTCTAGTTCAGCTGGTTAATTACTCCATCTATGCCAATTTCAAGAAAGGGGATGTTGGGATAAGTTTCTTGGGCTAATACAGAACTAAATTGGTTGTTAAGGGCATTTGTGTTTGGTCATTTATTCAAAGTTTGGGAATGCCAATGTTTACTTGCTTGTTTGCCTTAATAAATGATCAGAATAATTTGGGTTAGTTCAGGCTGTCTCCAATGTTGATGTTAACAGTCTTTGAAATAACTGGGTTTAAGTTGAAATTGAAGGTCACAGATTCATGATCACTCATTCCAGGAGTGGTACGGGTGTTGATACAGATATACAGATGTAGGGATTTGAGGTGAGTATGAGGTCAAGAAAGTTACCAGAATCAATGAGTGTGGGGTCGTTTGCCATATTTTGCAGTCCGAATTCACAAATTATTTATAGTAGTTTATTATGCTTGCTAGCAGTTAAAATATCCTGGTTAAAATATCCTGCTATGACTACATTGGGGGAGTTTGTGATATGTATAGTTTAGTTAGGGATTTGTGGAGAGCTTCAAGGGATTGGAGATGTTCGTTTGGGGGGCCGGTAATAAGATGCAAAGTACACATATTTATTTCGGGAAAAGTGGATTTTTTTCCAAACTATTTCAATGCAATTTGAATTTAGAAGAGGTTCTGCTACAATGTCATCATGAAAGTCTATGAGAACTCCACCTCCATTTCTGTCCTTTCTGATGGCCTCATTGTTTGGTGGGAGAAATAAGTATGTTGGATAGTTTTCATCTAATTTATTTTCAGCTTAATGATTTATGGGTTATTGGATTGAATAGTTGCCTTTAATTGAGTTGCTTTATCAATACTCTTAACGCTGTTGGTGTTTATAAAAATTCCTTTAAGTGTGTTTCCTTTGGTTTTCTTGTGACATTTGAAGGTTGAGGTGTTTTGGGGTTTGGTCCAGATGTTGCATCTACCTTTTGGTATGTATGAAACATTCGGCTGCTAAGTATAGAGCTGTCAAACCAGGTTGCTAAAATTTGATCGCTCATTGCTTGATAAAGTAGGGGCAACATTTGGAATTCCAGGCACATTGGCTTATCAAAGAGTTGTAGGATGATGGGGACATGCCGACAGTTTTTATGGTGCCAGAGATTGCATTCTTAACAAAGGATAGCCTTGTCACGGTTTCTAACAAGCTGATGACAGGTTCATATGTGCCAGGGTTGGGAGTGGGTGTCGCCTGCTAATGCAATCAGACCACTGAGGTACAGATGTGTATGAATGCCTGATTTTAATTTTATTTTGGGTTGGAATTTGATTTGGGGTTTGATGATTTGGGCATATTTTGACTTCCTTTTTAGATTTGATTGAGATATCCGTTTGCATGTTTCAATGATTATGGTTACTAGGACGATGACAGTGATAATTTGTATTAGCCAAGATTTGGCCATGATGTGGAGTTCGAAAGTGGATGAGAAGATTTGCCAAAAACAACATGGATACTGAATTTAAATACATTTTGTAGCTTGGAAGTCTAAAAGTTAATTCCAAGCACAAACACGTGATGACGTGAAATAGACCTTCGAATGAAATAAGTTATGAAAATAAAACGAATTCACCCAGATGGTGCTGCTAGTGGAAGTCCATCATCTTGGACATTTTGAATGTCCAAGATGATGTTCTATTGAAAATGTGTTTATTGTCAGTTTGATCTGTCTGGTTCTGTGTGATCAGTATCAGTATCAGACTATGTTTGAATTGTTGCACCAGTTATGCTCCTTGATTGTATCAGTGAATATGTTGTATTTTTGAGAAATGTGTAGTCTGTAGAGTTCTAAGTATTTCAATTTCATAGTTTCACACAGACACACACACAAAATACATTTTCAAAATGCCACTATTCTCTATACTAGTATACATACTACTACATATACTACGTCACTGAAATGTGCAGGTTTTTCCTGGGGTTCCCCATGCTATTTTTACCCGTACACGTTCACAACGGGAAGAAGCTGTTCTGCACGTTTGTCACAAGTTGTAAGTTCAGTGTTATTTTGAGATGTTTCTATGCCTAGTACGCATGAATAAAAAATGTAAACACAACTTTTCTAGCGTCACTGTGAAAGACTCAAATGGTTCACTTTCGGACAAAACATGAAATGTTTTTACCGATACTGCCCAACATAGCAGCACTGTCAAAGTATGTTTTTTTAGTGGTCGTTTCATTACCAGTATCTTAACTTGTAACACACTCTACACGTACACGTTACAAGTCTGATGTGTTGCACAGTGCTGAATCTGTAGCATATACAATTACAATTTCTATTGACCTTGCTATTGTGAGTGACTAGACTTCAGTCGTCAAACATCAGCGATGAACAAAATTCTACTTCTCCTATTAGCTTATTCCTTATCACTCTAATATCAGTCTGGAAGCGCTGCATAGCTGTTCTGTTCAAGCCTGCCATTCGGCTTCAGCCGTCCTGATTCAACATGCTTAATCGGCATGACTAATTCCGATGCAACGTAAAACTGGAGAATCGTGATCGATCATAGTCATCAACACGTGCACACTGCAAGACTGTCTACGATTATATTTGACACGACGGTCGAGTTGCATCAGGTCTTGCTAAATTGCGCAGTGTGCAGCGGGCCTTAGAAGACTATTCCTATGACAAAATACTTGAACAGTTTAAAGATTGAATAGACGAACATGTATTTTATTTATTATAATTATTTATTTACTATATTTATTTATTTATTATATTTATTTATTACCGTTAATGGAATAATTGTTAATATATTTTTAATCATAATATTATATATTTATTATTTTTATGATGTTTGTACGCGCCTATGAATGGGCTGGTCCCAGATATATGGTGCTTTGTAAATTTTTGCAATAATAAAAAACAGCAGACAAAAAGGTTTAACAAACCTGCATGTACTATTGGTTTGTGGCCAATTTCTCGACTGATCCCGAAGTCACCCAACTTCAGCTGTCCACTTGCATGCACTAAGATGTTTTCAGGCTGCAACATTAAAATCATTACAAAATATTGTAATATATATATATAATAATGACGTATTGGGTGGATATTCTGTGGTTGGTAATGTCTCGGTAAAGGAGGTTTGGCAGAAAATATTGAAATAAAATATTAGTATATATTTTTTACACGATTGCCCCATAACACATTACCTTTGTGTAGTGTGTAAAAAACAATAATTGTGTGTTAGATAATGCTCATATATATATATATATATATATATATATAATAATGTACATATATATATATTTTAATATATGATAGTAAATTTAAAATAAGAAAAGAACAACTTCATCTGTAGACTAACAATAATCATAATTAGTTTAAAACTTCCCCCGATATAGCGGCCCAAAACGCCCAACCCCGTACTTGTGCATAAAAGCCTGCCAGCCTGTTGACCGTTGCTTTTCAATGCTGCCATCCAGATATTTATAACCCGACCGGGTTCCAATCTGGAGTAGAACGAGATATGACGAGTCAACCACGTGACGTCGCCAATTTCGCATAATAATTTTTGTGTCCCGCCCTGTTTTTGTCACCAGTTCGATTTTTGTTTTGTTTATTATAATTGTATCTTGTTAGTATGATCATATTGCTAAGCACACAGCATGAAAGAGTTTGCAATCTTTCGGGTGTTGGTTTTTATGTAATTTTGAACTGAAACAAAAATGTTCCAGTCACAATTCACAAAACACAATTGGTAGCCATCTTGAAAATTACGATTTTTATATTTTCATGCACATTGACAAAATGTGAACAATAGTGAAAAGTAACTATCAGAATTTTATTGTTTTAGTGGAACAAAACTAACAAACATGGCTACATTTGCTTCTCTGGGTTGATGGTAACGACACTGGAATTTTGTATAGCATGGTGAAGTTGACATTTGTTTTTGATCAATATTCCTAAAATTTGCTTCATGATTTGAAAGTAAAATTTATTCACAAATTCAACAGTTATTGGGATATAATCATTTTGCTGCAAGCTACACGCGACATAAAGCACAATTGGTGACCATGTTAAGGTAAACCAGTTTTTTTTTTTGCCTGTATGAACTGAATCTTAAAAACCCGGCATATATGCATTTTTAGATAAATAGTTGCCTACTGCATACAAACTCAGTACATTGATTAAAACAAAACTGAAGCTCACAGTTAAGTCACAGTGTAGAACTTCATTCTGATGAAGGTAGTCAAGTGCAGTTAGAAGATCATTAATGAGGTCACATGCCATGCTGCTCCAGTGTGTTTCACATTTCTTCACTTTGATCCAGGCAGCAAGGGTGCAATCACACAACTCGTGTAGGTACATACCACTGTCTTCAGTCTAAAACAAATATAGACATCTTAGTTGTCTGGTGAAGAAATCAGCTATGCAAAGAACATGGATTAGCTAATTGTTGAGAGCATACCCTCTTAATCACATAGTCAAGATCAACTAGGTAATCAGAAAGCTGAAACAGTTATCAACAGTGCCATCCAAACTCCAGATGGCAAGTAAACATGGACACTATTGACGATCATTTCTCATCTACGTGTGGCACGCCCTGATATTTGCAACTCTGTCTGTCTGTTCCCTCATATCTCCGTCGGTTTCACAAACATGGGACTGACATTTTTCTAACTACAGTGTATTCGAAGATGAGAACCAGGTTTCTAATGAGGTAAACAATGTTTTTTGTTCGATAATTTATCTTCCTTTGTGAGAAAGAATACTTACTATCAATACCTTCTAGTTTAAAGCAACATACTTTTATCATTGTCTTCTTAAAACATTCAACATTTAAAAACGTTTTGAGCTGTTTTAGCTTATCTTTGGTGGTGTTAACCTACATTCTTTTTGGTGTTTTATGGTCTCTCCATCGTTTTGGAATCAGCTTATTTGAACACTTTTTTTTCCCACTTTTGGACCATTAGGGCCAAAGTTATGTTTATATATTTTTTACAAGGTAATGCAAAATTGTTGCCATTTTTTATTATTAATATGCAATAACTCAAAAACTATTTCACTTACAAGTCTGCAATTTGGCTTAAGTCAATTTCACAACAGGCGCAACCTGTATATCAAATGTCATTAAAATCAGAGGAGGTCAAGAACACTGCTGGTTGATTTCATATGGAATGAACCTTTTTGTAGCAATCTTTCATATGGTACTTTATTAAAAACTTTCTGAAAAATAAGTAGAATATATTTGGGTGACCCCTCATCTACCCAGATTTCTTAGACATGACCTAGCCTTTGAACAAACATGCTAAGATGGATGTATTAATATTTTGCCCTCCAAGGAAGTCCACCGTATGTTTTATAATTATATTCTCTAATAATTATAAACCACTGATGTTAAACTCGGTATTTTGCAATTTTCTGAGCTTTTTCCAACATTCTTTTTATTAAGTGTGTAACAGTTTCCACACAAAAAGGAACTATTTGAATGACCAGTTTGACACTTTATTGGTCACTAATTTGTTCCACTGTTTCCTTTAGTAGTTTCTGTGGAATCCTGTCCTCTCCAGGTGTTTCCTTCAGTAGTGTCTGTGGAATCCTGTCCTCTCCAGGTGTTTCCTTCAGTAGTTTCTGTGGAATCCTGTCCTCTCCAGGTGTTTCCTTCAGTAGTTTCTGTGGAATCCTGTCCTCTCCAGGTGTTTCCTTCAGTAGTTTCTGTGGAATCCTGTCCTCTCCAGGTGTTTCCTTCAGTAGTTTCTGTGGAATCCTGTCCTCTCCAGGTGTTTCCTTCAGTAGTTTCTGTGGAATCCTGTCCTCTCCAGGTGCTTCCTTCAGTAGTTTCTGTGGAATCCTGTCCTCTCCATGTGCTCAGTTATCAATCATCGTTTTTATTTTCGTAGCTACCTTTTCAGGAGTTACAACTAACAGTCATACACAATCTGATTTAGCATCCTGAAGTGATATTATGCAAGTCATTTTGTATATCCTCTCTAGTAAACACTGAACAAGTGTACCAATTTAAGTCAAGAAGAAATATATACACATAGTCTACAAGATAATCTAGAGAAACAACTTAAACTGTGTGAAACGTAGCAGGCATTACTAAATTTAGAAATGAAGAATATATAGTCTTTACTCTTACATAATAATCCACAATGTTGATGTGTCTTTTGGTCAGTAGTAGTATTTTTGCTTCATTTATTCTTTCTGTGAGGGCCTTTGCCTTGTTTCCATCCGTAGGCACTACTTTCACAGCTGCCTCTTCTACAGTGTCGGCCAAACGACTGTTGAAACCTACGTAAACACGTGTTCCACTGCTCCTATGGAAATAAATCACAATAAGATTATTAACATTATAAACAGTTAATGTAAGAAACACATTAAACAATACTACACCACTGTAACTGAGTTGTAATAAAAAAAATTATCCATTGCATAGATTGTTTGAATATGAGAATTACCAATATTATAATAATTATTTATATTCAAGTTTTAAGTTTTTGTCAGAAATATAAACATGTTTGGTATTTCATAGTGAATTGAAAAAATGTATGTCTATATTTTAAATGCGTCCACGCATAGACATAACACAGACATTACATAGACATAACATAGACATAACATAGACATAACATAGACATAACATGCTTGTAGTCATTTATTTTAGCACCACTATGACCAGTATCTTCAGTTGCAGTGCTTCGCCAAAAGTCAGAACTTTTCTCTTGTTCAAAACTATACAGTACAGTGCACTTGTTGCAGACGGGACAACAAATTATTACAATACCATCATTTAAAAGATCATCATGCAGCATTTCTACACAATTTCTACACATAATAATAACATGATATACGGTTATTTCAGACAAAAGGGAATATGTTGATTTAATCATGTATCGAATGTCAAAGACACATTGAAAGCCCAGAAACATCAATACACAGTGAATCAGCATAAAGAAGGTACCATTCCAGTACACGGTAGTGTCCACAAAACCTTACACCACAGCTGCATGTAAAACTACTCAAGTCCATTGTCATCAGCAGCGAATTAATCATGCGACTTGGTATGACGCTCATTAGGGAAAGACAGCGGATGTTTATGGAGGGATCATGATTGCCATTAAGTCTAGATTTGTCAGAACATATATCCATAACAACAAAGTGCGAGATGGTACAAGTGAAAATTCAGATCGCACAGCCACATTAGCTCCTATTGCTTGGAGTTTACAGACCCACAAAATTTATTACAGCCATCAATGTAAATTCAGATACCATGCCAGAAAAGACTAAGACCTCTCCGGTGGAAGATGGACATATGGACGAAAGCAGACACTGAACTTATCCAGGAAGATCTAGCTGCCATTGCTGATGAGATGCAAACCCGATAAAACCATACAAGGCACATCTGAGGAAACTATATGGACACTGTTTACAATAAAATGCCACCAACATCTTATTACAATCTACTGTGGGTATGAATGTTTGTTTGTGTGTATGTTATGCTACTCCTCCAGGATGCATTGCACCTTGGGCACCAAACTTTCACGGGTTCATCGTCGACCACAGGTTGGGTTGTCTCCATTTTATTAGTTCAAAATTCACCGTTTATTACCATTTCTATGAACAATACAATTATCCTTTGTTGTTATTACATACAATTGTCCACAGTGCTATAGAAACAATTACATACAATTTGATTTTCCCAACTTACGTAATACAAGGCCAATGCGTCGTTAGACGTTACTATATAATCTGAGTCTGAGTCTACCAAGTTATCTTGTCTAGTTTCACAATGTAGACTAGACCAATGCACCAAACCTTGAAATTAGCACATACACAGTGGCGTACCATATATTGCAATATGTGAAGCAGACATTAGAAAACTACTTGAAGCAATGAAACCTCACAAAGCCACAGGACCATACAAGATTCAAAGGCAAAAGGTTATACAGAGTTGCTTTCACCTAAGTCACACACGTGACTCAATTCTCCCATCCTCTTTATGTATTACATCAATGACCTCCGAGACCAAGTGTCCTCCACTGCACGGCTACTTGCTGTACTGGAACATCAACTCACCAGCGGACACAAAAATAAATTGCAGGTTGCAGAAGTAGTAGACAGACTGGCTGATGGAGTTCAACCCGGACAAGCACTAGATCATTATAATCACCAACAGAGGGAAGCAACATAAACATTACCTGGAATGACCACACAACCAACTTAATAAAGAAGGCAAACAACACCAGGGTTTTCTTACAGTGCAATATTGACAGCTGCCCACTAACCAACAACGCGTTTTATATATATATATATAACCTACACAACAGTTAATTGGCCAACAATCAAATGACATGGCCCTGAAGGTGCAGAACAGCTGATATATTCCTTCATATGTCCACCAATGTATAATAACCTACAATGCCCAATTACGCAAATTCAATATATTCCAACCAATATAAGCCCAAACCTGCACCAAACCACCCGCTGTCATGCACCAATAGACAAAGCTTGGTAATTCTCTAATTACATTTTACATATGGCTAATCAGACTTATGAGCTGTAATGGAAGAAGATATATCAGCATTACAAAGATCCATGGGGAGTTTCGTCGATTGCTAAATTCTGGAAATGGCACCAACGGTACTCACATCAGATATTGAAAATGCTGTAGTATGTAATTTTGCATGTTTTATATATTATTAGAATAATTAACTTGCAACAAACAGTCATTCTATAGAAAACACACTTGACAATAATTTTTTATTTTAGGAATATAAATTAATGTTTCTTAAATAATCAATTATCAATTGTATGTAACAAATGTATTAACAATTTGATGTAATATCTGATGTAATTATAAAACAGATAGATAGGTATACAGTTAAGAATTTATCAAATCAAATGCACAGAAGCAAAGAAAAGTGCATACACCTTCCTTTATTATATCCGAATATACATATTTTGAAAGCCAATATCTACTATACATTATATTGAAGCTATAGATGATCATAGATAGTTCAAAAAGATACTCACCCAGTAGCAATGAGGAAGTTTTCTTTCTCGCAAACCAACTTATTTTCCGATTCCTTTAAGTTGGTCAGTTTGGAGCACCACCTCGTGTTTTGTTGCTTAATCGTGCTTTGTTTAGTCCACTTACAATCTGCAGGCTAAAGACGAGACAACATGCACTATTTCAGTGATAACAACTGTGAATGCCTTCTAGTCTGCCAGGTTCTGGTTCTACATTTAGTTTTTAATGACTGTGATTTGATCCACATTTAAAACTAATCAGAATCTGCAGTAAACAAACACGTTAGCAAAACTGAATCAATTGTTTTCTTAGTATTACTTACTAAGTGCAATGCTCAGTAAACGTTCTAAATTGGTAGTTTTGAAATAATGCTAAAACAATGTACATATATATATATACATACATACATGCATTTATGGATTTCGGTGGGGTGGTCACATGTTTGTGGGTGACCTTGTGGCGAAATGGCCCCACCTGTTTGTAATTAAATTTGTGTATTGGTGGTGGAATGTCTGTATTCTTTGCATTACATGTTCATGACGACTTCTTGATGTATATATGTTATCGTCATGCCTGCAGGAATGTGGGCTCTGAGAAACTTGCCGGACGGGGCTGTACATGTGTTCAGTTCCTGTCTGGTTTACTTTGAGGAGCTCACATTCCTGTTAATGTGCTTCCCAAAGTGGCTGCGTGATAAGCAGTCCACTTTGCAATAAAACGTCATTTATTTGGCCCTTTTCAATCTCTACTACATCAGACTTGTGTTGGTTATTGCATAAATGCAATCAACAACACAACACAGATATGAAAAGGTCACATGTGTCGGTGAC
The DNA here is from genome assembly GCA_033239005.1 of Lamellibrachia satsuma. Taxonomy (NCBI): domain Eukaryota; kingdom Metazoa; phylum Annelida; class Polychaeta; order Sabellida; family Siboglinidae; genus Lamellibrachia; species Lamellibrachia satsuma. The sequence continues at coordinate 1,699,743 of BSQZ01000102.1, forward strand.
CGGTGGCGAATTGGCCCCACCTTTGTAGTTATTCCAGTTAGAGCTAGTGTATTTTTAAGCAGGTAGTTGTATTCATAGACTGCGTGATAGCATGTAGGGCATTATGCTATTTGGTTTAAGGGTGTTCCATGACAATAGTAATGCCATTGTTTCTTTTATTTGTTCTAGGAATACTGCTACTGCTTTGTGGTGAAATGTGGGCTCTATTGAACCCGACGACCAGGAGGCTCTCATGGGGCATAGTCAGCCTGGCGTTGGGTTGTGGAGCCCACATTTCTTTGTTTTACATTTCTTTGAAAGTGGGCTTACCCTTAATCCCCACAATAAACGTCATTCATTTGGCCTTTTCATATCTCTATATCTGTGTTGTGTTGTTGATTGCATAAATGAGAGTATGCGACATTGGCACAGCCAATGTTGCATATGGGTTTTTATGCAATCAACAACACAACACAGATATAGAGATATGAAAAGGCCAAATGAATGACGTTTATTGTGGGGATTAAGGGTAAACCCACTTTCAAAGAAATGTAAAACAAAGAAATGTGGGCTCCACAACCCAACGCCAGGCTGACTACGCCCATGCGAGCTCTCCTGGACGTCGGGTTCAATAAACCCACATTTCACCACAAAGCAGTAGCAGTATTCCTAGAACAAATAAAGAAACAATGGCATTACTATTGTTATGGAACACCCTTAAACCAAATAGCATAATGCCCTACATGCTATCACGCAGTCTATGAATACAACTACCTGCTAAAAATACACTAGCTCTAACTGGAATAACTACAAGGTGAGGCCAATTGCTACACACAACAGTTCTAAAATCCAAGGTGGAAGGGAAGCGAGCTGCGTCCCAGCGTTAAAACCCGTGAACACTTCTGGGAAAGCCAAAACTCCCATGTCCACTATCGCAATCAAAAAATGGGAAAGCTTGGAGACATGAACACCCCACTTCCACCAAAGATGTACAATTGCTGCTAACAAGTAAACATACAACAGGGAGAAAGATGGGGAGGAGGGTGGGACAAATTTTCAAAGCGCATCCACTCCGTATGCTTTCACAAAACGAAGTGGCTAGTCCAAGTTTGAAATCTGTAGCGTCGCACAGCTGGTGCGCGCTGATTGGTTCAAAATATGGAGGCAGCAAAGTGGGTCACCCAGCTCTGCTGGATTAGCATAATAGAATAAATTAGCAATGGACCAATCATTAATTGTATGTGGTGTTGTGCGAGCAACACCACATAATGATTGGTCCATTGCTAATTTATTCTATTATGCTAATCCAGCAGAGCTGGTGACACTCTGTGACCCACTTTGCCTGCCTCCATATTTTGAACCAATCAGCGCGCACCAGCTGCGCAACGCTACAGATTTCAAACTTGGACTAGCCACTTCGTTTTGTGAAAGCATACGGAGTGGATGCGCTTTGAAAATTTGTCCCACCCTCCTCCCCATCTTTCTCCCTGTTGTGTGTTTACTTGTTAGCAGCAATTGTACATCTTTGGTGGAAGTGGGGTGTTCATGTCTCCAAGCTTTCCCATTTTTTTATTGCGATAGTGGACATGGGAGTTTTGGCTTTCCCAGAAGTGTTCACGGGTTTTAACGCTGGGACGCAGCTCGCTTCCCTTCCACCTTCAACCGGCCACCACTCGATTCTTTGAGCATCATTAAATAGACAATTCAAACTCGCACACTTTGCTGACGGCGAGTGAGTGATAAACAAAAGCTAGTCCTAGTACTTCCACAGACATTTGGCGAAAGCCGCCAGTAGTGATAACAATGTGGTGCCACGTTGCAGCTAAAAACACACACTATGAATTATTTCTAAAGAATCCTCAAGGTGATGCCAGCCGCATCAGCAGTACTGCTGTGCTTAGCGTGCCTTCACTCCTGAAAATGTTTTTTTCCGTATGGTTTCACTTCTCAAAAAGGGGGGCGTGCACCTATTAGGTAGTGCGTTACTATTGGGAATTATACGGTATATTGTTATTAGGCACGTACGCACACACACATGCATGCACATAAATTAGTGGCAAATGTACCTTTTTTATGTTGAGTGTATTTAAAAAAACTTACAGGTATCCCAGGCAAAGACTTGTTCTTAGCATCTGTCATTGTTGTAGCACCTGACCAAAGAGCTGAATATATCAACGCAACTATGCATCCCATAGCAGCAGCAGCTAACACGGCAACTATCTCTGCTGTACCACCTGACCATGCAACTGCCAACATCGCACTAACTATTGTTGCCAAAGCATATGGCATAATAGCTGTCACAGCTTTCTGGATGAAAGCATATGCAGTGAAGTGGTTGGTCACAATGGAGCATGTCTTGGTAGACCCATCCTCGGTGCATTCAGCAGGTGGTTTGTACTCCTTCCAACGCATTGGTTCATCCACATCAGTCTCACTACAAATTGGACAATGTAGATGTCTATGTAGACCACATCAGTGAAATCTCTACGCAAATCCATGCACAGGCAACATATTTATCATCAATAGTTTGCCATGTGATAAATGCATATCACATCATAAAAGTTTTACACTTTTATTAAACCAAGAAAAACTGTTAATACAACCCGTAGTTCGAATAAAGGAGATTGACATAATATTGCTGTAATACATCGCAGTTCGAGAGACAAAACACTGGCAGTTTGATTTTATACTAAGTGGTTGGTTTGATATGTGCCTATTAGGTGAATTAAAAAGCCTACACACGAAATTCGACTTGTTTCGACTCGTCAACAGCGACATGCAAGGTGAAGCTATCTTAACGAGCAAATGCCAATTATCTAACTAAAACTGTGACATGGTACACCGATGAAAGGAATAAAACAAATACAACAATTTACAGATATCAGTCAAGGGTGTAAACAAAACATGGTTATCAGTAAAGTTGTTGTTTTGGATAGCAATCTTGTTATATATTGAAAGTGGCAGTGAATTTGAAATGAACCAACTGTGTCATCACAGATGTTGTATGTACTATTTTTAGAACCACTCCACAGGTGTACGTGATGCGTGTCCAATTTACATAATAATGACAACTAGAATGATGCTACCAATTGACAAAAAATGCCCCACATTAAGTTAAGCCAGGATGTAGTGGTTATTTGCAGTATTTAGTGTGGATTTATTTGGTTCATAAACAGAATGTCCCTTCCTCCACATCAAACACAATTACTGACCCCATTTACAATAATTGACTTTAACCCTAATAAAAAATAAATATTAAATGAATAGATCAACAGACATAATTCTCAAGTAGACATTAATTAAGAAACAATACTTTATACAAAAAACTTAAAGCGAAACAAAAGTCATGGTTTTGGGTTATGCACCTAAGAGATAATAAAAACTAACAATGAGCAACTAAAATCAAGAATACCACGCCAGTGGTTTACTGAGAATGTGTCCTAAAAATTGGGGGTCTGGTCATTTCTCCAAATGACTGATGGTTGACATGTTAACTAGTGTGACCGATAAGTATATGCACACTTTTATGAAATCAGGGTAACCTAGACTACAAGTGACATATTAAGGGATGCCGGCATACACAGAACCAAGTCAGTCTCAAACAAACGTGTTATTTTGCCAGAAAGAGCACTAGTTTAGCAAACAAAGGCCAACATGTTACATAAGTTGGACACAAATAGCATGTGGCACAGCCCATGAAAATAAGATGTATGTTCAACAAGGTTTTCGTAGTAAATCACCAGTGTGATATTCTTAACTGTAGTTGCAAATGGTTATGTTCAGTAACTCTTACAGGTGCATTGGCAGAAAACCATGACTTTTTTCGCTTTAACCTGTTGTAAAGAAATCCTACATATGTTACAGTGAGTTTTGCATCTTCTAATTATAGTACAAATCATAGTATCATCAACAACTATGTACACATTTAGAATAACCAAATTAATTTTCCTCTGATAGATAGATTAATTAAACATGCAAATGTATACCTGCACAACACCAGCATCTTGGATGATTCCTGAACTGCCTCTGGGTCATAGTCAAATGACAGTGTGACGGGCTGTTTGAAGGACATACCATGCGGTAGGCAATGGACCACCGGCCCAACCAAGAGCTGGTTATATGGCAACTTTGGCCGGTCTGACGTATTGTAACTGAAGGCTATTGAAATTGTGCGCTCTTTTTCAAGAGCACCCTTTGGAATTGTCAGCGAGACATTTCTCACATGAATGCAGCAACCTTCTGGACCAACATGAAAGTTCCAGTACCAACGGTCATTCAACACTGCAACAGCAGACAGTATCTGTTAGGTAAGTAAGTACAGTATCTGTTAGGTAAGTAAGTACAGTATCTGTTAGGTAAGTAAGTACAGTATCTGTTAGGTAAGTAAGTACAGTATCTGTTAGGTAAGTAAGTACAGTATCTGTTAGGTAAGTAAGTACAGTACCTGTTAGGTAAGTAAGTACAGTATCTGTTAGGTAAGTAAGTACAGTATCTGTTAGGTAAGTAAGTACAGTACCTGTTAGGTAAGTAAGTACAGTACCTGTTAGGTAAGTAAGTACAGTACCTGTTAGGTAAGTAAGTACAGTATCTGTTAGGTAAGTAAGTACAGTACCTGTTAGGTAAGTAAGTACAGTATCTGTTAGGTAAGTAAGTACAGTACCTGTTAGGTAAGTAAGTACAGTACCTGTTAGGTAAGTAAGTACAGTATCTGTTAGGTAAGTAAGTACAGTATCTGTTAGGTAAGTAAGTACAGTATCTGTTAGGTAAGTAAGTACAGTATCTGTTAGGTAAGTAAGTACAGTACCTGTTAGGTAAGTAAGTACAGTACCTGTTAGGTAAGTAAGTACAGTACCTGTTAGGTAAGTAAGTACAGTACCTGTTAGGTAAGTAAGTACAGTATCTGTTAGGTAAGTAAGTACAGTATCTGTTAGGTAAGTAAGTACAGTACCTGTTAGGTAAGTAAGTACAGTACCTGTTAGGTAAGTAAGTACAGTACCTGTTAGGTAAGTAAGTACAGTATCTGTTAGGTAAGTAAGTACAGTATCTGTTAGGTAAGTAAGTACAGTATCTGTTAGGTAAGTAAGTACAGTACCTGTTAGGTAAGTAAGTACAGTATCTGTTAGGTAAGTAAGTACAGTACCTGTTAGGTAAGTAAGTACAGTACCTGTTAGGTAAGTAAGTACAGTATCTGTTAGGTAAGTAAGTACAGTACCTGTTAGGTAAGTAAGTACAGTACCTGTTAGGTAAGTAAGTACAGTATCTGTTAGGTAAGTAAGTACAGTACCTGTTAGGTAAGTAAGTACAGTACCTGTTAGGTAAGTAAGTACAGTATCTGTTAGGTAAGTAAGTACAGTATCTGTTAGGTAAGTAAGTACAGTACCTGTTAGGTAAGTAAGTACAGTACCTGTTAGGTAAGTAAGTACAGTACCTGTTAGGTAAGTAAGTACAGTACCTGTTAGGTAAGTAAGTACAGTACCTGTTAGGTAAGTAAGTACAGTACCTGTTAGGTAAGTAAGTACAGTACCTGTTAGGTAAGTAAGTACAGTACCTGTTAGGTAAGTAAGTACAGTACCTGTTAGGTAAGTAAGTACAGTACCTGTTAGGTAAGTAAGTACAGTACCTGTTAGGTAAGTAAGTACAGTATCTGTTAGGTAAGTAAGTACAGTATCTGTTAGGTAAGTAAGTACAGTACCTGTTAGGTAAGTAAGTACAGTACCTGTTAGGTAAGTAAGTACTTACAGTACCTGTTAGGTAAGTAAGTACAGTACCTGTTAGGTAAGTAAGTACAGTACCTGTTAGGTAAGTAAGTACAGTACCTGTTAGGTAAAGTAAAGTACAGTACCTGTTAGGTAAGTAAGTACAGTACCTGTTAGGTAAGTAAGTACAGTACCTGTTAGGTAAGTAAGTACAGTACCTGTTAGGTAAGTAAGTACAGTACCTGTTAGGTAAGTAAGTACAGTACCTGTTAGGTAAGTAAGTACAGTACCTGTTAGGTAAGTAAGTACAGTACCTGTTAGGTAAGTAAGTACAGTACCTGTTAGGTAAGTAAGTACAGTACCTGTTAGGTAAGTAAGTACAGTACCTGTTAGGTAAGTAAGTACAGTACCTGTTAGGTAAGTAAGTACAGTACCTGTTAGGTAAGTAAGTACAGTACCTGTTAGGTAAGTAAGTACAGTACCTGTTAGGTAAGTAAGTACAGTACCTGTTAGGTAAGTAAGTACAGTACCTGTTAGGTAAGAAGTAAAGTACAGTACCTGTTAGGTAAGTAAGTACAGTACCTGTTAGGTAAGTAAGTACAAGTACCTGTTAGGTAAGTAAGTACAGTACCTGTTAGGTAAGTAAGTACAGTACCTGTTAGGTAAGTAAGTACAGTACCTGTTAGGTAAGTAAGTACAGTACCTGTTAGGTAAGTAAGTACAGTACCTGTTAGGTAAGTAAGTACAGTATCTGTTAGGTAAGTAAGTACAGTACCTGTTAGGTAAGTAAGTACAGTACCTGTTAGGTAAGTAAGTACAGTACCTGTTAGGTAAGTAAGTACAGTACCTGTTAGGTAAGTAAGTACAGTACCTGTTAGGTAAGTAAGTACAGTATCTGTTAGGAAAGTAAGTACAGTACCTGTTAGGTAAGTAAGTACAGTACCTGTTAGGTAAGTAAGTACAGTATCTGTTAGGTAAGTAAGTACAGTACCTGTTAGGTAAGTAAGTACAGTACCTGTTAGGTAAGTAAGTACAGTATCTGTTAGGTAAGTAAGTACAGTACCTGTTAGGTAAGTAAGTACAGTATCTGTTAGGTAAGTAAGTACAGTACCTGTTAGGTAAGTAAGTACAGTACCTGTTAGGTAAGTAAGTACAGTATCTGTTAGGTAAGTAAGTACAGTACCTGTTAGGTAAGTAAGTACAGTATCTGTTAGGTAAGTAAGTACAGTATCTGTTAGGTAAGTAAGTACAGTACCTGTTAGGTAAGTAAGTACAGTACCTGTTAGGTAAGTAAGTACAGTATCTGTTAGGTAAGTAAGTACAGTACCTGTTAGGTAAGTAAGTACAGTATCTGTTAGGTAAGTAAGTACAGTATCTGTTAGGTAAGTAAGTACAGTATATGTTAGGTAAGTAAGTACAGTATCTGTTAGGTAAGTAAGTACAGTACCTGTTAGGTAAGTAAGTACAGTACCTGTTAGGTAAGTAAGTACAGTACCTGTTAGGTAAGTAAGTACAGTATCTGTTAGGTAAGTAAGTACAGTATCTGTTAGGTAAGTAAGTACAGTATATGTTAGGTAAGTAAGTACAGTATCTGTTAGGTAAGTAAGTACAGTATCTGTTAGGTAAGTAAGTACAGTACCTGTTAGGTAAGTAAGTACAGTATCTGTTAGGTAAGTAAGTACAGTACCTGTTAGGTAAGTAAGTACAGTATCTGTTAGGTAAGTAAGTACAGTATCTGTTAGGTAAGTAAGTACAGTACCTGTTAGGTAAGTAAGTACAGTACCTGTTAGGTAAGTAAGTACAGTACCTGTTAGGTAAGTAAGTACTAAGTACATGTATGTATTCTAGCATGTGATATTTTGTTCTTTCTTATGCAGAATGTGCAGCATTGATTTAATGAATATGAAAAATAGGCACTAACACTTGACAATCAGTTTGTTTTGTGACTTTTATGTGAATATATACGGAAGAAGGGTGGTGGTGCAATGTTTCTTTTTAAAAAGGAACAATATTTATATGACAGCATTGTTCTCTTCTTGAACAAAGTTGGCAAATACTGTTGTGACCTCCATTTGGTGACTGTATCGTCATTAGCATTGTTGCATGACAAATCTGCTGGCAGTCTTAAATTTGGGGTTGTTGCGCTATATACCATTAATATGCACAACCAGCCAGCCAGGAGGCTGGAAGAACAAGCTGCAGCATGGAATAAAGTGGAAGGCATCATGTGGCATAGGAGGTTGAAGAAACCGTGGAAGAGAACAGCCTGAGTGCTATCAGCGTGTGTGCATGGGTTGGGAATACAGGCAGCTGAAAACAACAGGTTTTGGAGAATCTGTATTGTGAAATGGGGCATGACAGGAGGAGGCGAATTGCGAGAAGAGATTGGAATGCAGAAGCACATGAAAAGGTAAGATAGTTGGCAACCGATTGCAATGGACAGATCACGTACAGAGTGATTAAAAATACTGAAAAATACTAGAAAAGGCAGATGTGTAAAACAGAGAGTGGGAGAGAACGCAACAAGCAATCATGAGGGCAAATATGAGAAAGATGCTGTAACATCTGTACTGGGGCTGCCACCCAATTTGGGAAGAACCATTTTTATACAAATATTACACAAAAGAAAAAACATCAGCCAATGTATGGTGGAGAGGACGACAGGATTCAAGATGGTGATATAAAATATTAAAAATGAAGGTGTAATAACATCGGGATATGAAGTAAATACCATTTAAAGAGACAACAATTAGGAGAAGCCTTTGTCCAGTTGAATGAAAACAAGGTACACAAATTGTGTTATTTATTAACGTCACACATGATAAACTGTCATACCTCTGGATTCATCCTCATTGCCGTATTGGACTTGCTCTGAAACAAAATATAACGTATTTTGTATATATATATATATATATATATATATATATATATTATATAAGTAGTTTGTGACACTTCGAAATTCCCCAGGGGTGGGGATATTACGTATGTGGACGTCTGACTACGTACCTCAGAACAATAGTTACGTAAAATTGTTAACATCGCATGTGTTATGTGATCTACGTCAAGCGTCCACCGAACACTTTGTAACACCACAAGTTGTACGCAATGTTTGTGGCGCAAAGATTTCATTGCCATTGCTACTGCACTACTGAAACTAAACTAGGTAGTGCAAGGAGTGCCTTTTCTCCCGTGCAATGCTAGGCAACTGGGCTAGTCTTTACTATAAAGTAGTTTGTGACTCTGTCTATCTGTTGCATGTTCCCTCATATCTCCATCAGTTTCGCATGTGTGGGGCTGAAATATTGTGCGCGTGCCCTGGAACCATGGTGGTGGTTTGTACATAAAAAATTCTACAAGGGGATATTTCATATGTGGACGTTTGATGTAGACTGTAAATCAGAACAATAATTACGTACAATTGTTAGCAACGCTATGTGTCTTTCTGTCATTATTACATTATTACATGTCAAACGCCCACCGAACGCTTCTTGAAACCGGCAGTTGTACGTGATTTTTGTGGTGCAAAGATGGCATTGCCATCGCGCTACCAAAACTAGACAGGGTAAGTAGTCATAAAATTCTTGCCTTTTCTCCCGTGCAACTGGGCTAGTCTTTCATATAAAGTAGTACAGCTGTATGGGGCTGAATTTTTTTAGGTGGTGGTTCGTACATTAAACAATATTAAAAATTCCCCGGAGGTGGGGCATCGCACCAAAGTAACGAATGTTTGACGTAAGTAACATAACTCAGAACAATAATTGTTAGCACCGCTATGCGTGTTTCTGCCATTGTTACGTGATCTACATCAAACGTCCACTAAACACTTTGTGAAACAGATAGTTGTACACGATTTTTGGAGCATAAAATTGTCATTGTCATTGAACTACCAAAACTAAGGAGTCATTCTTGATAATAATAATTTATTTATTGTATTAATTTAATGAAGTTCTGTGTAATCCAATCTGACTTGTTCTGCTTGTTTTTAATATATTTAATAATTTTAATAGGCAGGAATTTATCCATAGCACTGGCAATTATTTCTTCATGGACGTTGAAGATTAGTACCCTGTTAAGTTTACAACAACACAAGAAGGAATCACTAACAAACAACGCTTATGATCCACTGGCGAGCTTTATATTTGTGCTGTGATGCCGATTTACACATGCGTCTTTAGATTTCAAGGATATGCTGTAGTCGTTTAAGTCAGTTATACTTAGACTAGGGGGTGCTGATAAAACGTGATTTTTGACATTCTAACAAAAAGCTTCCCATCGTGTTATGCTCTAATGTACATTTCCAATGAGGTATTATACATGGGAGTAGCTTCCTTTTGTCAATTTTGTCATTTTGTAGTAGAAAAACAAGCAGTAGAAAATAAGCTTGTTGCCATAAAATTGTATATGTGTTAGGGTGTTGAATTTTTTATGGAAAAAAATGCTAAAAATGCGAAGTTTGATAAGAAAATATCTGTGTCAAAATTTCACAGCAATAGAGTGAGAGGAAGTGACCATTCATGTAACTTAAAGTATACTATTATATATATATATATATATATATATACAAATTTAACCCCAAAATTTCAATATCTATATATATATATATATATAATGCAATATCTCAAAAGCCTTTTTTCATAAAATGTTCACTGTGATCTATACATCAGACATGGTTTATTCCCTGGAAATGTTAGTTCAATCAACCGGTTAGGGTTAGGCTTTGGGTTAGATATAGGGTTTGGTTTCGTGGTTATGGTTAGGGTTGGGAATCATAACCAGTTGATTGTTTTAACTTTTTCAGTGAATAAACCTTGTTTGATGAATAGATTATTATAGATCAGTGCTTAAGCACCAAGAGATATCCAGGACTTGACCACATGCTAGGGTTAATCATTAAAAACAACAGAACAGTTGGCAGACAGGGCATTCCATGCCAAATCAATCAAAAACAGGATGAAATTTACATGACCACCTTCAATTTTGATGAAATTTTGTGTGTTAGTTTATGTTCACGACTCAATGTTCATACCCAAATTTCAGGTCAATGTGACCTTCCTTTCCAGAGATAGAGGTCATCAAAGTTTGACCCGACCTTGACTACCTAACGACCTTCCAGGTGTTATAAGTCCTCTCTTAGGTAACCTACAGATGTGATGTTGGTGTCATTTTAAAGCTCTGATAAATGTATATCTGTGTGGACAATAAAACACAAACAAGAACGTTAAAAACATGGTGTTTTTTTAATCTTTGACTTTTGACCTGACCTAGCAAAAATCATGTAACCTCAGATTTTTATGTTGAAGCATACATATTTGTCAACAATCACAGTTTTATCATGCACATTGCAATACTTTAAGAGTTATGACATTTTAAATGCACCATCATCGCACATCACTCTAGTCATGTGTTAAGAACTAAATGAGTCACATGATCTGTCAGTATGCAAATGGGGGCTGCCTTCGTAGAATGTGCTGTGTTTTGTTCTCTGCATATTCTCTGCCCATAAGGTAATTATCTGTATCTGTTGGTATACTTAATATATAGTATGATGATCTGTAGCTAGCGGAGACATCAAAATAACATTTTATATACCTGATTTTTATGGTAAACCACATATACATGATACCTCACTGGACTGCCTCCTCCAGAAGTGCAATCAGTGTCCATGTGTTGAGATCTTTCAAGAACTGCTGCTCAATCCTCAATGCATTTGACGAAATTGAAAAACCAAAAGTGGACAACAGACAGATTAACGTTACAAACCATCCATCAGTCAGTTGATGAATTCATTCAGTTTCACTGAACATATCCAACATATCATCCTTCAAGATTTCATTGAAAAAGTACAAACATCGTACTATCAAGACCTGCGAGACAACACGCTGGGTGAAAAGGAGGTACTTGTTGTGGGTGATTTTGCTGAGAACTTCACTTTTGTAATGCAAGATGAGGTCCAGTCATATGACTGGAACAATGCTCAAGCTACCATCCACCCATTTGTTTGTTACTGGTTGGAGAAATGAGTGTCAAAGCATGTGTCATATATTGCTGACACATGACACCATTACAGTCCATCTGTTTCAACAACTTTTCTGTTCCTTGAGGAGATGTTGCGAGAGAAGCCAAAGAAAGTGTTCTATTTATCAGATGGTTGTGCAGGTTAATACAAGAACTGTAAGAACTTCATGAACTTGTGCCACCATTCTGTGGACTTTGGATTTGAAGCAGAATGGCATTTTTTTGGCCACTTCACACCGTGCAATGGTGTTGGGGGATTACTCAACAGGATGGCAACAAAGGCTAGTCTACAGAGGCCTTATTAAGATCAGATCCAGACACCTCACCAGTTGTGCGAGTTCGCAAAGCAAAATGTTCCCTCCTTAAATGTTGAATACTTCACTGTCGGAGATTGGGAAGCTGAGGGAAACTGCTTGAGAGCCGCTTTGCAAACGTGCGGACATTGCCGGGGACCGGACAGTTGCATTGCTTCCGTCATGTGTCATTGTTCAAAGTAAAAGTGAGTAAATTCTCGACAAGTACACAAACCCAACAAGAAGAAGGTGAAGGTTACGTCACAGTTCAATATGATGGTCACGTCCCTGGATCAGAGAGAAAGAGAGGTGGCTATTAACTTTCTCAATCCTCATGGACCAGCCAGATCATTCACTTACCCGAGCGACCTGATAACCTGGTGGTAGGCATGGGGGACATCCTAACCACTGCTCACCCTACCACAATAACTGGAAGAAACTTGAAGAAAGAGCATATGGCACAAGTGTCTAATGCACTGGAGGAATGGCTTCAACAGTAGAACTGAGAAACCATACATTCATTATATGTGTGAAGAGGTGAGATAATAAATTGTTAATAACCCAGAAAAATTATCAATTTGTGGTCTTGAACACTGTCACTGAAAAGGGAATCGCTGTCAAATTATTGGAATGCGCATGTTCAAATTGTCAACAATTATTGCCAGGTTTGTGTGCTACATATACAAATTTCACGAAAATCTGAGGTTACATGACTTTTGCAAGGTCAAGTCAAAGGTAACACTTTTTAAAAATGTTTTCCACATTATTGAGTGTTTTATAGCATACAAAAATAGACACAAGTGTCTATCTTTGTACGCTATAAAAACACGATGTTGCATTTAAAATGTTATAACTCCTAAAGTATTGAAATGCGCATGATCAAACTTTCAATGATTATTGCCAAATATGTATGCTTTAACATATAAAAAAATCAACAAAATCTGAGGTTACATGATTTTTGCTAGGTGAGGTCAAAGGTCAAATATTAAAAAAAAACATGTTTTTCACATTTTTTGTGTGTTTAATTGTCTACACAGGTAGACATTTATCAGAGCTTTAAAATGACACCAACATCACATCTGTAGGTTACCTAGGAGAGGAGTAATAACACCTGGAAGATCGTGAGGTAGTCAAGGTCAGGTCAAACTTTGATGACCTCTATCTCTGGAAAGGAAGGTCAGATCAAGCTGAAATTTGGTTGGTAACATGGACTCGTGAACACAAACGTACACACCAAGTTTCATCAAAATCGAAGACGGTCATGTAAATTCTTGATTGATTTGATATGGAATGCCCCAGACATGTTGGACAGTTTGTAAGTTTGAATTATCATTTGATTGAATTTTAAATAAATATCTGCCTTTGTAGAAATGCAAATATGATTGAAGGTATAATATAAGTTAATTTCACTGCCAAAAATAATTTTCCAAGAAAATATTTCTTGAAACAAGAATTTTTTTTATTGAATTAAGAAAATTGGTAGAATTTTTTTTTCTTGACAAATTCAAAATATATGATTGAATAAGAACATTTTGTTGAATTAAGAAAATATTTTTTACTCAAGAAAGATTTGAAATAAATATTCTTAGTGAATTTACAAACATAAGTTTTCGCTGTCGACTCTTGGATTAAAAGATATATTGGTTCTATTGCATTAATTATTTCTGATGAACAGGTGCTTATAAACTGGTACAGCTAACTCTATTTACAATTCATACAATGTAAATGTCGATTTTATTAATGATGAATTTAATAATCACATAACTGTATAGAATACAATATCTCATTTAATTGGGGACGTAAAAGAACCATTGAGGACGACATGCACCCTGGCAGTGACCACCCTCAATGCATATAGATGTCGGCTTGGGTATAATGTTCTAAAAAAGGCTGGCTAGTTAAATGAGACAACAAAACACCATACAACTGTAGTAACCACAACATACAGACCAGTGCCCCAGTGGTCTAATTAAGGGTCTGCAGTGAGCCCATACTGCCAGTGCCCCAGTGGTCTCATTAAGGGTCTATAGTGAGCCCATACTGCCAGTGCCCCAGTGGTCTCATTAACCTGATGCACCCTGAACACCGAAATTTTGGTGTTGGGATGTAGTGTTCATATTGATCGCCATGTGGTGCCACGTTCGTTGGCTGTGGTTATGCTGTTGGTGCCCGGATGAAGACAACACATGTGTGGACGTTTTGAGCCATTTCTCGAATCGATCCGTCAATTATTAGTATTTTTGCGAATTTTTTTAAAGTGACCGATATCTCGTCAACGTTTTACGATTCATGGTTATGACGACTATGAGCGGGCATTGCATCTGTTGGGTTTTACATCCGATAATTTCGGATGTAAATGACATTAGTAGCGGACAAGACAACGACATCGATGTGTCAATGATGTGTTGTTACTGTATTCATTGTCTTTTGACGTAACATTTGACTCACATTTGCAGAATTACTGCATTTATATTCCTTGATTTTTTCTTTTCTTTTCCATAAGTTATACTACAATACATGGTGTGCTCTGATATATATGTCAGTAGATTACATGTACCTATGAAACATTCATTATTATGCATTTTGTGAACAGTTTTGTGTGCTTTATATGTATATATGCGATCAACCAAAATCATAGTACTTGCATGCTAATTGTAATATTTCACAGGTAAATGCAGATATTATTATAATTTCTCTTGCTGCTCATAGAGGACATGTAGGCCTACCTTGCAGTACCAAACTTGCCTCATTTTGTGCTTTATTTTGTCCATGAGTGACGAAATAAAACTAGATTTCGTATTTAATTTTTCACTTTGCGATTGTTTACATATGCTAATTATATGCTGATTAGCCACAGTTAATCATAACATTGATAGTGTTATTACCATTGGTAAGATAAATATTCTGTGATTCAGAATATATATATATTGTAAGGGTTTTGATGAAGAGTTTACATGTTACAGTGCATTTCATAATCCCATGGGTTGAAACAAAATCAACTCCCCCAGAAATTCAGGGCTTATCAGGTTAAGGGTCTGTGCTAATGAGGGTCACCAGTTAACTTCCACATCTGGATAATCTAGTACCAAAGTGGTAGTAGAAGCCATGCAGATTATACAACTAGTAGGAAATACATAATAAAGAAGACCTCTGGATGGTTTGACTTGTACCCTGTTCATTCCATGAGACAAAAGGTAAGAATGTTGTCCAGCAATTATAGCAATTTGACATGTGGCCCAGGCATGCAGTAAAAACTGAGATATTTTCGAATGTGTGGAGCAGCTGGGCTGTTTGAAAAATGTGCTCTTCATTGCAAGTTGCATTTTCAGAAATTATTTCTGATATGCAGTGATCAGAATTCCCAAAAAAACTCTTTCTGAATTTTTTTCTTGTTTTAAGTAAAATATTTTTGCTAATGTGAAACATCAGAAATTACCACAAGAAAAACATTTCTTATGAAATTTAAGACAAAATTTCTTGATTTATAATTTTTCCTAGAAGATAATCGAACGTCTTCTTGCCTTTTCTTGATTAAAGAAAACAATTCTCATTACCAGAAAAAAATTCTTAGACAAGAAACATCTTGGATAAATAAGAAAATATTTCTGTAAACTTTTCTTGAATTCAGAAAATATTTTCTTAAAACAAGAACGTTTTTCTAATGAAAAGTCTTAAATCACAAAAATAATTTTCCTATTTGGCTCCCTAGAACATTTTTCTTGTTTTAAGATGTGTTTTCTTAAAAGAAGAACATTATTTTGAGCAGTGTATAACTTAATTTTTTATTATTATTTTCACTAGTGAAATTGTGAAAGGATTATGTGGCAAAGTATTGTGTGTGTGCGTGCGTGCGTGCGTGCGTGCGTGCGTGCGTGCGTGCGGGTGTGTGTGTTTAGGTAGGTGGGTCAGTGGGTGGGTGGGTGGATGGGTGGGTAGGTGGGTATATATGTATGTATGTATACATCTATGGTACTTTAGCCGAGTTCATCATTTTAAGACGTTTGTTTTTACATACTTTGTATTGTATTTATCGATTTTAGTGCACCCATTCACGAGTGATATCCATTATTGTAATGGAAACAACATTTATAAACTACATGTTTGGGGTTATTTGTAGTGATCATATAGTTGTTAATGACTAAATTATTGTCTTGCAATATGCATACTCTAGTTTGTACCTCGGCAAACTAATAATAGATGCCATAATAAACATGTCGTCGTGTGTGCATACATATCTATTAATTAACATAAAGAAATTCACACAACAACACATGACAAGTGTAACACACTCACCAAGTAGCAGCCGTACGGGTTCTTGCAGACAGATCGGTTCACTCTGTCCAATCACATTCTCAGCAAACACTCGTATCAAGTAATGTTTGCCTCTGTTGAGTTGGCTCACTTTGACCTCGAGTGTGTCGCAGTCCGTGTGGCAAGCAGTGGTGAAGTTGTGAGTTCTGGCGTCAGCCTTCTCCACAACGTAGCGAGTGATGGGTGAGTTGTCGTCACTCATTGGAGCTTGCCACTTCACACAGATGTAGTCGGTGCAGACCTCCACCACCTGCAGGTTGTGTGGTGGTGATGGCTTGTCTGAATAAAACAATTGTAAAGTTAAAAAATGACATGACTAATTATCTAAGATATATTTTCTTAACAGTGACAATATCTGAATGCAATTTGCAAGTTGAAAACCTGTCCAAAAGCATTAGCAGGGGAGCATCATAAAAAAATTCACCGCTTCAACCTTTTGGCTAATCGTTTGAAGGTCCGCTAAGAAGAATATATATATTTTATATTAGTATTCATGATCATCATCATGATATATCTTCTTTCATATTAAGGTGGCTGGGGCAGCAAGCATGTTAGTTGATTATTTTTCTTCATAACATGCTAGAATATACTGAACTAAACGTCCACACCACAAAAATATCACCTGGCACTAACGTCATATTTTGCCAATCCATTCTTTAAAAATGCAGTCCTTTTGGAAATCCCCTTGAATTTCCGGAAAAGTGACAATGTTTCCATAGTAATGACCGCGTGCGCTACGATATTCGAACCAGCTATATTCGTTAGCTGTGAAAGCGGACCACATCGTCTGGTTACTGTAATGCTAGTACACATCAGTATTATATCTACCTAACTAAATCATGCAAATAATGTAGTTTATTGTGCTTTGACACTAATGGAAATGCAGAACCACATGTGACCTGGTGACCCCATGGGATAACGGGCCAATAAAAATGACCGTAAACACACACTGCGACGTGTTTGTTAGATGGCTGGCGTAACCTGATACCGTAGACGACAACACGTTACAAGTACACATTCAAGGGCTATTGTGGCGGCAAATTAAGGGGACATGTCAATATTACAAAATTAATGGTCATTATGTTTTGTCAACAATTCATAAAACACCAGTGAAATACCGTAAATGTTGACACATTTGTCCTCTGACACAAAATGTTGGATATGGTGGCTTCTTTAGGAACAGGTGGTTTCAGGGTAGATAGCCTGCAGAGTTGATGCTCAAAGATAATGAGCAGCTGTCTGTGGCATTGTTGGAGTTGTAGCCTATTGTAGAGTCAGCTATACTATGGGGATTGGAGTGGAAGGGCAAGAAAATTCTCTTCTACTGTGATAATGAAGTTACTGTCCATATCATTAACAAAGGTAGATCTAAAGTCCAACCCATTATGAGGTTAATGAGACGCTTAACATGGTGTGCTGCATCTGGGAACTTTATAATTATTGCTAAACACATCCCAGGTATTAATAATAACATTGCTGATGCATTATCTCGGTTCCAGGTCAGCAGATTCAGACAGCTCGCACCCGGGGCAGCACTCAAACCCTGCCAGTGTCCAATGCCCTCGGATGTGATGTGGTATTAGGTAGTGTAGTTGACCAGCTATGGGATATGTCAATAAACAAGTCTACCAGGACAGTATATGAAACAGGTTTTAGAGCATTTAGAAGATTTTCATATATGTATCCAAGCGGAAGCCTGAGTCCTACACACCCGACTATATCAGAAGAAATTCTTATCTACTTTGTGGCACACTGTTTTAGTTTCTTACAGTTAAAGTATTCTACCATAAAGACATATAGCAGGCATTAGATTTGCGTATATCAAGGCAGGTTTTCAGGATCCATGCTGTTTTGTAAATGGCTAGCCATTCCTGCGTTTGCAAACTATTCTAAAAGCAGTAAAGAAATCGCAGGATAATGTAGTTAAACCCAGGTTACCTATTACAGCAGAAATTTTAAGTAAAATGTGTAATGTTCTAAGATCAGGTTTCTTAGGCCCATATGAAGACTTAGTCCTAGAGACAGCATTCTGTCTGGCTTTCTTTGGATTTTTAAGATGTGGAGAATTCACAAGTCGGTCTAACACTTTTGACCCTCTAACAGATTTGAGTATAGGTGACATACAGTTTCATATTCATGAAAGGTATTTCACACTTCAGTTGAAAAGATCAAAGACAGATCCATTTCACAAAGGGGTAACTCTTAAATATTTTGCAACAAAGCAGAACATTTGCCCTTTCCAGACTATGATGGCCCTGCTGCAGACAAGGAATGATATGGTAGCTCAGTCACATGACCCTTTGTTTACCACTTTAACAGGGGCGCCATTGACACGCTCTTTCTTAATAGAGAAACTAAAGACGCTTCTTTTCAGTCTTGGTTACATTCCATCTTTGTATAGCGGTCACTCGTTCCGGATAGGCGCAGCTACCACAGCAGCAGCTGCACACATTCCAGATCACATGATACGAACACTGGGCAGATGGAACTCTGATTGTTAGTGCAGGTATATTCAAACATCTTGCAAATCATTGCGAGAAGCCCAAGCCATGTGCAGTAACATGTGAATAATTTGCTAACCATGGGTTTAGTATCACTTTAGATAAGGAGTGTAATCAGTGTGCTACAATATATATATATATATATATATATATATATATATATATATACGTACACGTATGCGGACAATGTAGGTTTACATTATGATTTCGTATCGTAGTACACGACTAATACTGATCAGTATGTTAATGTGTGAGAACAATGATGGTACACACAACATGGATGTGTGATAATGTTTTTAGGACATATAGCACCATAAATATGTATGTTTTTAAAATTAGTTTTGTACTGTATTACCTATTTACTTAGTCATGACCAAGACAAGCCACTTTGTCAGCAGTATGTGTGTATGTATATTTAATCATAAGGTTGTGGCACTAACTGCGTGGGTACAATTATAATTGTTTACTCTACATGTATATATATACATATATATATATATTCTTGCATGAGAAGCTACTACGTATTTCAGTATGTGGATAGAACCAACTATAATTGCTTCACAGGTCAACATTTTGAGTAATAATTGTTTTTATGATACTGCAACAGGTTGGTTGTTGATTAACAACCATTCAGTATTATCCAACTTTCCACCCCGTCCTTATATCTTGGGGCATTCGGTATAAACACCTCTTTTTGGGATGGCTGGACACCCAGAGGGATGCAGACCCCAGGATTTCTGGTCATGTGACCGCAGTCACATGATCAAGTAGCTGGACCAGGACAGCAGTCCGGTCATGTGAAATATCCAGGTCTCGCATCCAGTTCTCAGGGTGTCGCAGCTGGCCCCAGAGAGATCTGGCCGGACTGTCCCATTTTATTGCCAAGATGAATAATAAATATGAAGCTTTTATTACATGAGTCGTTGTGTTGTTCTGTCATAAATTGAAGCATAGTGTTATCATTGTGCGTGGTTTATGTCAGAACAACTGACCGATGCATCTTGGGAGCCTACCGGAGGCCAGGGACCATCCCTACCAAGGGGGAGTGAAAGCTGACCAATTAAAAGATTCATCCCCTCACCGCAGGGGGCCTCTGACCAATTACAAGCATTAACCCTGCTATGGGAGCTGGCAGCACCCCTTATATTTCCTCACTGCAGGGGGTGTCTGACCAATTAGAAGCATTATCCCAGCAGCAACATCCCTTCCTTGGGCCATCTTTGTCTCGTAGCACGGACAAGGAAACACGTCACCCACCAACCAGCCCCTTTTCTCCACCTTTAAAAAAAATGATAGGATGGTCAGCATTTCAAAACGCCTGGGGGCATTCGTTCTAAACACTTCGTTTTTGGGCTGGCTGGACACCCAGGGGGATGCAGACCCCAGGATCTCTGGTCATGTGACCGCAGTCACATGATCATGATCAAGTAGCTGGCCCAGGACCGCAGTCCGGTCACGTGAAACATCCAGGTCTCGCATCTTCGGGGCTCACCAACCAACCCCCTTTCTCGACCTTTCCAAAAAGATAGGATGGCCAGCATTTCAAAAGGGATGGCTGGACACCCAGAGGGATGCAGACCCCAGGATTTCTGGTCATGTGACCGCAGTCACATGATCATGATCAAGTAGCTGGCCATTTATTTCTTTGGGGATTTTCTCAGAATGATTAAACTTCGTTTTTAGTGGCTATTTTTTTCACATTTACAAAAATATTTTTAAAACCTTGTAACATTTTCAAATAAATGAAAAACTCAATTTTTTTTAATCTGGTATTTTATATAGTATTTCAACTATAATCTGTGAAGAAATGGTTAATTTATCTTTAAAACTTCTACTGAAACTAATCAATTCAAGACAAGCACATAATAGCCACCCCAACTACCTTAATCTGTCATTTTAATAAATTTCCTCATAACTAATGATTAAGGAATAAACTATTTTATTATATATTATATATATATATTAGTTACTGATGATATATGCCAGTTGAAGACATTTCTAGCAGACATCGATCACTGCATCGATATTGAACAGTATGCCATAGTGAGTATGCATCAGACTGGTTAAGTTGCACTGCTGAAACATGCATTGTCAATATGTTTATGTGTCCACAGAAGAAATGCAATTCAGGATCAAGATGTATGCATATATAAAATCGTTATTGTCATGTGTTGCCTAGTTAAGCGTTATTAATTGTAACAATGACCAAGTTCATATTTGATTACATCTGTGTCACCATTGTATAAGATGTGTTAATAACGACATTATAAATGCTTAGTTCAATTACCAATTGTATAGAAACTGTTTTCAAACATGTTACTGAAGCTTACTGCCTTTAATTCAACTGACAATTCCCTGAGCAATTTGATGTGTTCTTTTGTTACCAAATGTTGTCATCTGTGTCTTAAACTGATGAAAAAATACTGAGAACTATTATACGGCTATGCCTTCAGCAACTTTGACATCTGACTTTGACTTACTTGCTTCTGCAACAGGCTGTCGTTCTTCAGCAAGTTGTTGTTCTTCAACAGGTTGCTGTTCTTCTGCAACAGGCTGCTGTTCGTTTGCAATAAACTGTTCAGCTGGTTGTCGTTCTTCAGCAAGCTGTTGTTCTTTAGCAGGTTGTTGTTCTTTGACAGGCTGTTGTTCTTCTTTAACAGGCTGTTGTTCTTCAAAAGGTTGTTGTTCTTTTGCAACAGGCTGTCGTTCATTAGCAGGCTGTGGTTCTTCTGCAAGCTGTCGTTTTACAACAGGCTGTTGTTCTTCAGCATGCTGTTGTTCTTCTGCCACAGGCTGTTGTTCTTCAGCAGGCTGTTGTTCTGCCACAGGATGTTGTTCTGCAGGCTGAAACTGAAAACAAAAGTGAGCCAATTTAGTCCATAGGTCTTTTAGAAATGAGTCAAACACGTAACATCATTTTAACCCTAAAATAGCACAGATATTAGTTAACCCTACCATAGAAAATGTTATCAAACATTGATATCATATTTTTGTGTGAAAACGTCTTTGATGGATAATTTTCTACTTTCCACCGACATGACTATGATATCGGGGCGGGCAAATGCATATTCGACTGTTATCATCAGATGGCACCACTGGAGCTCTGGACGTTCGTGAGATTTCAAACATGGCTGTGGTAGATGATAGCAAGATGCAACACACAACTCGGTAATACTTCAGTACTGTGACTGTAGTTTTAAAAGTGCCACAGTTCCCATGTTACGCATCCTAGAAGCATCACTGAGTACACATATCAAAGTAACTAGCTCACCTCAATACTGGGTGCCACATACTCTTTCAGTTGCTTGGGTCGCATCTGTAGTCGGTCACAGAACACGGTCTGCTTTGGCACCACTGTGTCTGAGGTTGACTGGAAACAGGCAAAAATCACTAAATCCTATATGCTAAATAATAGAGGAGAATAAAATGTGAAATATTTCTGAAATACAAGTATAATGAATATTCAAAGCAGAAATTACTTCCAATTAATCTGCCTCATTTACATTAGTGGCTTTACCTGCATTATACATCAAATTACAGCTTTTTAAAAACTTTTCCTTCTACCACAAAAACATATTATAGCCAGCAAATACATCTGTAAGAATTGAAAGACCTTAAAGTTAAACTGACTACGCAACCTTTTACTGTGCTGATCATTTTATATTGGTTTTGTATTCACTTTCTTTGTTATGGTAATATGAATACAGTCATAACAATTTGACTATTGTCAGCAGGTTCATGCAGAACAAGCCTTTAAAATGTACCACTATCTTGTCTAAGTGCAGATCGATAGTTAACATTTCTGATTTCTTTGTAAATACAGAACAACAACTTGCCTAACAACAACTTCAAACCACTGTAAAATTGAGTGTGAGGTCTGCAGCGAAACTTGAAAAATTGCCAAAACACCATTACCAAGAACACTGCTTTCATGACGATAATTTATTTTAAATAAAGGAGGTATTACTTAATTGGATATTTTATATTTTCGACCGACAACCCCATTTTGTAACCGTAAATCCTTAAACCAACTAATAAAAAATAAAAGACTTAATATTATTTCTACCTTTCTCTCTGTAGGAGCTGCAAAAAACTTGTTTAATTTCTGTCTTTCAATCCAGCGACGTTCTTCCTTGATCACTCTGTATACTTCCATAAACAACTGTGGGAAGTTGGAACTGAAGTATTCATAGGATTCATAGGAACACTCTCCAACTTCTGTTCTGAATGTCTCAGACCTGCAAGAAATGGTCATATCGAATAAAGTATAATAATTCTGACACATCTGCATAAATACCATATTATGTGTAAATAACTCAAATGTAATTAGTCAAACATTTAAAAAGTTTGTAACAACTTTGTTCTCATCATAGATAAAAGCAGGACATGTCATGTAGACTTATGATGCAAAAAGCATCCACATTACACAAAGGATTCATACAAGAAATAAAAATTTACAAAGCATCAATATTTATATATTCATTACAGCTATTTAGAAAACACTATGTATTTAACAGTATATCACACTTGTTTTTAATATTAAAATTTCATTTACATATTTTGTGTTATCCTTTTAATTAAATGCACAATTGGGATGGAGTTTCATGATTTGTGAAAGAAACGTTGTGGATTTATGCAAAAGATTCTAACTGAAACTTACTGGTCATTGTGGTTTTTAGAGTTCCGAATCAGCCACAGCAGTTTACAGACAGACCGTGTGTGACCGGGTTTCTCAGTTGAGTGTTTGCCTTTTTTTCTAGCCTTATCATGGTCCTTTCTCAGTATGTCCACAATGGTCAGCTTTTCCTACAGTAAAGAAAAAATGCATCCATAAAAATATTCTCACACATGCAGGCACGGTTCCCAGAAAGCATTCAAATGTTAATGTCGCGTTTTCATTTGGTTAGAACCGTCACAGTGTGGTTACGGTTAGATCTATAATGATCCTAGGAAGTTATTTTTTGGCTTGATTTAAAACCAATCAAACAGCGAACGTTCCCATAACATTAATACAAAGTAGGATAATCCTTCGCATGCATGTGTAACAAGAATAGGGTAGTGTTAAAAATACTAATAAATTTGGTGTTACAACGTCCCATCAAACAGTCGTTCAGTTAACAAATTCTCTTTAAAGTAGTGTCAGTATTAAAACGCTAAAGTAATGATTTTGCTAATGTTTTACTGGTGTATCATTTGCACGCTGTCTGGCACACACGCATGAACTGGTTTGGTTGGGCAGAGTCACATATGTACTTGAAGTCAAACCTTGCTTTGATGGAAGGTTTTTTAAGATGGATATGTTACTATTAACCTAGAAATGAATTCTAACCATTTACCACATGAAGTAGTTTTGATGAAGTGGCAATATTGCTTCATGAACCTGACACCGTAGTCCCCAGCACATGCACTGTGATCCATGTAAAACCATTTAAAGCTAGTGTTTGTTTTAGTACAGCAACTAGTAACAGTTTCTCAGTTTGTAGCTACACCATTCACTAATACACACGATCTGAGATAAAATAAAGTGATTTTTCGGGTGACTACATGGTTTTGTTATTTTAAAGCGAGATATTTATTTGGATGGATGTGAATTAAGTTCTGTTTACCCAATTTCCATTCCAGTATGGTGGCTTGACTGGCTTCACTGACTTGTCAACAGTCTCGGTTCCACCTGGTGGCGATGGTGGCAGCACTCTGGGCTTGGTTGCTTCGATGTCTAATACCAAGGTTTCTTCGATGGTTGTTGGCCGGGGTTTCTTCTCTCTAGTCATGAGTTCCTTTTCGTACTTGTGACTACAAAAGCAGAATAATATAAAGATACGTGGCAGCTGTACAGAAATACAACACAATCATGATGTAAACAATTAAGATTTTAATATTAAAACTGCATTAACATATTTTAATGCAATGCACAATTTGTGTGGATGAAGTATTGTGATTTGTGATGTTTAAAAAATACTTTAACCTTTATTAAAAAAATTATGTCTTATTTAGTCGAAACAAGTAATCAGTACCTCACTTAAAAGGTATATTCATTTTGTTCCAAATCTCTATCATCATATATATAATATCATCAACTGTTAATACTGCCAATGCATCAATAATGATTTGATTTCCTTTTGATATGTAGATATACTCTGCCCTGTGTATGCATCTCCTACAACCTAAATCTCCCTAAAGTAATATTCACATTAACCCTAAAATTTGATAAGTATCCATTCACACTAACCCTAACATTTGATAAGTATCCATATTATGGATATGAAGGGACAATTGTCCGATTAGACCATGATTCAGGTGGCAACTGTCCGAGGGGCAATTGTACCAGACTGATACAAACATAATTTAAAAATTGGCTATTTCTTTTGGGCTGGAAATGCATAAAGGTGAAAGTCAGTAGGGCAGTATGCGAAAGAAGAGTTCCATTCTTGTTGGACATAGTTACATAAAACACAACAATCAACATAGTCATAAACACCAGTAGAGACTAACTTACCTCTTCTCTATTTCTTTCAAACAGCCTATTTCAGTCAGAAATTCGTATCTTCTATCCCCATCCCACAAGTACGGGTGACTGGAACATGAAGTGTGTCAACATCACAATAAGATTTAACAAGATTGCCACCCAAGGCCCAATGGCCCAGGTGGCAAGTGGACAAGGAAGCCATTGGCTTATCAAGAGTCAAACATTTGATCTATGTATAACCCATCCTCCTGAGATATGTGTCAACCTTGTTTTTAGACATATTCATGCTGGTAGCATTTACACAATCTGTAGATAATTTGTTCCATCAATTTATTTTCCTCTGTGGGAACGAGAACTTCCTAATACTACACTGATCCTTTACTAATGTTACCTCACGTCCTCTAGTTCTACTATCTTTCTTGAGTGAGATAAGTCTCTGTCACGTTACACCAGGGTCCAAACTACAACCAGGGTTCTCCACAAGCAGACCATCAACACACATTCTAAAGGGGTACCCCCATTTCACCTACTCCCTTTTCACAACTTTCACAAATTGATTGGCGAAGTCTTCTACATAAAACTTCCACACATTGAGTGAAACGCTAATTGCTCAGAGGTTAATCATAATCTAATTTAATTTTTATTGTTGTGGAAATTAATGACACTTTATTGACATTTTCATTTTATGGATTCACAAATAAAAGAGGGTTTTTACAGTTTCCCTCTGATAAAAAAGCTTTATAATTATGTTCTTATTGGATGATTGACTACTTCCGGAATCTTGGTGCAGCAGCGACTTGAACTTGGTGCAGAGAATTTACAGAAAAACTTGGAATATCGAATAGAGTAAGTATTACTATTGCATATATATTATACATAAACGTATTGTAGACATATATTAGGAAACAGTTTTTGTTAATTATTATCAGAGGCAGTATTTTAGAGAAAGTTAGTTCCGGACTCTGACAAGGAAGTCAGTGAGCGTTAATAGGGTTGTTGTTAAATTAACAGCAGGATTTTAGCGTAAGTTGGTATACACTGACTTCGTTGTTTTGTTTATACAGTGTTCTCCGTATTCGGTAGGTGGCAGGCTTTTTCTTTGCTCATGCGAGCTTAGTAGAAAAGACATAGTTAGCAAGTATATTAGCCTAAAGTGTTCTGTTGAACACAAAAACAGCCTTATTCAAGGTTAACATAGCAATCAAATTAAGACTAAATTTTGTGATAGCGCCGTGCAAACGGCAGGTAAAGGCCACCAGGCATTTAATATGCAGCAGTTGCAGCAACTTCGTCAAGTCCGGGTGTGAGAAGTCCTGGACTGAGGCTTAGGTAGATAGTTTTAGTTTTGAGTGTAGGGGATGTACGGAGATGAAGGAACTTGAGGTGCAGTGGGAACAGGTGGAAGGGCTGATATGTACATGAAGGATGGGCTTCATCTAAATGGAAAGGGGGCAGCAGTATTTGTGGATGGACTCACAGCAGCAGTAGACAGTGGCATGGGCAAATAAATATTTTTGATAGTAAACATTGCAGGGGGGTTACTTAGAGATGCCTCAAGCAGGACAAGAGGCCACCAGTACAGACAAAGCAATAACAAAATGTCCAAAAAACATGTCTGAAGCAGGTTATAGATGCGTATGTTTAAATGCTAGGAGTATAGTAAATAAGAAAAACAAATGAAACATTATGGTAGAAGATATTGACCCTCACATAATTGGTATTACCGAATCATGGGCCAACACAAATATAACTGATGCTGAATTAGGATTGACAGGATATGTAATGTTTAGGAGAGATCGAATAGGAAGAAGGGGAGGGGGGAGTTATTTTATATGTTAAAAAATTTATTCAGGCTTATGAAATAAAATTAGAAAGGTAAGCAGATTGCGATGAAGCTGTTTGGTGCAAAATAGTTTCAGGAAATTCAAAATTAACTATTGGATTAGTTTACCGAAGTCCAAACTTAAATGAAGATAACACAAAAATACAAAATGCTATAAAGGAAGTTAGTAAAGGGGAATGTATCATAATGGGAGATTTTAACCATGGACACACAGTGGAAATCTCCAGAGTACAGGGGGTGAGGACCAACAATTTCTATTTTTAATTCAGGATAGCTTCCTTACTCAGGATGTGCTAGAACCAACCAGGGGAGATAATGTATTAGATATAGTTTTGTCATCACAAAAAGAATTGGTGGACAATGTAGAAATGCATGAACCATTGGGTAATAGTGACCACAATCAAATACATTTTGACATCAATGTAAAATCAGAAAGTAAAAATAAAAAACATATAGGAGAAACTTCCACAAAGGTAACTACAGTCGCGCCTCGTTATAACGCGGTGGTCGGGGTCCACGACTTCGCACCGCGCTGTAAGCGAGGCGCGTTAGTTGTTCTCATATCTGCCACCAGGGAGCTACTAAACAACAGCGACCGCCGCCCGCTGCACCAAGTCCATGAACCCTGTCGAAGCCCCGTGTGCTTGCAGCATTGTCTTATACGGCAATATGCAGTTTATGGAACTTATTAAACGCGTATACTAGCATCAACGTGTATTATTTTTAAATGTCACACCCTCTTGACTCTTGAACTGAATAAAACACATGTACGTATACCGTTATGGAATAGATCTACTACGATGATGATGTACTGGACCAACAGGCCTACGAATCGAAAATAATAACCTGGACCTGAGCAGCCGAAAACGTATATGATTTGACAAACGTAGTATGCAAGCTGATAAAACACAGAAAAAGATAATAGGTAGAATTAATAATTGTTTCACTTCGTCTTTCAACCGATCTCGACCGAAACTTAAATTTATTACGCACCACTTAACATCGATTCATCATTTCATATGCGGATGACGAATTCGTATTTTTGCCACCGGTAGAGCCATGGGTTAGGAATTTGGCATGTTGGTTTCGCGTCGAAAAGCGATTAAATTTACGATGTAACGAAGCTTGTAATTTCACCCAAGTGTTATATTGGTACTGCATGTTAAATGCATTTAAAGCGGTTGATCTGATTCTTACGCGAGGCATATTTGTGAATCTCGATTGCAATTTACAAACCGTCGAAGCGAAGCCAGCGACAGCGATTGATGTCGGCGACAGCGCAAAACAAACAACACGTTGATACTCGTTCATTGACATTGTTCACCTAATATTTCTTGAGAATTATCAAAGCAATTCTAAGTACGTTTAAGCGGGCCCATTTGACATTTTCCCCTGGCGGCAGAAATTCGGGGTCCACGACCGACCGCGTTATATCCGAATCCGCGTAATAACGGGGCGCGTTATAACGAGGCGCGACTGTATAAAGATATGAGAAAATTACTTAGCAAAGCTAGATTGAATAACATGCTGATGAATAAGACCGCAATTGAATGTTGGAATATTCTAAAATATGAAAGACAGAGAGTAATAGTAGATGGTGAGATTTCAAACTGGAAATCTGTTTTGAGTGGGGTACCACAGGGATCAGTATTAGGCCCTATACTGTTTTTAATATATATAAATGATTTGGAAGATGACATATCTAGCAAAGTACTCAAATTTGCAGATGACACAAAAGTATTCAGAAAGGTTACTAATGATACAGATAAACAAAGTTTACAGGATGATCTAGATAAATTAGTTAAATGGTCAGAAAAATGGCAAATGTTATTCAATTTTGGGAAGTGTAAATGTATACACATAGGACATGGAAACATGGACGAAGAACATAAAATGGGGGGATGCTGTACTAGGTAGAACCACACAAGAAAAGGACTTAGGAGTAACATTTAGTGCTGACATGAAAGTTTCAGAGCAATGTTGGATTGCTGCTTCGAAAGGAAATCAAATTCTAGGGCTAATTAGGAGAACTATCACGTATAAGGAGAAACAGCTAATTGTACCCCTGTACAAAGCAATAGTTAGACCACATTTGGAATATTATATTCAAGCATGGAGGCCGTATCGTAAAAAGGACATAGACAAGCTAGAAAGAATACAACGAAGAGCAACTAAAATGATTCCAAAATTGAGAGACCTTAGTTACGAAAGCCGCTTATTACAATGTGGTTTGACAACACTAGAGACCAGAAAACTAAGAGGAGACCAAATAGAAATGTTTAAAATAGTGAACAGTTATGAGGATGCTGATAGGAATATGTTCTTCAAACTTAAAGAAGGCAGTAGAATCAGAGGACACAAAGCAGCATCAGTTAAGGAGCAGTGTAGGTTTGACATGAGAAAGTACTCTTTCTCACAGAGAGTGATAAATTAATGGAATAAACTGCCAAATGATTGTGTTAATGCTAGTAGTGTGAATATGTTTAAAAATAGAATTGACAGATATCTGATAAGGGCGGGCTACACATAGATGAGAAAATTGTTGGACTCTCGATAGGCCAATGGCTTCCTTGTCCACTTGCCATCTGGAACTTGTTGTTTGGGATGGCAATCTTGTTAAACCTTTTAATTGTTCTAGGAATAGTCCTACTGCTTTATGTGTTGAAATGTGGGCTCTATGAACTCGACGTCCTGGAGGCTCATATCGGGCATATTCAGCTTGGCGTTGGGTTGTGGAGCAAACATTTCTTTGTTTTAAATTTCTTTAAAAGGGGCTTACACTTAATCTCCACAATAAACGTCATTCATTTGGCCTTTTCATATCTCTATATCTGTGTTGTGTTGTTGATTGCATAAATGTCAATGCCGCAGTTATGAAGTGCACAGATGACACTATGTCCATGAATTTTTACAACGACATGATCAATGAATGATACTTTTAATTTAAATAATTTATTACAATAAATGGTTGATTCTACAAGGGTGTTTCGTTTCTTCATGGGCGATTCTTGTAATTTTGCTATTGCATGTGGATTTTCTGCATAAAAGAGATTTTTACCTCAGGGGCTTTTGACCTAGAGTAATTCACAATTCATACAACATTATTTAACAAAACAAAAACACATGAAATACATGTACGTAAAAGGAAACAATATTATGACTAATTTAGCCAGTTTTGTTTAACATTTTAACATTATATAATTGGATCATTTAGAGAATATTTGGTCTTACTCCGTAATATTGATGTACATATTGTTTATTGCCAATGCAGCACACAAATTCATAACTTTTTTCTACCAATACTGATACAACTGTCTAAAAGAGACTTTCCACAAAGACCATGCAAGAAATGTCGACAAACGTCGTCAGTGCTCACCTTAGCAGTTCTCCAGCAGATGGTCGCTTTCGTGGTTCAGGTGCCAGCATGTGCTTGACGAGGTCACAAGCCACTGGGTCTTCAACAGCTGACAGGTCAAACTGTCCCTTCCTAATCCTGTACTGTGCCAAATCGAATTCACGATCTGCTGCATAGGGGTGAATACCTCCAGACATCATATAGAAGCACACCATCCCAGCTGACTGCAAATCACGTTGCACAAGGTTAAGCAGGAGTAGACAAACACAGACTAACATAACCCCTCTAACTGTAACCATTAGTTCTGAAAATAAATAAAACAGTGTATCCATTGTGTCCCTGATGATGTCAATTCTCAACACCAAATTGCAAGAAACGTAAACACAAGACGCCCAAAAGAAATGTACTAACGACCATCGCAAGAGAGGCACAAACACAGAAAATGAAGACACAGGACCTAGAAAGAATGGTTGAAGATAGAGTCAATTGCTGTCTGCCTTGAGAGCCTCACTTCAGGTGGTGGTGGTGGTGTTGGTTGGTGGTGGTGGTGGTGGTGGTAGTGGTTTGAGTATGATTGCATTTCCATACAAGTAAATCTAAATAACATATAAAATGTTTTTTCACTTATTACTATTGTTGTAACATTTTCAAAGCTTAGGTAAATATCAGCTGTTTGCACCTGCGAGACAATGGTTCACACACACAGGCAGTCCCATCAATGTTTCTGTTACACTAAAGTATAATGCTGAATCCTGATACACAATGTATGCAACACTGTGTCAGACTGAATACATGGAGGCTTCATGCGACTAACCCTAGCCACGATGGCTTCGGCATATGTGGAAAACAGCTATATTTGTCTTTGTTCACTCATGATTTAGTATGATTTAGTAACATCCAAAAAAGAAATTAATGGATTTAGCTCAAACTTTTAACAGCTATGACCTGTTTTGTCTAGGCATGGACATGATAGTACTAGTGCTAGCGTAGAACGGGAAGGGTCAGAATCTGGGTTGACGGTTATGGTAACGGTACAACTGGTACCAGTGGCATTCTGACTGGTGGACTGAACAGTTTTTTGCTATTTTGTAAAGACAAAATTTAAAACTGATTTTAACAGATTGGAAGACACTGCAACTCAGATCAGCACTTTCCACTGTTACGCCACTAATTACCAACACCTTCAGTTTGGCCATGGGCAGATTGGGATGTAAACGAGCAAACCGGTTCATGAAATGTTTGTAATTATTTGAAGGGAAATTATAGACTAGACTACCAAGCCACTACCCACAACTACATCTGGTTCTGATTCATACCATACGGTCACTGTGCACTGCCCATTTCACTTGTTAGGCAGAGCCACTGGTGCACTTAACTTTATTTTAATTGACATTAACATTTTTAGTGTTCACGTTCTATATCTCAAAAGTTCATGTCATATATAGAAATTGCAAAAGAAGCGTTTGGTGAGACTCACCTGTATGTCACCACAGGTTTTGTATCGGATGTGTGTCTTCTTGGAGTGTGAATCCTTCTCAGCATATATCTGTTCAAGCACCTCTTTTGGCATCCACAATGGTGTTCCTGTATAGAACCATGAGGCACACAGTAAGCACCAATTAAAGGACCATCAAATCCAGCATTACATTACATTATCAACCATCAAGAGATAAAAATTGGTGGATCTTTAGATTGCCCATTGAAAATCATGTAATAAATGTGACACGGTTGCTCGCACATGTGCACGCACACACCCACCAGGGATGTGACAGGCACAAGAGGAAAAACCCTGAAATAATTGGACTAAATGGTAAGGGCCCAAAAGAAACGAGGGAGCGTCGGTGAAAGGTCAACGAGGGGAAGGGTGCGGGAGGGGGCAAACCCTCCTGCTAGGGAGGTCTGGTCCCAGGAAATTTTTTTTAATAAGATGCTCTGTGGTGAATTCTGAGACACTTTGGAGCAAAAACAAAATGTTCAAAATCAGGATTCTCACAAGGAGCAAAATAAAAATTCTTACTTTTTTAAAAACAAAATACATTTCAGATGGGGAGGAGTGGGGGGTCACCCCCATTTCATTTGAGAAAAATATATATTCACTTTTCATACCTTTTGGAATGGGAGAGGGGTCCAACACAAACCAAAATGGATTTCCTTTACAAAAAAATACTACCAGTACACTACATTTATTTCTCTAAATAATCCAACAATATTATTCTTGATCATGGTTTCTAACATGCTTAACAAGTGTCATCAACATTTTGACAGTTGGGTTCAACTATATGTGGAAGTTTTATATTTTAATAGAATCTAAATTCTCAAGTCTTATGTAGTAGATTCTAGCTTTAACTGAAAATATTTTGCCAGATTGATTTTTTTAAATTAGCCTGTCCCCACTAAAATAATACTCTGATTTTGCGTGAATGGTATTTAACCTCATCCTCTCACCACCACCCTCCATTCAAAATACGAGATCTAAAATGAGCGCATATTAAATTTAGGATTTAGTGCATATTATCCACTAAAAACTTGTGAAAAAGTTCAAAATTTGACTTCTAGCGTTACCGTCTTAATAAATTAATGGGTGGGACACATGAAAACAACTTCATATATAAATTACTCTGAATTTGATGTGTCATCATGAATTGAGAGAAAAAACTGAGGAAGAGTTGATGTAGGCCCTAATTAGAATTTTCTGCCCCCGATTGGATACATGGATAGTGAAAAATGGCCTATTTTTTAAATCGATTTCTGACCAAATTAATAGATGGGGCAAGAAAATATTCATGAAACTGATGATTATATTTTATTAGCCATTTGTGTGGTTGTAAGAGTGGGTGGCCTTCAATGGGGCATATATGAACCGGATTTTCAACTGAAGTGATTTAGACCTTTCCTGTTCATTTGGCAGCCATTGGCAAGATGCGCAGATGCCAACGGCTGCCAAATGTCTTGTTTTTTTCAAATAATCCCATTGGTGGAGAGGGCCAACACACTGCATATTCATCCAATCACAGTGATCGTATCGAAAATAGTTGGAAACATTTTTGCTGACGTCAATGGGAAGTAACACATGGGTAGAGTTCTTCAGCAAAAAAACACGAACTGCAAAAAAAATACGATTACCCTATACCCCCCAGATATTTAAACTGGATTCACATGAATCACAAAAACAATATTTTTGGCCCTGGAAAAACCAGAAAAATCTCATCCCTCATCCACACACCCACACACGCACAGTGTGCTATATTACGACATGATTATCAAGAATTGCTGCATTTTAACATAATATTTTTTATGCAACCAACAACGCAAGTCAGGTGTAAGGATATGAAAAGGCCAAATAAATGACGTTTATTAAGAACTTCATAAACTTAAACACTAGTTAAATTTTCACCAAAAAAAACATCATGTAAGTACTATATTTAGAATTTAAAATAAGTTTATGATAATTTCCTAAATTAGTAATTATGACATCATAATTCAATCAAATTTGATAACTATTATAATGATCATTGGTCACCATTTGGCAGTGGAGAGTTAACTGAATATGTTTAAGTAAACAACACTTCACAAAAACTAACATGTACATGATGCAACAGCCATTCTTGTTTTTCTAGAGTGCGTAGAATGGTCAAAGGTATACAACATATTTAACTCACCTATGCCAGTTAACTCAGCGGTACTCATATCCGGCTCAAAAGCGTGACTCAAATCAAAGTCTCCGATCTTCATGCACTCTTCTCCATTGGCAGAAACCACAAACACGTTCTGTGGCTACAACATCAAAGTCATAATGCAATCATGTCTCCCAAATTACCAATATATTTTAACCAGCTAATACTTGACATGAAAAATTCTCATAAACTCACTTTTAATAGAACATTTCATAATCATAATCAACATTTTGAATGACAGCTTCCTAATCAACATTATCCTTGGTATGCAGGTTTTAGAAGATTTCTGTCACATGTGCAAAGTGATGCAAGAACTAACAAGGACAGTTGTACTGTTCTTAATTGAATTCTGGTGTAGCAGAACAGAAGCCACCTTAATTAATTTGTTCTATTACCATAGCATTAATATTATTATCATATTATGAAACACAGACCAACCTTGATATCTCTGTGCAGAATCTTGCATGGTTTTAAAGTATGCATGTAGTCAAGTCCACGTAATAAGCCTTTCACCAAATGAGTCACCTTCTTGCTCCTGTCTTTCTCAGGCAGCTCTTTCACCTCTGTCTGCTTGAGCCATTGCTCGACGGTGAAATCACACAGTTCTGTAGCAATGTAACTGTTCTTATCCTTGTCTGTGTCTACCTTCTAAAAACAGAATCATTTGTTTAATAGATGTTTTGTGATATCAAGAAGTGATCTTTGATAGACGCATGGCTTTTTGTGGTATTAGCACTGACGTAACATTGACTACAGATAGTAACTGCTGGTAGCAAACATTGTTAAGCCAAATATAAACTGGCTTAGAACCACGACACATATAGCTATAATGCCTACACAAATGAGAATGAACACCAAGTATTTAATTGGGAAGGAGTGACCAGAGTTAGGTCTAAATCACATTTTTTGTAAAAAAAAGTTGGGTGTGATTGTTATGGCGAGGAAACTGCGTGATCACCAACAGTGTCTGTTTGTAGTTCATCAGTTTTGTTGATCTGATTAGTTTTGTTATAAAAAGAGGCGGTAGTGTTGTGTCAGGATATTATGGGATATGGGCAGCAACTGAGCATTTAAAGGCAATGGCAAAAAGTGCACGGCTACGACAGAAACCCAAAGAGAAATATTACTAGATGAAATTGCAAGCAAGGTAGTTTTCTGTAACTTGTTAGATTTTGTCTTGGGAACAGATCTGTGTGAGCTGAACTGATGTACATTGGATTTCTATGCTTCAAGTTTTACATTATAAATTGGTCTTATTCATAACTAACCTGTTCATCAGAATATTCTCATGTTAGAATGGTTCCCATTATTTTTTCAGTGATAGTAGGATTAACAAATTTACACGTTTTTGCTGATAACGCTTATAACGATTTAGCAAATTAAAGTCCATTTTATGAATAATTTTACAAAATACTATACAAGCGACCTTATACATCATGTAGGATAGATATGTAATTATGACAATGATTGACAACAGTGGTCAAACCCCCAATGACAGACCACCCTTCTTTTACGATCACACCCTTTGATTTTACAGGTGGTCTTAAATGGGGGGTTCTATTTTATATATGAGTATGTTTAATATATCTGATTTTACCATGTAATCCACAATGTTAGGATGATGGCACAGATCCACTAGAGTCTTCACCTCCGTTTCTACCAGCTTGTACAATGAACCTGTCACTTTCTTTACTGCGGTCTCCCGTCCATCTTGGATGTTGAGACCAACGTATACTGCTGTGCCTAACTTCCTACAAATAACATGATATAAATATTAATAATTTAAACCACAACTTGTGAAACAAAAACAGATTTTTAAACATCATATGACTACAAAAAGTGATGTAGACTACAAAAAGACTGTACCTCTTGAGAAGTCATGTTGCCATATACACTGACAAGAATCAAATAAACACAGGTGATGTATGATTAAATTCATTAAGTATAAAAAATACAATGATAATGGAAGGCGAAGCAACTTCAATTCCTGTTATTTAACATATCCAAAACTCACTCACAAACACGTACAGGGCATATTGTTTGCAATGTAACTATTTTCTCAAAATTCTAGGTGCACAAAATGAACTCTCCCAAAATAAAAATTATGTGCACAACGAAGCATGATCCTAAAATTTTGAGGCCTGTTATTGTAAAATGTAATAGTCGTTTTTATCTTGGTTTCACAGAGGACATTAATTTGAGTAACTGTTTAGACACTGATTTGAACTGCATTAATCAATTTAAACACACTTTGAAAATGATTTTCTTAAAAACTATTACTCACCAATTTTCTTTTATATAATTTGGACATATCATTTCTCAACATAATGGCTGGACATTTCTGACATTATAACTTCACTGGATGGTTTAAAAAATAATCACATAACTTTTGAGGAAATGTGATCTGTTTTTTTTTTACAAAACAAACCATGCTTGTAGGTCAACACCTTCATTTCCACAATAAAAAAAAAATTGTAAGTAAATAATAAAAAACTCCTTGTAGTGCAACTTAGGCTATATAAAGTAACTGTATATCAATAGTAGCTAGTAGTACAAGTTGTTTCTGATACTAACAAAGCTGCTAAAACTGTGTTTCTCACCTGACAGCAGGTGTGAATATAATCCATTAAGTTTTTTTCATTCAGCAGTTGAGAGTGAATAGAAAATTACTTGCCCTTTACCAATCCTGAATCTGTCTTCTGTGCACAAGCAGATTTGGTGAAGACCCTGTACCAATTTATCTGGTTCCTTCTCCGGCAGTTCAAATAGCCAGCTCAGCTTCTCGGTGTGTTCCTTATTCACCCGGGGTAATTTCTTCCATTGCCACAGTGTCTGTAAAGGGAAAGACATAACAGGAACAAACACATACAAAATACATACAGTATATGTCTGGGCAGAAAGAACACAACAAATCAGCTCAATAGTGAACACCTTATTTTATTATAAGCAAACATCAACATGATTCACTGAGCCGGTTAACTTCACTATCTTCTTCACCAATGGTCATGCTCACTCATATAACTCAATAACAAGCAAGATCTACCTGTGTTCACCACTTATTGCATACTATTGACTTGTATGTTACCTATGTCTGATATCGTTCTTTTCATGCCATGCGTAACAGGAAATGATGTCCAACATAGATCTTTTATTAACAACCATTCAGAGCATTGACGTCTGCATAATTGCCAGGGCATCTTGTGCTTACATTTCATTTATTCATATCCACAAGTGCTGTGTGTTTATAGATTTACTATGTTTAAAGTGGTTCTTTCACTATCATGGATTTATTAAAATGTCACACAAATCCCTAAGACCCTCTCATAATGGTGTCACAAGAAAGACTTTCATCCTGGGAACTTCCTCAGATGTCCAGTAATAACCATGTGAAAATGCTGCATTATTACAACACATACACCACAACTCACCCTGACTAACCACCCTTATTAATGCAACATTAGGAGCAATCATTAATTTATATCACTTCATCCCTGTTACTCAAGACATAGATGACAACTGACAAGACAGATTCTACAAAGACCACCAAAGCACCAAACTATACATTAACAAGAGCACTCGGGATTAATGTATGTTGTAGATCAAAAACCACATGTTAATGTACACGATGAAACACACTGTTGTACATATTGTATTCAACCTATTAAATGTACACGCCCTAATTAGGGTACACCCCCTTTTTTAATCAGCAGGATCCATAATTATTGTAATTTGACTAGTGCAGAACAATTGAAGTGTCGCCATCTGGTGTTAAACAGTTGGCACCACTTTTCAGCTGTTCTACACTAATCACTAAAAGTTTGCTATGGCCACAACTAAAGGATAGGACAGATTATTAATCAGGTTGTAAATAGAATACTGTAACTCACCATACTCTGTTGAGCACCTGCAGAAGCAAAAAACATATATTTTTTACAAACTTCAACTATGTCAGAGGCACATTAACTACATCTCCACTCTAAGAAAAACAGACCAAATATAATTAGGAGTGACCGTTTCAACAAGGTGACCTTGAACTATGACCTTAATAGACCCAAAACGAGTAGTCAGATTTTCAGGAAATTTCATCTCTAAAAATCAGGGTTTACTCATTTTGGGTTTGAGGTCAAAATTCAAGGTGACTCTTACAAGATTGTTTTTGTTGTGTGTTGCATATCTGTGGATATGTCAGTGTTTTAGCCTTATTGTAAGATTAAAACCAGAACTTTAGGACGATTAGGGGCAAAGTTATGTCTACGTATGTGTTAAGAGGTAAACAAATTTATTTTGTAATTTTTTAACATTAATATGTAATAACTCTAAAACTATTTCACTCACAATTCTGTACGTTTCACAACAAGTCCAACATGTGTGCCAAATGTCATTAAAATCAGAGGGGGTCGAGAACATTTTGACTATTTTTGGTTGATTTCATATGCAGAAATTAATAAGTGTTATGATGATAACACGAAGTATTTGCAATTTTTTTTAGTAATTCATATGCAATATCTCTAAAACTGTTT
Source organism: Lamellibrachia satsuma (assembly GCA_033239005.1). Classification (NCBI taxonomy): domain Eukaryota; kingdom Metazoa; phylum Annelida; class Polychaeta; order Sabellida; family Siboglinidae; genus Lamellibrachia; species Lamellibrachia satsuma. The sequence goes on from BSQZ01000102.1 coordinate 1,738,396, forward strand.
CATCTACAAGTTAGAAATTTGGCATAGGTAAATTTAACAGGTCCAACATTTCATTAAAATGGTAGGAGGTTGAGAATATTTTGACCTTTTTTGGTTGATTTCATGTGTCAATGACCCTGATAAAGATTATATGAAAATTTTTTAAATGTGTAAAAACACAGGCAACAATACATAGTGCTGCAGGTTCGAATACATCCTTTACACATTTATCAGTCAGTTATCTCATGTGTTGGAGTTCTGGAATTGAAGTATATTACAGGTCACCTTTGTTACTTACAGAAATGCATTCTACATAACATAGTTTGAAATCTAGACACTGTAACAATTTCTCAAAGCTATAAAAATTTGCTCTCCGATAACTCCAACAACATTAGTATCATGAAGCATACTTTAGTGTAGAATTTTTTTTATAATTGGCTTTGCTATACATAAAATAAATGTTAAATAAGACATATTCAACAAAACATTACTTTATTGCCTGCTGACACAAAAAAATATGTAAGCATTATCAAATAAACCAAAATATACCTTCATAATATTATATATACTCTTATATCAGATAAAAACCATAAACAGGTAGATACAAATGCGCATTACAAGAATAAGTAAAAAATATATAAATTAGTTAAAAAAAGAAATAAGCTATATAATATAAATATGATAAAAATATAAATATGTTAAAATTTTCAATGTGTTAGAAATATATATATAATAATAAATAATTAAATAAATCTAAAATAATCAGTGCAATAGATAAATATGGCATATCCCATTTAAACCAGTAGCACCCTAGCTTAAATAGGGTTGGATGACAGACATCAGTTTCTTATGGGCTAACATCTAATACTTTACAACATCTAATTCTTTACAACTAATACTTTACAACATCTAATACTTTACAACTAATACACATCTAATACTTTACAACAACCCAGACAAACACTAGCCAGAAGGGTTTGTATCAATCATGGGGTCAATTCCGTTTTTGTCAATTCCAATTCTAGTAAATTCCAAAAAGTCAATCACAATTCCACACTGCAAAAAATCATTACCAATTCCAAATTATCAATTCCAATTCCATCTTGAATATGTCTACTCTATAAATGTTTCACTTGTCAAATATGTTGTGAGATACAAGTTAAGACTGGTAAGTAAGCTACATCTGAACAGCTCCACCCTAATATTTATATTATACATTTTGTGGACTGTTAATCCAGTTGTGACAGTGGTCCAGTGGTGTGACAGTGGTCCAGTGGAGTGACAGTTGTGACAGTGGTTCAGTGGAGTGACAGTTGTGACAGTGGTTCAGTGGAATGACAGTGGTTCAGTGGAGTGACAGTTGTGACAGTGGTTCAGTGGAGTGACAGTTGTGACAGTGGTGCAGTGGAGTGACAGTGGTCCAGTGGAGTGACAGTGGTGCAGTGGAGTGACAGTTGTGACAGTGGTCCAGTGGAGTGACAGTTGTGACAGTGGTCCAGTGGAGTGACAGTTGTGACAGTGGTCCAGTGGAGTGACAGTGGTGCAGTGGAGTGACAGTTGTGTCAGTGGTCAAGTGGAGTGACAGTTGTGCCAGTGGAGTGACAGTTGTGCCAGTGGTCCAGTGGAGTGATAGTTGTGACAGTGGTGCAGTGGAGTGACAGTTGTGCCAGTGGTCCAGTGGAGTGACAGTGGTGCAGTGGAGTGACAGTTGTGACACTGGTCCAGTGGAGTGACAATTGTGACAGTGGTGCAGTGGAGTGACAGTGGTGCAGTGGAGTGACAGTGGTGCAGTGGAGTGACAGTGGTCCAGTGGAGTGACAGTGGTGACAGTGGTGCAGTGGAGTGACAGTTGTGTCAGTGGTCCAGTGGAGTGACAGTTGTGCCAGTGGTCCAGTGGAGTGACAGTTGTGCCAGTGGTGCAGTGGAGTGACAGTTGTGCCAGTCGTCCAGTGGAGTGACAGTTCTGACAGTGGTCCAGTGGAGTGACAGTTGTGCCAGTGGTCCAGTGGAGTGACAGTTGTGACAGTGGTGCAGTGGAGTGACAGTGGTGCAGTGGAGTGACAGTTGTGACAGTGGTCCAGTGGAGTGACAGTTGTGCCAGTGGTCCAGTGGAGTGACAGTTGTGACAGTGGTGCAGTGGAGTGACAGTTATGACAGTGGTGCAGTGGAGTGACAGTTGTGCCAGTCGTCCAGTGGAGTGACAGTTGTGACAGTGGTCCAGTGGAGTGACAGTTGTGCCAGTGGTCCAGTGGAGTGACAGTTGTGCCAGTCGTCCAGTGGAGTGACAGTTGTGACAGTGGTCCAGTGGAGTGACAGTTGTGACAGTGGTCCAGTGGAGTGACAGTTGTGCCAGTCGTCCAGTGGAGTGACAGTTGTGCCAGTCGTCCAGTGGAGTGACAGTTGTGACAGTGGTCCAGTGGAGTGACAGTTGTGCCAGTGGTCCAGTGGAGTGACAGTTGTGCCAGTCGTCCAGTGGAGTGACAGTTGTGACAGTGGTCCAGTGGAGTGACAGTTGTGACAGTGGTCCAGTGGAGTGACAGTTGTGCCAGTGGTCCAGTGGAGTGACAGTTGTGACAGTGGTCTAGTGGAGTGACTGGAGTCTGATGTATCTTCTCATTATCTGCTCAAAACACAACATTGAGCAGATTTCACTTGAAGTTGACACTTTCCTAACAGAGCAATTTCACCTATATTGTTCTTGTTCACAATGTTTCAATAACAGAGTAGATAACGGAGTAGACAGTGTCTATGCTGTAATGTTGACAGCTTCCTGGCTGTTACCAGATTCAGGGTGACATACTAATAGCAGACAAATATGATTTTAATAGTAAATTTAAGGGGTAAAGATTAACAGTATCAATTATTCTTAATATATATCAATGACTTGGACGACAACATAACAATTAACATACTCATATTTGCGGAGGACACAAGAGTGTTTAGAAAGGTTACCACTGATGGTGATAAACAACATTTATAAAACGATCTAGACAGATTAGTGAAATGGTCTGAGAAATGGCAGATGTTGTTCACTTTTGGGAAATGTAAATGCCTACATACAGGACATGGGAGCTTAGATGTAAACTACAAAATGAGAGATACTGTTCTGGGTACTACTGTAAAAGAAAAGGACTTAGGAGTTACAATAAGCATTGATATGAAAGTTTCAAAGCAGTGTAGTATTGCAGCTTCAAAGGGTAATCAAATTATTGGGTTGATTAGGAGAAACATAACATACAAGGAAAAAAGCTAATTATAACTCTGTATAAAGCAGTAGTTAGACCTCATTTAGAATACTGTATACAAACATGGAGACCATATCATAAGAAGGATATAGATACGCTTGAACACATACAGAGGACAACAACTAAAATTATTCCAGAACTGAGAGACCTTAGTTATGAAGAAAGCCTGAAAGAATGTGGTTTAACAACTCTAGAGACAAGGAGGTTAAGAGGAGATCAGATTGAAGTTTTTAAGATATTGAATGGGTATGAAAATATTGATAAAAATATGTTTTTCTCTCTCAAGAAAGGTGGCAGAACTAGAGGACATGAGGTAAAATTAGTAAAGGATCAGTGTAGATTGAATATCAGGAAGTACTCGTTCTCGTAGAGGACAATAAATGAATGGAACAAACTGTCTACGGATTGTATAACTGCTAGCAGCGTGAATATGTTTAAAAACAAGGTAGACACATATCTCAGGAGGGCGGATTACACAATGGCTTCCTATACAAAACTGTCATTTTGTTGTTACATATTGCCTAGTTAAGCATTATTAATTGTAACAATGATCAAGTTCATATTTTATAACATCTGTGTCACCATTGTATAAGAGGTGGTCATAAAAACATTACAAATGTTGAGTTCAATTACCAATTGTATGGAAACTGTTTTCAACCATTTCAAACATGTTACTGAAGCTTACTGCCTATAATTCAACTGACAATTCCCTTGAGCAATTTGATGTGTACTTACTACATTTCATCAACTGTGTCTTAAATTGATGAAAAATTACAATAACTAATGTATGACTATGCCTTCAGCGACTTTGACATCTGACTTACTTGCTTCTGCAACACGCTGTCGTTCTTTAGCAGGCTGTTGTTCTTCTCCAACAAGCTGTTGTTTTTTTGCAGCTTGTTGTTCTTTGACAGGCTGTTGTTCTTTTGTAACAAGCTGTTGGTCATCAGCAAACTGTTGTCCTGCAGGCTGAAATTTAAAACAAAAGTGGGCCAATTTAGTCCATGTCAAACACGTAGCATCATTTTAACCCTAAAACAGCACAGATATTAGTTAATCCTACCATAGAAAGTGTTATCAAACATTGATATATTTTTGTGTGAAAACGTCTGATGGATCATTTTCTACTTGCTGCCACCACAACTGTGATACCGGGGCGGGCAAATGCATATTCGACTGTTATCAACTCGGCGATACTTCAATACTGCGCCTGTAATTTTAAAAGTGCTGCAATTCCCATGTTACCCATCCTAGAATCATCACTGAGTACTGGTACACATATTAAAGTAAGCAGCTCACCTCATTACTGTGTGCCACATCCTCTTTCAGTTGTTTGCATCGCATCAATTGTGAAATTTTTTTATATTTCTGATATGCAAGTATAATGAATATTCAAAGCTGAAATTACTCCCAAATAAAAATGCACAATTTACATTAGTTCTTCCATCTGCATTAGACATCATGACAGCTTTTTTTAACTTTTTTCTTTCTACCACAAAAACATATTATAGCCAGCAAATACATCTGTAAGAATTGAAATACCTTAAACTGACTACATAGCCTTTTACCGTGTTGATTATTTTATATTGGTTTTGTATTCACTTTTTTTTTTAGGGTAATATGAATACTATATATATCAATTTGCCTATTGTTAGCAGGTTCATGCAGAACAAGCCTTTAAAAAGTACCATTATCTCGTGGTTCATGTAAACAAGATATGCAGCTTTTGAAAGCAAATGTTTAATTACATGGACACTCTTGCTGTTGAGACATCAACACGTTGGTTTAGACGTGGACTCTGACAATGAAAAATGAAACATCTTACCATACTAGTTCTGTCTCCAAATTCCTCATTCAGCCGGTGGAAACATTTCACAGACACACCACTAAGACTGAAAGAAATCAAAGAGGTTTTCACAATCATGTTATTCTGTGTAAGTGCGTGTGTAGTATGCACTGTGCATGCATGTATGTGTGTGAAAATCAAAATGCACTGTATAGTCAATGGTGTAGCTTTTTTCTCCACGCCAGTTTTTACCTCATTTTGTGATATCGCTTGATCTCGTATTAGATATGTCGTTAGTCCGATATAAAATCATAGATCAGTCACTGCCAGTATAAACGTCTGATAAAGTTCACTTTTTCGAAGAAAAATGTTGCATAAACAGGTTTTTGAGACATATTTTCGTATTTCCAGTTCGACATTAATTGCCAGGTGGCCTTACTGGTACGACACATTGGTACATTTTGTAAATACGCCATATTTCACTTTATCAGACCAAAATGTACACAACTGTTCATAATAATCACTACAGGAAAATAATCGAACAGCCCCGTGATTTTTATACATTTAATGTGTTGCATATTACCGTACAGTGAGGCTTTTTCGAAGAACTTCTTTCTTTTAAGGCAAATTCTGGCACCAGCCTCGCTTTGACAAAAGTATCTTTCCTTCGTTCGATATTGGTGAGTAGTTCACTCAAAGCAACTTTTCTAACAACTTGTTTGTACCCGACAGATGAAATAACTGAGTTGTTTCAAATACTGATCCCATGCGCAAAAGTGTCTTCAGATTTTTTTAAAACAACATATTATATTACTTAAGACAAAAACCACACCAACCCGTACACATACCTCATCCTTAACTGTGGTAGTCGTGTCATCAGGTCACTCAACACCATCTCAACGCCATCTGTGATGGAGTTGTCAGCACACCTGTAAATGACGGATAAAAACTAAATAATCTTTGTCTGCTAAACTTTCTTCCTATGCATGAATACAAATTGAGATTTTGACAACTATGCTTCAACTCTATTACATTGTTACATCATAGCTTTGCAACCCCAGCTGTGCATGTGAAGGCATCTTATTCAGGGTTTTACAGTAATGGTTGTAAAAATAAATCTTGTAAAGTGACAGGTAAATTTTCTGGGGTGAATATAAAAACGTTTTCTTACTTGAAATGCACCAGCATTGGGCAACCTGCCTTGAGACCATCCGCAATGTGTTCAAATGATTCAGACGTGAGTCCACATCCATCCAAGCTGTAACAACAATGTGTTTATTATATTTCATCAACAAAATACCATCTATCCTCTGATAAAGTTGCACTTCAGTTTTATTTGTAAAATATGATGGACATCAGTTTTATTTCTAGAATACGATGGGCAACAGTTGTGCACATCAATGCTATAATGAAGAAAGTGCCATTGGAGCGAAACAGAGAAAATGGCAGTTGAAGTTTGACAATGTTAATGCAGTCTTTGAAAAAATTACTGTGCGGATCAATGCAATAACCACGAAAGTGCCATTGGTGATTGGAGTGAAAGTAGACACACTTACCCCGGTAGTTACCATTTTCGAAGATAGATCATACAACAAAAACGTTCAGGTTTATTGCAATGATGCACACAACTTTAATACTTACTCTAGTTGACACAGTCCCGTGGTTCCTGCAAGAGCGGCACCAAGTGAACGACCAGCCTCGACACTAGCAAACACTTTGTTTCCACTCAGACTGTAAAATAAATTACATTCTTCAATTAAAACATCAAACACACACTATACAACAATAAAATTGATATGACACATAACGCAGATGCACATTATTACTGTTGTTGTCATAGTCTGCATCAATGTTATTTCTTCTTGCAAAAGTCACTCAAAGCTCACATGCAATAGTTACAATGGCAACAATCAACCTATTTTGTCTCCAGATATTTGTCTTCTAAGTCTTCCTAATACCGATGTTTTTCTCTTGTAAAGCATTATTTCATTCTAATATGCCAATAACATATTTATTAAACAAATATTCTTCGTGTACACCTTTTTCTGCCCTCGCAGTAGTAAGCTACCACATCCCAAATAAACTGTTGATATTGCACACAACAGAAATATGTCTTGATTATTTATAATTTAGGTAATTAATCAACTCCATGTGGACAAGGAAGCATCTAACTTATAGAAAATCTGTAGATTTTTATAACACTGTGGAAACTTGCAAAGGTTACCCCAATTCACAAGAAAGGGCATACCGCCAACAAAGGTAACTACCGACAAATATCAGTCTTGTGTGTTCTCCGCAAGATCTTGGAGAAACACTACATGACAGTCAGTATATCTACCTTATGTCACATAACATGCTACATGATGGCCAGTCAATGGGCATACTGCTATATCCCCCGGGGTCACAATTCTATATATAAAAAAGTGGCTCCGTGGGTCACTTTTCTACGGAGTCACTTTTCTATACCACACCAGTACCAAACTTTGCTATGGATTGAGACATAACTAATGAACGTAATTACATCAAAATGAACAAATATGTAAATAATAATAATTGTAATATATCTGAATGCTTTTTCATGGGATGCTATTAATAACACATCAAGTGAAACTCAATTAGACGAATGTTAGAATCAGTATGCTGTGATACAAGAGGTCAATGGCCAGCTTAATGAGGACATAATTATGTTCTGCATAACCTCCATCTAAACAAGGGGTACTTCCTGTTATAAGGACTGTTTCCATAATGCCAACACTAATAAATTCTATAGGAAATTATGATGAGAAGGTGAAGCCAAACGTCAAACTTGTTGGAAGTTGCAACCCCAGACACTCACTTGTGGATGTAGTCAAGGGCGTGGGTGTGGGCTGTAGTCAAACCGTGTAATTCAAATGTTAAGTATTAAAATACTTTTTTGTAAATAACATACCTTTCCATTTCCATAAGTAGGTTATATATTGCATAAGCCCAGAGAATCTGCAATGTCTCCATGAAAGAGAAATTTTGTTGTTGTCCAACACCTGTCACATTACAATTTTTACCAAACGTGACGCTTTGATCACAATCTGAACAACTCATGTACTAAGACGCTGTCCTAAGTGAACCAGTTGATCGGCTACTGCAATGAAGGATTTCATATTTGATTAATGAACTGGCACTGTTCAATGCACTAGTCCATCGATCAATGCACCGAATGCTGTCATATTTGAGACACCGTATTAGTCCATTGATGGGTGCACCAAACTATGCCATACATTTGACTGATGTGCATCTTCTTCAAAGGACTCTTCCTTTTTGATGACAATGAATATTTATCGGTTGTGAAAATCCATCTCTCAACACATTGTCAGTATAAACACGGGACCCCATTGACAAAAGATCTCCTGTACAGGTGCAAGTAATGGAAGTTGCTGATTAAATGTTTAATGTGGGAACTGCTGTCTAATTCATGTTACACTAGTATTGTGAATTTGTTAAAGTCACACGGAAGTTCTTACTTCAGGCTTTGGATGGACTTGTTCTCTGCCAATCCAACACTCAGTTCCTTCGCTGTGTCAGCATCTAGATCACAGCAGCTCAAACTGAAAGTAAAATATCAACAATGTTAATAAGCTGGTACATCATAATGACACAACAACACTCATCAGGCAAACATGAAAAATAGTATTGCAACTAATATGTATAACTATTTAGTAGTTAATTATATTTTTTATTCTCTTGAGAGCTACACACCAGTAGCTCTCCAGTCAGGATACATAAAAACTGACATTGCAACAATCAACCCACTCACTTAATTTGAAACATCTATCATTATGACACCACAATAATAACAACAATAGCCCATTGTTTGGTGAGTAGAGCAACTGTAATGAGGCAATGCTGACTGGTCTTCAGGTGTCGTTCAAAGCACTATTCCATCAATCAATGCACACATTTCAGACAGCGATGTCATCAAATGTACTAGTCCAATGAAGGATGCATCGCATGCTGTCATAGGTCGACTGTTCAGTTTGTGATAAACAAAGCATCATATTTGGTACACATGTGATAAGACAGGTGCTAAATAAGGTAAGAGGTGAATCGCAACAAAATTTCCCTTTTAAGAGGGCGTGGCACTATACTGTACCATCAACACCTTGATGCTAGGCGAGGGAAAGGACGGTGGGAAAGATGCCAACTTTCCGAGCATCTCTAAATACAGTTGGAAGTTGATTGCTCTCATATATCTCACAAACAACCTGTACATCCGAACAGGAACTGACTGTGTTATGCATCACCCACAGAATGTAGACAGGACATCACCAGCAAAATGTATGTCAAGATACTGTCTGTACGTAGCTCTCTGTTGGACATTGAGACTAGCGGCTGTTACTTGGTGTGTTCATCTTGTCCTTGTTACGTGGCTGCCTTCCTGTAATGTAATATGTGCTTCTACGAAAGCACTTGACCACCCACTACTCTTGAGCCAGTCACATAGTACATGCATGTGCACTATCAAGGGAACGTTGCCTCGTTGCAGGCCACTTTAAATGTCAATTGTTATATTTCATTAACAAAAATGGGCGCCGATTTCCATATGTGCAAATGACACAATCATAAAATCACACTAAATTTATCTAAATCGATTCCTCATATCCCAAACACAGTCGAGGAATTTTTTAGAACACTGAAAAATATTAACTAGAAGTGGAGATATGTACCAAAAAAATGTATTTCAGAGTTTCATGATCATATTGTCATATGATGCCACATGTCCTTGAAAGAGAAATGTTGTTGTTGCCCAACACCTGTCATATTACACTTTTACCAAACGTGGCGCTTATATCACAATCTGAACAACTCATGTACTAAGATGCTGTCCTAAGTGAACCAGTTGATCGGCCACTGCAACGAAGGATGTCATATTTGATTAATGAACTGGCTCCGTTGAATGTACTATTGAATTCTATCGATCAATGCACCGAACGCTGTCATATTTGAGACAGCATATTAGTCCATTGATGGGTGCACCAAACTATGCCACATATTTGACTGATGTGCATTTTCTTCGAAGGACTCTTCTTTTTTGATGCCAATGCATATCTATCAGTTGTGATAATCCATCTCTCAACACACTGTCAGTATAAACACAGGACTCCACTGACAGAAGATCTCCTGTATAGGTGCAAGTAATGGAAGTTGCTGATTAAATAATGTTTAATGTGGGAACTGCTGTCTAATTCATGTTACACTAGTATTGTGAATGTGTAAAAAGTCACATGGAAGTTCTTACTTCAGGCTCTGGATGGATGTGTTCGCTGCCAATCCAACACTCAGTTCCTTCATTGTGGCTGCATCTAGACGACAGCCGGTCAAACTAAAAGTAAAATATCAACAATGTTAATATGCTGGTACATCATAATGACACCACAACACTCGTCAAGCAAACATAACAAAAATAGTATTGCACTAATATGTGTAACTATTTAGTAGTTAAATTAACTGTTAAATGTATTTTATTCTTCGGAGATCTACGCACCAGGTGTGTGCCACTAATAACATACTGCTTCAAACAGTCAGGATACATAAAAAACTGACATTGCAACAATCAACCCACTCACTTAATTTGAAACATCTATCATTATGACACCACAATAATAACAACAATAGCCCATTGTTTGTTGAGTAGAGCAACTGTAATGAGGCAATGCTGACTGGTCTTCAGGTGTCGTTCAATGCACTATTCCATCAATCAATGCACACATTTCAGACAGCGATGCCATTAAATGTACTAGTCCAATGAAGGATGCATCGCACGCTGTCATAGGTCGACTGTTCAGTTTGTGATAAACAAAGTATCATATTTGGTACACATGTGCTATGACAGGTGCTAAATAAGGTAAGAGGTGGATCGTAAAAAAATTTCCCTTTTAAGAGGGCGTGTCACTATACTCTATCATCAACACCCTGAGGCTAGGCGGGGGAAAGGAAGATGGGAAAGAGGTATAAGGGATACGTTCCTGTCACATTTGAAAGGGGTTATTTTGTTATTTGTATGTTATTCCCTAGATATCTATATACCAACAAATCAATACGTCAGGATATGTATAGAAAAACTGTCATTACAACAATCAACACGCTCACTTCATTCAACATATTATTAGTTGTATGTACGCATATTGTGATACAGCTCTACATATAAATTACAATTTAACCCACTATTTGTTGCAACTGAAATAAGGCAATGCAGACTTCATTCAAGTGTACGTGATGTTGATCCAGGGTCTCTGATGACAATATGCGTCTTGTTGTTTGTACTGTGAAGTGACCTTGTGGGAACTGATGGTAAACACTTGGATGTGTGTACTTCAGCTGGAACAGGTGTGTGGTATGGACCGGCATCCAACTTGAGTATTGGGAAACAATCACGATGCCAACTTTCTGAGCATCTCTAAATACAGTTGGAAATTGATTGCTGCATATGTGCAAACGACACAATCATCTAATCACACTAAATTTATCTAAATCGATTCCTCATATCCCAAAAACAGTCGAGGAATTTTTTAGAACACTGAAAAATATTAACTAGAAGTGGAGATATGTACACAAAAAAATGTATTTCAGAGTTTCATGATCATATTTTCATATCATGTCACATGTCCTTGAAAGAGAAATGTTGTTGTTGCCCAACACCTGTCATATTACACTTTTACCAAACGTGGTGCTTTTATCACAATCTGAACAACTCATGTTCTAAGATGCTGTCCTAAGTGAACTAGTTGATCGGCCACTACAACGAAGGATGTCATATTTGATTAATGAACTGGCTCCGTTGAAAGTACTATTAAATTCTATCGATCAATGCACCGAACGCTGTCATATTTGAGACAGCATATTAGTCCATTCATGGGTGCACCAAACTATGCCACATATTTGACTGATGTGCGTTTTCTTCGAAGGACTCTTCTTTTTTGATGCCAATGCATATCTATCAGTTGTGATAATCCATCTCTCAACACACTGTCAGTATAAACACAGGACTCCACTGACAGAAGATCTCCTGTACAGGTGCAAGTAATGGAAGTTGCTGATTAAATAATGTTTAATGTGGGAACTGCTGTCTAATTCATGTTACACTAATATTGTGAATGTGTAAAAAGTCACATGGAAGTTCTTACTCAAGGCTCTGGATGGACGTGTTCGCTGCCAATCCAACAATCAGTTCCTTCATTGTGTCTGCATCTAGATGACAGCCTCTCAAACTGAAAGTAAAATATCAACAATGTTAATATGCTGGTATATGATAATGACACCACAACACTCGTCAAGCAAACATAACAAAAATAGTATTGCACTAATATGTGTAACTATTTAGTAGTTAAATTAACTGTTAAATGTATTTTATTCTTCGGAGATCTACGCACCAGGTGTGTGCCACAAATAACATACTGCTTCAAACAGTCAGGATACATAAAAAACTGACATTGCAACAATCAACCCACTCACTTAATTTGAAACATCTATCATTATCACATCACAATAATAACAACAATAGCCCATTGTTTGTTGAGTAGAGCAACTGTAATGAGGCAATGCTGACTGGTCTTCAGGTGTCGTTCAATGCACTATTCCATCAATCAATGCAAACATTTCAGACAGCGATGCCATTAAATGTACTAGTCCAATGAAGGATGCATCGCACGCTGTCATAGGTCGACTGTTCAGTTTGTGATAAACAAAGCATCATATTTGGTACACATGTGCTATGACAGGTGCTAAATAAGGTAAGAGGTGGATTGCAAAAAAATTTCCCTTTTAAGAGGGCGTGTCACTATACTGTATCATCAACACCTTGAGGCTAGGCGGGGGAAAGGAAGATGGGAAAGAGGTATAAGGGATACGTTCCTATCATATTTGAAAGGGGTTATTTTGTTATTTGTATGTTATTCCCTAGATATCTACATACCAACAAATCAATACGTCAGGATATGTATAGAAAAACAGTCATTACAGCAATCAACCTGCTCACTTCATTCAACATATTATTAGTTGTATGTACGCATATTGTGATACAGCTCTACATATAAATTACAATTTAACCCACTATTTGTAGCAACTGAAATAAGGCAATGCAGACTTCATTCAACTGTTCGTGTTTTTGATCCAGAGTCTCTGATGACAATATGTGTCTTGTTGTTTGTACTGTGAAGTGACCTTGTGGGAACTGATGGTAAACACTTGGATGTGTGTACTTCAGCTGGAACAGGTGTGTGGTATGGACCGGCATCCAACTTGAGTATTGAGAAACAATCACGATGCCAACTTTCTGAGCATCTCTAACTACAGTTGGAAATTGATTGTTCTCATATATCTCACAAATGACCAGTACATCCGAACAGGAACTGACTGTGTTGTGCATCACCCACAGAATGTAAACAGGACATCACCAGCAAGATGTATGTCAAGATACTGTCTGTACGTAGCTCTCTGTTGGACATTGAGACTAGCGGCTGTTACTTGGTGTGTCCATCTTGTCCTTGTTACGTGGCTGCCCTCCTGTAATGTAATATGTGCTTCTACGAAAGCACTTGACCACCCACTACTCTTGAGCCAGTCACGTAGTACATGCATGTGCACTTTCAAGGGAACGTTGCCTCGTTGCAGGCTACTTTAAATGTCAATTGTTATATTTCATTAACAAAAATGGGCACCGATTTGCATATGTGCAAACGAGGCAATCATCTAATCTGATTAAATTCATCTAAATTGATTCCTCATATCCCAAAAACAGTCGAGGAATTTTTTAGAACACTGAAAAATATTAAATAGAAGTGGAGATATGTCCACAAAAAAAATGTATTTCAGAGTTTCATGGTGTGTGGCATCATATGAAAATATTTGAGACAGCGTATTAGTCCATTGATGAGTGCACCAAACTATGCCACATATTTGACTGATGTGTGTTTTCTTCGAAGGACTCTTCCTTTTTGATGCCAATGCATATCTATCAGTTGTGATAATCCATCTCTCAACACACTGTCAGTATAAACACAGGACTCCACTGACAGAAGATCTCCTGTACAGGTGCAAGTAATGGAAGTTGCTGATTAAATAATGTTTAATGTGGGAACTGCTGTCTAATTCATGTTACAGTAGTATTGTGAATGTGTAAAAAGTCACATGGAAGTTCTTACTCAAGGCTCTGGATGGACGTGTTCGCTGCCAATCCAACACTCAGTTCCTTCGTTGTGCCTGCATCTAGACGACAGCTACTCAAACTGAAAGTAAAATATCAACAATGTTAATATGCTGGTACATCATAATGACACCACAACATGTAATATGTGCTTCTAAGAAAGCACTTAACCACCCACTACTCTTGAGCCAGTCATGTAGTACATGCATTTCAAGGGAATGTTGCCTCGTTGCAGGCCACTTTAAAGGTCAATTGTTATATTTCATTAACAAAAATGGGTGCCGATTTGCATGTGTAAACTAGGCAATCATCTAATCACAATAAATTGATCTAAATCGATTCCTCATATCCCAAAAACAGTCGAGGATTTTTTTAGAACACTGAAAAATATTAACTAGACGTGGAGATATGTACACAAAAAAATGTATTTCATGGTGTGAGTTTCATGGTGTGTGGTATCATATTTTCATATGATGTCACATCCTTGAAAGAGAAATTTTGTTGTTGTCCAACACCTGTCATATTACACTTTTACTTTTACCAAACGTGATGCTTTTATCACAATCTGAGCAACTGATGTACTAAGATGCTGTCCTAAGTGAACCAGTTGATCGGCCACTGCAACGAAGGATGTCATATTTGATTAATGAACTGGCTCCGTTGAATGTACTATTGAATTCCATCGATCAATGCACCGAATGCTGTCATATTTGAGACAGCATATTAGTCCATCCAAAAAATTATTATAAAAAGCTATGTATGCATATGCACCGAAGTTAACTGCTACACTTGCACGCATGGTCAATAATAAATAATTAATCTAGCTGTACGTGTTAACGTTAATCTACACAAGCGGAAATATACAATAAATTCAATGAAAACGTACCAAGGTGGCTCCTATGAGAGCGACTTCTTTAGTCTTAATAGGAGTCTCCCAAATCCATGTTGTACTAAATATATTAATTAATAGGAATTACAGTTACTGTAATACTATGTACAAATGGATAAATAAACGATTTTGTCTGTCTGTCTGTCTGTCCATTGATGGGTGCAACAAAATATGCCACATATTTGACTGATGTGTGTTTTCTTCAAAGGTCTCTTACTTTTTGATGCCAATGCATATCTATCGGTTGTGATAATCCTTCTGTCAACACACTGTCAGTATAAACACAGGACTCCACTGACAGAAGATCTCCTGTACAGGTGCAAGTAATGGAAGTTGCTGATTAAATAATGTTTAATGTGGGAACTGCTGTCTAATTCATGTTACACTAGTATTGTGAATGTGTAAAAAGTCACACGGAAGTTCTTACTCAAGGCTCTGGATGGACGTGTTCGCTGCCAATCCAACACTCAGTTCCTTCATTGTGTTTGCATCTAGATCACAGCAGTTCAAACTGAAAGTAAAATATCAACAAAGTTAATATGCTGGTACATCATAATGACACCACAACACTCGTCAAGCAAACATAACAAAAATAGTATTGCACTAATATGTGTGTAACTATTTAGTAGTTAAATTAACTGTTAAATGTATTTTATTCTTCGGAGATCTACGCACCAGGTGTGTGCCACTAATAACATACTGCTTCAAACAGTCAGGATACATAAAAAATTGACATTGCAACAATCAACCCACTCACTTAATTTGAAACAGCTATCATTATGACACCACAATAACAAAAATAGCCCATTATTTGTTGAGTAGAGCAACTGTAATGAGGCAATGCTGACTGGTCTTCAGGTCTCGTTCAATGCACTATTCCATCAATCAATGCACACATTTCAGACAGCGATGCCATTAAATGTACTAGTCCAATGAAGGATGCATCGCACGCTGTCATAGGTCGACTGTTCAGTTTGTGATAAACAAAGCATCATATTTGGTACACATGTGCTATGACAGGTGCTAAATAAGGTAAGAGGTGGATCACAAAAAAATTTCCCTTTTAAGAGGGTGTGGCACTATACTGTATCATCAACACCTTGATGCTAGGCGGGGGAAAGGACGGTGGGAAAGGACAGTAGCAAAGATGCCAACTTTCCGAGCATCTCTAAATACAGTTGGAAGTTGATTGCTCTCATATATCTCACAAATGACCAGTACATCCGAACAGGAACTGACTGTGTTGTGCATCACCCACAGAATGTAGACAGGACATCACCAGCAAGATGTATGTCAAGATACTGTCTGTACGTAGCTCTCTGTTGGACATTGAGACTAGCGGCTGTTACTTGGTGCGTCCATCTTGTCCTTGTTATGTGGACGCCCTCCAGTAATGTAACGGAATGTAATGTAATATGTGCTTCTAAGAAAGCACTTGACCACCCACTACTCTTGAGCCAGTCACTTAGTACATGCATTTCAAGGGAATGTTGCCTCGTTGCAGGCCACTTTAAATGTCAATTGTTATATTTCATTAACAAAAATGGGTGCCGATTTGCATGTGCAAACTAGGCAATCATCTAATCACATTAAATTGATCTAAATCGATTCCTCATATCCCAAAAACAGTCGAGGATTTTTTTAGAACACTGAAAAATATTAACTAGACGTGGAGATATGTACACAAAAAAATGTATTTCATGGTGTGAGTTTCATGGTGTGTGGCATCATATTTTCATATGATGTCACATGTCCTTGAAAGAGAAATTTTGTTGTTGTCCAACACCTGTCATATTACACTTTTACTTTTACCAAACGTGGCGCTTTTATCACAATCTGAGCAACTCATGTACTAAGATGCTGTCCTAAATGAACCAGTTGATCGGCCACTGCAACGAAGGATGTCATATTTGATTAATGAACTGGCTCCGTTGAATGTACTATTGAATTCCATCGATCAATGCACCGAACGCTGTCATATTTGAGACAGCATATTAGTCCATTGATGGGTGCACCAAACTATGCCACATATTTGACTGATGTGCGTTTTCTTCGAAGGACTCTTCCTTTTTGATGCCAATGCATATCTATCAGTTGTGATAATCCATCTCTCAACACACTGTCAGTATAAACACAGGACTCCACTGACAGAAGATCTCCTGTACAGGTGCAAGTAATGGAAGTTGCTGATTAAATAATGTTTAATGTGGGAACTGCTGTCTAATTCATGTTACACTAGTATTGTAAATGTGTAAAAAGTCACACGGAAGTTCTTACTGAAGGCTCTGGATGGATGTGTTCGCTGCCAATCCAACACTCAGTTCCTTCATTGTGTGTGCATCTAGATGACAGCCACTCAAACTGAAAGTAAAATATCAACAATGTTAATATGCTGGTACATCATAATGACACCACAACACTCGTCAAGCAAACATAACAAAAATAGTATTGCACTAATATGTGTAACTATTTAGTAGTTAAATTAACTGTTAAATGTATTTTATTCTTCGGAGACCTACGCACCAGTTGTGTGCCACAAATAACATACTGCTTCAAACAGTCAGGATACATAAAAAACTGACATTGTAACAATCAACCCACTCACTTAATTTGAAACATCTATCATTATCACACCACAATAATAACAACAATAGCCCATTGTTTGTTGAGTAGAGCAACTGTAATGAGGCAATGCTGACTGGTCTTCAGGTGTCGTTCAATGCACTATTCCATCAATCAATGCACACATTTCAGACAGCGATGCCATTAAATGTACTAGTCCAATGAAGGATGCATCGCACGCTGTCATAGGTCGACTGTTCAGTTTGTGATAAACAAAGCATCATATTTGGTACACATGTGCTATGACAGGTGCTAAATAAGGTAAGAGGTGGATCTCAAAAAATTTCCCTTTTAAGAGGGCGTGTCACTATACTGTATCATCAACACCTTGAGGCTAGGCGGGGGAAAGGAAGATGGGAAAGAGGTATAAGGGATACGTTCCTGTCACATTTGAAAGGGGTTATTTTGTTATTTGTATGTTATTCCCTAGATATCTACATACCAACAAATCAATATGTCAGGATATGTATAGAAAAACTGTCATTACAACAATCAACCTGCTCACTTCATTCAACATATTATTAGTTATATGTACGCATATTGTGATACAGCTGTAGATATTAATTACAATTTAACCCACTATTTGTTGCAACTGAAATAAGGCAATGCAGACTTCATTCAACTGTTCGTGATTTTGATCCAGGGTCTCTGATGAGAATATGTGTCTTGTTGTTTGTACTGTACTGTGAAGTGACCTTGTGAGAACTGATGGTAAACACTTGGATGTGTGTACTTCAGCTGGAACAGGTGTGTGGTATGGACCGGCATCCAACTTGAGTATTGAGAAACAATCACGATGCCAACTTTCTGAGCATCTCTAAATAAAGTTGGAAGTTGATTGCTCTCATATATCTCACAAATGACCAGTACATCCGAACAGGAACTGACTGTGTTGTGCATCACCCACAGAATGTAAACAGGATATCACCAACAAGATGTATGTCAACATACTGTCTGTACGTAGCTCTCTGTTGGACATTGAGACTAGCGGCTGTTACTTGGTGTGTCCATCTTGTCCTTGTTACGTGGCTGCCCTCCTGTAATGTAATATGTGCTTCTACGAAAGCACTTGAAAACCCACTACTCTTGAGCAAGTCACGTAGTACATGCATGTGCACAATCAAGGGAACGTTGCCTCATTGCAGGCTACTTTAAATGTCAATTGTTATATTTCATTAACAAAAATGAGTGCCGATTTGCATATGTGCAAATGAGGCAATCATCTAATCACATTAAATTTATCTAAATCGATTCCTCATATCCCAAAAATAGTTGAGGAATTTTTTAGAATACTGAGAAATATTAACTAGAAGTGGAGATATGTCCACACAAAAAATGTATTTCAGAGTTTCATGATGTGTGGCATCATATGAAAATATGATGCCACGTCCTTGAAAGAAAATTTTGTTTGTCCAACACCAGTCATATTACACTTTTACCAAACGTGGCGCCTTTATCACAATCTGAACAACTCATGTACTAAGATGCTGTCCTAAGTGAACCAGTTGATCGGCCACTACAACGAAGGATGTCATATTTGATTAATGAACTGGCTCCGTTGAATGTACAATTGAATTCCATCGATCAATGCACCGAACGCTGTCATATTTGAGACAGCATATTAGTCCATTGATGGGTGCACCAAACTATGCCACAAATTTGACTGATGTGCGTTTTCTTCGAAGGACTCTTCCATTTTGATGCCAATGCATATCTATCAGTTGTGATAATCCATCTCTCAACATACTGTCAGTATAAACACAGGACTCCACTGACAGAAGATCTCCTGTACAGGTGCAAGTAATGGAAGTTGCTGATTAAATAATGTTTAATGTGGGAACTGCGGTCTAATTCATGTTACACTAGTATTGTGAATGTTCAAAAAGTCACATGGAAGTTCTTACTCAAGGATCTGGATGGACGTGTTCGCTGCCAATCCAACACTCAGTTCCTTCGTTGTGTCTGCATCTAGACGACAGCCACTCAAACTGAAAGTAAAATATCAACAATGTTAATATGCTGGTACATCATAATGACACCACAACACTCGTCAAGCAAACATAACAAAAATAGTATTGCACTAATATGTGTAACTATTTAGTAGTTAAAATAACTGTTCAATGTATTTTATTCTTCGGAGATCTACGCACCAGTTGTGTGCCACAAATAACATACTGCTTCAAACAGTCAGGATACATAAAAAACTGACATTGTAACAATCAACCCACTCACTTAATTTGAAACATCTATCATTATCACATCACAATAATAACAACAATAGCCCATTGTTTGTTGAGTAGAGCAACTGTAATGAGGCAATGCTGACTGGTCTTCAGGTGTCGTTCAATGCACTATTCCATCAATCAATGCACACATTTCAGACAGCGATGCCATTAAATGTACTAGTCCAATGAAGGATGCATCGCACGCTGTCATAGGTCGACTGTTCAGTTTGTGATAAACAAAGCATCATATTTGGTACACATGTGCTATGACAGGTGCTAAATAAGGTAAGAGGTGGATTGCAAAAAAATTTCCCTTTTAAGAGGGCGTGTCACTATACTGTATCATCAACAAATTGAGGCTAGGCGGGGGAAAGGAAGATGGGAAAGAGGTATAAGGGATACGTTCCTATCATATTTGAAAGGGGTTATTTTGTTATTTGTATGTTATTCCCTAGATATCTACATACCAACAAATCAATATGTCAGGATATGTATAGAAAAACTGTCATTACAATAATCAACCTGCTCACTTCATTCAACATATTATTAGTTGTATGTACGCATATTGTGATACAGCTCTACATATAAATTACAATTTAACCCACTATTTGTAGCAACTGAAATAAGGCAATGCAGACTTCATTCAACTGTTCGTGTTTTTGATCCAGAGTCTCTGATGACAATATGTGTCTTGTTGTTTGTACTGTGAAGTGACCTTGTGGGAACTGATGGTAAACACTTCGATGTGTGTACTTCAGCTGGAACAGGTGTGTGGTATGGACCGGCATCCAACTTGAGTATTGGGAAACAATCACGATGCCAACTTTCTGAGCATCTCTAACTACAGTTGGAAATTGATTGTTCTCATATATCTCACAAATGACCAGTACATCCGAACAGGAACTGACTGTGTTGTGCATCACCCACAGAGTGTAGACATGACATCACCAGCATGATGTATGTCAAGATACTGTCTGTACGTAGGTCTCTGTTGGACATTGAGACTAGCGGCTGTTACTTGGTGTGTTCATCTTGTCCTTGTTACGTGGCTGCCTTCCTGTAATGTAATATGTGCTTCTACGAAAGCACTTGAAAACCCACTACTCTTGAGCAAGTCACGTAGTACATGCATGTGCACTATCAAGGGAACGTTGCCTCGTTGCAGTCTACTTTAAATGTCAATTGTTTTATTTCATTAAGAAAAATGGGTGCCGATTTGCATATGTGCAAACAACACAATCATCTAATCACATTAAATTTATCTAAATCGATTCCTCATATCCCAAAAACAGTCGAGGATTTTTTTAGCACTGAAAAATATTAACTAGAAGTGGAGATATGTACAAAAAAAAATGTATTTCAGAGTTTCATGGTGTGTGGCATCATATGAAAATATGATGCCACATGTCCTTGAAAGATAAATTTTTTTGTCCAACACCAGTCATATTACACTTTTACCAAACATGGCGCTTTTATCACAATCTGAACAACTGATGTACTAAGATGCTGTTCTAAGTGAACCAGTTGATCAGCCACTACAACGAAGGATGTCATATTTGATTAATGAACTGGCTCCGTTGAATGTACAATTGAATTCCATCGATCAATGCACCGAACGCTGTCATATTTGAGACAGCATATTAGTCCATTGATGGGTGCACCAAACTATGCCACATATTTGACTGATGTGCGTTTTCTTCGAAGGACTCTTCCTTTTTGATGCCAATGCATATCTATCAGTTGTGATAATCCATCTCTCAACACACTGTCAGTATAAACACAGGACTCCACTGACAGAAGATCTCCTGTACAGGTGCAAGTAATGGAAGTTGCTGATTAAATAATGTTTAATGTGGGAACTGCTGTCTAATTCATGTTACACTAGTATTGTGAATGTGCAAAAAGTCACATGGAAGTTCTTACTTCAGGTTCTGGATGGACGTGTTCGCTGCCAATCCAACACTCAGTTCCTTCATTGTGTCTGCATCTAGACGACAGCAGCTCAAACTGAAAGTAAAATATCAACAATGTTAATATGCTGGTACATCATAATGACACCACAACACTCGTCAAGCAAACATAACAAAAATAGTATTGCACTAATATGTGTAACTATTTAGTAGTTAAATTAACTGTTAAATGTATTTTATTCTTCGGAGATCTACGCACCAGTTGTGTGCCACAAATAACATACTGCTTCAAACAGTCAGGATACATAAAAAACTGACATTGTAACAATCAACCCACTCACTTAATTTGAAACATGCTGGTCTTTCATTATGACACCACAATAATAACAACAATAGCCCATTGTTTGTTGAGTAGAGC
Organism: Lamellibrachia satsuma; assembly: GCA_033239005.1. Taxonomy (NCBI): domain Eukaryota; kingdom Metazoa; phylum Annelida; class Polychaeta; order Sabellida; family Siboglinidae; genus Lamellibrachia; species Lamellibrachia satsuma. Next base: position 1,760,645 of record BSQZ01000102.1, read on the forward strand.
AACTGTAATGGGGCAATGCTGACTGGTCTTCAGGTGTCGTTCAATGCACTATTCCATCAATCAATGCACACATTTCAGACAGCGATGCCATTAAATGTACTAGTCCAATGAAGGATGCATCTCACGCTGTCATAGGTCGACTGTTCAGTTTGTGATAAACAAAGCATCATATTTGGTACACATGTGCTATGACAGGTGCTAAATAAGGTAAGAGGTGGATTGCAAAAAAATTTCCCTTTTAAGAGGGCGTGTCACTATACTGTATCATCAACACCTTGAGGCTAGGCGGGGGAAAGGAAGATGGGAAAGAGGTATAAGGGATACGTTCCTGTCATATTTGAAAGGGGTTATTTTGTTATTTGTATGTTATTCCCTAGATATCTACATACCAACAAATCAATATGTCAGGATATGTATAGAAAAACTGTCATTACAACAATCAACCTGCTCACTTCATTCAACATATTATTAGTTATATGTACGCATATTGTGATACAGCTGTAGATATAAATTACAAATTAACCCACTATTTGTTGCAACTGAAATAAAGAAATGCAGACTTCATTCAACTGTTCGTGTTTTTGATCCAGAGTCTCTGATGAGAATATGTGTCTTGTTGTTTGTACTGTGAAGTGACCTTGTAGGAACTGATGGTAAACACTTGGATGTGTGTACTTCAGCTGGAACAGTTGTGTGATATGGACCGGCATCCAACTTGAGTATTGGGAAACAATCACGATGCCAACTTTCTGAGCATCTCTAAATACAGTTGGAAATTGATTGCTCTCATATATCTCACAAACGACCAGTACATCCGAACAGGAACTGACTGTGTTGTGCATCACCCACAGAATGTAAACAGGACATCACCAGTAAGATGTATGTCAAGATACTGTCTGTACGTAGCTCTCTGTTGGACATTGAGACTAGCGGCTGTCACTTGGTGTGTCCATCTTGTCCTTGTTATGTGGCTGCCCTCCTGTAATGTAATATGTGCTTCTACGAAAGCATTTGACCACCCACTACTCTTGAGCCAGTCACGTAGTACATGCATGTGCACTATCAAGGGAACGTTGCCTCGTTGCAGGCTACTTTAAATGTCAATTGTTATATTTCATTATCAAAAATGGGTGCCGAATTGCATATGTGCAAATGAGGCAATCATCTAATCACATTAAATTTATCTAAATCGATTCCTCATATCCCAAAAACAGTCGAGGATTTTTTTAGAACACTGAAAAATATTAACTAGAAGTGGAGATATGTACACAAAAAAATGTATTTCAGAGTTTCATGGTGTGTGGCATCATATGAAAATATGATGCCACATGTCCTTGAAAGAGAAATTTTGTTGTTGCCCAACACCTGTCATATTAAACTTTTACGAAACGTGGCGCTTATATCACAATCTGAACGACTCATGTACTAAGATGTTGTCCTAAGTGAACCAGTTGATCGGCCACTGCAACGAAGGATGTCATATTTGATTAATGAACTGGCTCCGTTGAATGTACAATTGAATTCCATCGATCAATGCACCGAACGCTGTCATATTTGAGACAGCGTATTAGTCCATTGATGGGTGCACCAAACTATGCCACATATTTGACTGATGTGCGTTTTCTTCGAAGGACTCTTCTTTTTTGATGCCAATGCATATCTATCAGTTGTGATAATCCATCTCTCAACACACTGTCAGTATAAACACAGGACTCCACTGACAGAAGATCTCCTGTACAGGTGCAAGTAATGGAAGTTGCTGATTAAATAATGTTTAATGTGGGAACTGCTGTCTAATTCATGTTACACTAGTATTGTGAATGTGTAAAAAGTCACATGGAAGTTCTTACTTCAGGCTCTGGATAGATGTGTTCGCTGCCAATCCAACACTCAGTTCCTTCGTTGTGTCTGCATCTAGACGACAGTAGCTCAAACTGAAAGTAAAATATCAACAATGTTAATATGCTGGTACATTATAATGACACCACAACACTCCTCAAGCAAACATAAAAAAATAGTATTGCACTAATATGTGTAACTATTTAGTAGTTAAATTAACTGTTAAATGTATTTTATTCTTCGGAGACCTACGCACCAGTTGTGTGCCACAAATAACATACTGCTTCAAACAGTCAGGATACATAAAAAACTGACATTGTAACAATCAACCCACTCACTTAATTTGAAACGTGCTGGTCTATCATTATGACACCACAATAATAACAACAATAGCCCATTGTTTGTTGAGTAGAGCAACTGTAATGAGGCAATGCTGACTGGTCTTCAGGTGTCGTTCAATGCACTATTCCATCAATCAATGCACACATTTCAGACAGCGATGCCATTAAATGTACTAGTCCAATGAAGGATGCATCGCACGCTGTCATAGGTCGACTGTTCAGTTTGTGATAAACAAAGCATCATATTTGGTACACATGTGCTATGACAGGTGCTAAATAAGGTAAGAGGTAGATCTCAAAAAATTTCCCTTTTAAGAGGGCGTGTCACTATACTGTATCATCAACACCTTGAGGCTAGGCGGGGGAAAGGAAGATGGGAAAGAGGTATAAGGGATACGTTCCTGTCACATTTGAAAGGGGTTATTTTGTTATTTGTATGTTATTCCCTAGATATCTACATACCAACAAATCAATATGTCAGGATATGTATAGAAAAACTGTCATTACAACAATCAACCTGCTCACTTCATTCAACATATTATTAGTTGTATGTACGCATATTGTGATACAGCTCTACATATAAATTACAATTTAACCCACTATTTGTAGCAACTGAAATAAGGCAATGCAGACTTCATTCAACTGTTCGTGATGTTGATCCAGGGTCTCTGATGAGAATATGTGTCTTGTTGTTTGTACTGTGAAGTGACCTTGTGGGAACTGATGGTAAACACTTGGATGTGTGTACTTCAGCTGGAACAGGTGTGTGGTATGGACCGGCATCAAACTTGAGTATTGGGAAACAATCACGATGCCAACTTTCTGAGCATCTCTAAATACAGTTGGAAGTTGATTGCTCTCATATATCTCACAAACGACCAGTACATCCGAACAGGAACTGACTGTGTTGTGCATCACCCACAGAATGTAGACAGGACATCACCAGCAAGATGTATGTCAAGATACTGTCTGTACGTAGCTCTCTGTTGGACATTGAGACTAGCGGCTGTTACTTGGTGTGTCCATCTTGTCCTTGTTACGTGGCTGCCCTCCTGTAATGTAATATGTGCTTCTACGAAAGCACTTGACCACCCACTACTCTTGAGCCAGTCACGTAGTACATGCATGTGCACTATCAAGGGAACGTTGCCTCGTTGCAGGCTACTTTAAATGTCAATTGTTATATTTTATTAACAAAAATGGGTGCCGATTTGCATATGTGCAAACGACACAAATATCTAATCACATTAAATTTATCTAAATCGATTCCTCATATCCCCAAAACAGTCGAGGATTTTTTTAGAACACTGAAAAATATTAACTAGACGTGGAGATATGTACACAAAAAAAATGTATTTCAGAGTTTCATGATGTGTGGCATCATATTTTCATATGACGCCACATGTCCTTGAAAGAGAAATTTTGTTGTTGCCCAACACCTGTCATATTACACTTTATGCAATCAACAACGCAAGCCAGATGTAAGGATATGAAAAGGCCAAATGAATGACGTTTATTAAGATTATGCCTAATGGCATATCCTTCCGATTAAGAGCATGAAATGTGGACCCTGTAACATATGCCAAGCCTGTGGCTGAGCCTCATACAAAGCCGCCTGGACACAATGCTCCCAGAGCCCACACTTCGACATAGCAATACAGTACATGTAGTAATATTCCTACAACACAAGACAATTCATGGCATCGTCACCAGCACATTAAAACATTAACCCAACACCGACAATACTCGACACAATACCTATTAGCATATACTGCAACACTGGACTACACTACTTGCTAAAATTCCTACTCTATATATTTTTGTGACCTAAAAGGTGGGGCCATAACACCGATTAGCAATAAACCATCCCAACATCGAGGATGGAAGGGAAGTCATCTTCCACTCCGCACCAAAACCCTACGTGAACGGGCAGATAGCCAAATGAAAAGCCCAAAGTCCACTGGGAAAGCGTCATAGGGAAGGTGGTGACTTCACTTCCACCGGAAATGTAAAATTTTTTACCAAGCACAACACTACTAAACACATTAATGTAACCTTCAGCAGCAGAAAATGGGGAGGAGGGTGGGTCGAAAACTTGTCAAACCGAGAAGGCAGGTCTACTCCGCATATATCTAATATTCGGAGTGAAGCTGCTTAATTTCAAACTGCGTCATTCGAATGACTGCTGCGCTCTGATTGGTTTAGCGGTGTCACGGGAGCGCTTAGTCAGTCATCCGGGTTTCTTTGCCTACCCTTAAATTAGCATAAATTAGCATGATAACCTATTGACCCTTCCGTGCCTCTGCTCACGTGTTGGTAGCATAAGTCCTTATCAACCATGATGCATATCTCATTTATGCATCAATAGCCCAAGAGATGTGCGATTGAAAAAGTAAATGAATGGCGTTTATTAAGTTATGCCTAATGGCTGTTCTGCGATTAAACATTTACCAAGCGTGGCGCTTATATCACAATCTGAACAACTCATGTACTAAGATGCTGTCCTAGGTGAACCAGTTGATCGGCCACTGCAACGAAGGATGCATATTTGATTAATGAACTGGCTCCGTTGAATGTACTATTGAATTCCATCGATCAATGCACCGAACATTCTAATATTTGAGACAGCATATTAGTCCATTGATGAGTGCACCAAACTATGCCACATATTTGACTGATGTGCGTTTTCTTCGAAGGACTCTTCCTTTTTGATGCCAATGCATATCTATCAGTTGTGATAATCCATCTCTCAACACACTGTCAGTATAAACACAGGATTCCACTGACAGAAGATCTCCTGTACAGGTGCAAGTAATGGAAGTTGCTGATTTAGGGTTGGTGGGGTGGTCACACGTGTCGGTGACCGGTGGCGAATTGGCCCCACCTTTCTAGTTATTCCAGTTAGAGCTAGTG